>OX359281.1:20057815-20572815 GCA_947179155.2 Hedera helix | reverse complement strand
CTATCCCGTTACTGGATGCGTTAACACCTTGAGCATATTTTTTCTGCTTCAAGAAAATTTCAGTAGCACATCCACATGGTCTTCATGTACACGAAATAGGTCAAGACAACTTAGTCTAAGTACGCACTCAGATAACATTTAGAGATACCGGTCCAAAAGTCGTAAAAAAAACGTACTTAAGCCGTTTCCACCAGCCTAAGTGAGAGATATAACATCTAAGAATAGTCTCAGACATGAGACTATTCGGTATTGATAACTCCTAATGAATGAATGTTGAACGGGTTTATAACTCCTAAGGAAACTACAAGCAGAGGTATTCAACTTATTTTAGTAGTAGGAAACTAAGCAAATGCTACTTAGTTTACTATTTTAATTTATTTTATTATTATTATATTTTGTTTTTATTTTATTTAGTAATGGAAACTAATTAATAAATAATACTTAGTTTATTTTAGCAGTGAGGAACTAAGAAAATGCTACTTAGTTTACTAGTTTAATTTATTTCCTTTATTATTGTATTATGTTTATTTTTATTTTATTTAGTAATGAAAACTAGGTAAATACTACTTAGTTTATTTTAGCAGCAGGAAACTAAGCAAATGCTACTTAGTTTACTATTTTAATTAATAAATTTTTATTATCATAGTATGTTTATTTTTATTTTATTTTATTTGTTAATTTAATTTAATTTATATTATAATAAATTATATTATATTATCATTATTATATTATATTATATATTTTTATTATATTTATATGTACTAGATTATTTTATTAGTTAAGTATAACATTTGTTTATTATGTTTTATAATCTCCACAGAAATTCCATTGGAAATAAAATCACCCACAATTTTCAACCGAGTGTCATATGAACCAGTTCACAATTTTATTTATTTAAACAATACTAAGCAAGTTAGAAGTTCAAAATCAAAGGGAGTACACCAAGTAATGACGATTACAATACTTAATAACGTTAACAATAATAATAAGAATCAAAGGAACAAAATATAATACAAAAACTGCAAAACAATCCATTAGGTAACAATAAACAACAAATTCCCAAATTAACAACCCTTTAGGCCATTTCAAAACATAATGTGGGCAGTAGGCACCAATCATTTTGTCCAGGAAGTAGGCACCATTTGGTGCTTGAATTTTCAATTTAATAAATTTTATAAAAATCAAAATAACGCAAATTCAATTACATTATAAAGCTAATTCAATTACATTGTAAACTTATATAGTCCACGTGAATTTTTAATTTAATAATTTTGATATTAAACCTATAAAATCCCAAATTGAAGAGAGAGCGAAAGGGGGTGTGTACTTGATAAATTGATGTCCTAGGGGGGTTGTTATTGGCCCCGCCGCCATGCTAGGTCCTGTTATTGTCGCCGTCGCTAGGTCCTGTTATTACTGCCGCTAAGTGCATTTAAGGAGAGAGCAGGTGGGGACGTGCGTGGGAACATAGGGGGGTGAGGAGGGGATCGACGCTAGGTGGGAGGTGGTGGCTGCCGCTGAAGAAAATATGACTGAGAGAGAGAGAGCTGGTGTATAGGGGGGGGGGGGGGGGGGCGGGTTATGAGTACAACGGGGGAGAAGGAAATGATTTTAAGGTTAAAACTATTTTCAACAAAATTATGTTGAAATCAAGTCTCAAAATAAGTTAGTTTTGATAGATTTTCTGTCGAAAATAGTAACACTTTCGTCGAGATTATTGTCCACGCTAATTATAGATATTTTTAACGAAATAACGTCAAGATTAGTATATCTCCAAGGGAATTAATTTCGACGGAATATTCTATAAAAAATATACTAATCTCGAGGGAATATATATCGACGGAAATAATTCCATCGAAATTAAGGTTTTTTTTCTTGTGGTGTTATCCTTACAACTGTGACTATGGATCCCTTATGTGTGTGTGTGTGTGTTTTGTTGGGATATAATTGATTGGGTCTGGCTAAGGTGTAGCCCAATTTATTTGGTGGCCCGGATCCGGTGTTGGCCCACTTTTTTTTTTTTTTTTATGACGGCTTGACTTTTAAGTGGGAGAGTCCATATTAAATTAAATTATTATTTTTTTTGGGAGAAAATGAGATTTAGTTTGAAAGGGACACAGTCAATGGTTAACAACAGTTATAAGGTGACTCTAAAGAGGACTCCCACTCTCAAATGGTCTCGGGTAGATCTAAATAACTATAAATACAACTATAAGCAAGGATCACGTTACATACATTGTTCTCATACAGAATTTTATTATTTTTCAGAAATATAATTCCCTTCATTGTTATTGCTTTTGACTTGTACTTATTCTCACATCGGAGCTATCCCCCGACAGCCTAAGCCCTCAGGCTCTTCTCAGTGTGACTATTCCATTGTGTAGGTAGTTCATGATTTTTGAAAATTTTAGGAGGGCTCACAGAATTAGGTGACAACATTGACGCTAGAAGGATGACTGATAAAATTATGTTCAAGAAATCACTTGGTGATGGTATAATTAGAGTTTTTTCAAAGTTTTAATCGGAGTTTTCTTGAAGTTTTCAATCGAAGTTAATGCCGAGACAAGGTGAAAAAGAGGTAGAATAGGCTGGCTCATCGTCGGATTTAATAGCTCACAATGGTTATGGTTCAAATTGGACATGCTAGGTTCATCAACTAGAAGACGTCAATCTGTAGCAACGTAGTCGGTACCCCTAAAGTGAAGTTTGTTCACTCCCTATAATTCTCCAAATCTGGATTGGCATGGGAGGGGGACAAACCCTTGTACTCTAGTTTGACAACAACGTGATAGAGAGACAAGTAGCACTACTAGAAAATCTACTTATAGTGACAGTCGAGGTAGAATCGTTGCTATAGAAGGGAAATAGGCCCTATAGTGACGCTCGACTCAGAACCATCGATATAGATAGGAAAATAGTATCTATAGTGATGGTCGACTCCTGATCATTACTATAGAAGGGAAAATATAGGCCCTAGAGCGATGGTCAACTCCTGCTCGTCGTTATATAATGGAAAAATAGTATTATAGCGACGGTCAACTCCTGACCGTTGCTATAAAAGGGAAAAATAGACCCTAAAGCGATGGTCTACTCCCAATCATCGTTATAGAATGAGAAAATATGTCCTAAAGGTTAACTCTTGACCGTCGCTATAAAAAGAAAAAATAGTGACCACCAAAACACCCACCTTTGTTTTCATGCTCCCAAATAATTAGTCTCACTCTCCTTTCAGCCTCAGTCTCTCGCAAGCATCTCCCTCACAATTCTCTCATTTTTCCCAAAACTCTCAATCTCAAGTCACTGCAAAACTCACTCAATTTCAAGTCGTTACAAAACTCCCAAGGCCCCTTGCAGTCTCTGATCTAGCCCTAAAATCTGCCCCCTCACGGTTGCAATTCAATCCTTAAATCTGTCATACCCAGCCCTAATCTCTCCTAAAAGGTGAGTATTTTCACTTTCGATTATATTGATTTGGTATTGTTACCTTTATGTTTTAATTTAATGAGTTTTGTTGGGCCAAAATTGATGTCCAATTTTGTTACAGATCCTGCTTCTGATCTATCTCTCAATTCGTCATATATACATATTTGAGCTTGAATCTCTTTTTTGATTCTTCATATTTTTAATTCTTGATATGCTTAATTATGTGTCTACATATAATCAGGTGAAGAAACTTTACGAGCTATGTAAATCTTAGCAATCTGAGGATTTCTAGTTCAGTGGCTTCTATTTCTCAATCCCAAACCTCTAACAGCTTGCTATTACTGGTACTACTTCTTTTCTAATGCAATTTACTCATTACCATTAATTATTTTGAAGAATTAATACGAGTATAAGAGTGTTAGCTTATTGTTTTAACTTTTAGTATGCGTTGTACAACATATAAAATTTATTCTAAAATCTTTTTCCCTGGGATATAATCTATCTTTCCTATGCTCTGATTCATTTGGATAATGAAGCTCGCAGTTGTTTAATTCTTTTCCTTCTTGTATGTTGCCTTTTATCCATGGCTGTACAGATAGGATATGAAACCTTATCTCCTTCAACATTAACAAGGCAAAAGTGGGGTTATTTTTTGAAGCATACCCTTGGACAGCTAAAGCTATTATGTTTCATGTTCAACTTATAATGAAATAAATTAATCAACCTCTTTATTTCTCTGTTCATTTAATTACTTGGATTTAAGCACTTAAATTATTTTCTCTTCCACCTATTGAAAACCTCAAAGAATTGTTCAAGGTGAATTGGTAAATTCAATATTTCTCTTTATCCCCTAAAAGTTTGTTATATGTTCACCTGTCTCCTGAATGGGACTTGACTTTTCATCTATTGAAAACCTCATAGTATTGTTCAAGGTGAATTGGTAAATTCCTAATTTTCCTTAATTATCATTGTAGGAATTTGTTGCTAAGCAAAATAGGCCAAAGTCAACACTTATTCAAGGATATGAGACCTATTCATTCAAGTCCAGCTTTGATTCTTGGCCTTCAGGCTCGGCACCTTCTGCTTCTGAGGATAGAGGAAAAGTAGCAGGTATATAACTTCCTCAATTGTTAAAACCACTAAATATTTTGAAGAAATTGATCATGGAACTATTTTTTATACTTGTAGCTTTTCTCAAGCAACAACGTGTTGGTCTTAAGGGAGCAGCTAAGAGTGCTCATGTAACTGAGGAAGTCCCACCACTGCTTGGAGATGTAAAATTTGAGGTTTAGTTTTTAATCCATTTTATGTTGTTGTAAGGGAATCAATAGATAGATAAATACATGCACATATGTGCAAGCGCGCACACACATATATTCTAGTTTTAATATATGTTTCAGATATAAATATGTTCTGTTTTCAGGGATGGTGCATCAATGGAAGTGCAAAAACTCCTGTGCCAAAAGTAGACATTGGTAAATTTTATAGCGGAGATTGCTACATTGTTCTTTACACTTACCATTCTGGTGATAAGAAAGAATATTATTACCTGTGCTCTTGGATTAGAAAGGATAGTGTCGAGGTAATTTATGTTCTTATTAATTGACATTGAAATAATGAATGAAAAGGAATTTTACATACATATTGTATTTAGAAATGGGGGCTTATGCGGCTTTGACAAGAGCCTTATAGCCTGTATTATTCAATTATGACTTTGTTTAACTACCAATTCACATGCTTGAAGACCCTCAGGGGCCAATTCCTCCTTTCCCTAAAATTATTATAATTTTTTCTAATAAATAATGCCTTTTAGTTAGTATAACGAAATGTTAGTCTATTATCAGCAATTTCTATATAAAGTGGAAGTAACAAAAGGGTCCAGGTACTCCAAGCACTTTTATGCTTGTACATTTATGAGTTGTATTGGTCAAAACTATTAATAATATGCGTCTGATATGATTTAATTTAACTTGCAGAAAATTACTTTGAACATACTTGCTTAAAATGTCAATTTTGTTTTGTAGTTTTGCTTTGTTCAGGCTGTATATCCATTGATATCCTAGAATATCACCCTCTCTATTTACATCTAATAGGCTGCAAGTTCCTCTTTTTGTTTTTCCTTATTTATTTCCTTTCAAAACTTAAGCAGCGCACTCCTTAAAATTCTATATATGTTGCTACTTTCAAAAGTCAAACATCTCAATCAACTTCATCTTTTAGGTTACATTACCTTGTAGTATTTTGTTTATATATTACACATCTGTTTTTATGAATGTGTCTTTGTTATGTTAAACAATCTGAATATTGACGTGTCTACATCAAGTTTTATTGCATCAGCTAATCCCTCATTGACTGCTATATGTGCTGCAAATTTAAAAAATAGAAAAAAAAATCCATCAAGTAGCATTTTAACCCTTTAACCTTAATTAGGTAATTATCAGCATAGCAACTGTAGTCTTACATCATCTAACTACCACATCGACTGGTATAAAGTAGTTGTGTTATTCTATTATCTTTGCTTGTAATTAGCATTACAATTATGGGAATGGAATTCTGTCTTGCTTTGGACTTTCAAATACATAATTTATACAAATTGTTATTCCTTCACCACATTAATCTTATGCTCAAGTAAAATGTGAGAGTATATTTTAAAAACCTTTTTGACTTCTTATGTTCCATATATATTTTTTTCTCAATATGAATATGGGTGAGTTTTATCTATTTAATTTTAAGTGACATTGCTGAACTTCAGGAAGACTAGAAGATGGATGCTCGATTAGTTGCTAAATTGTCCAATTCACTGAAGGGGTGACCTGTGTAGGTACTTTCACATTAATCTGTGCACTTTAACTTTAAGAGAGCTATTTAATGTATGCTTTTGCTGGGTCGTATATTTCAAGGGAAAGAGCCGCCACAGTTCATTGCCATCTTTCAGCCTATGGTGGTCCTTAAGGTACCCTGATCGAATACTTATTATTATGTTATCACAATTCTTTGTAAATATGCTTATTTCCTAATAATTTGGATAAGTACATTTGTTCATTTTCCTCGTTTCTTATTCTTTTGCAAAAAAATAGTCAGAAAGGAAATTACTTAAAAAAGAAGAAGAAGCTCTTTTTAAGATTATTTGATGATATTGAGTTATTTAATTCATTCATTTCTTTTTAAGGAGAAGTGAGTTCTGGCAACAAAAACTATATTGCAGACAAAGGTCTGATTGATGAAACTTACAACACGGAATGTGTTGCACTCATTCAAATATCAGGAACTTCTGCACATAATAATAATGTTGTGCAAGTTGATGCAGTACGTTTACTGATTGATTTTCCTAGGAGCCACTAAGAATTATTTGTTGGTAGGGTTCTTAAATTTGTTTCTATGGTAATATATGGTCCCTATATTAATTTGCATGACAGTATGAGTTAATTTTTGCATGTTATCATGATTCTGTCGAGGACTTTCAAGTAATTTGTCTTGGTACTCCGGAAAATGTTGGTTTACATATTTATTTTTCTTTCAGGTGGCAAACTCATTGAACACTAATGAGTGTTTTATCCTGTAATCTGGATCTTGTATATTCAGTTGGCATGGAAATCAGAGTACATTTGAGCACCAACAGTTAGCTATTAAAGTTTTAGAAATTTTGAAGGTATGCCATTGCAGTGCCAGAGCAAGAGCTTTTGATATTTGGATTGCATATAGAAGATGCTGATCCCACACATGAAAGTAGCTTCTAGCACGAAATGGGTAAGAATGACATCATATCTATTACCTTTTCCTTGACAATAATTATTGTAATATGGTGGTTGGCTGTCTGTTACAGTTAAATTGTTCTGTCATTACCTTATTAACCTGAAAAAGAGACGCACACTGCTATGCTCATCTTTCTTATCTTAATGCTAGCTACTAATTTTGTATCTAAACATTACAGGATGGATCATCTTTAAACTGGATTTCTACTTGTGGAGAAAGAAGTTTGAAGTTAGCTTCAGTTTATAGAATTATTCCTGGACAAAGAACTGTGAGATTTTAAAATATTTTTTTGTTGTAGAAAATATTTGTTTGTAGGTGATTAGAAATATTTTTATTTTTTTTCATATTTTTATTTTACTTTTGGTTAACTATAATTTGATGTAATTAACAATTGTGAAGTAAATAATTTTAAATGATATAAATTTATTTATGATTGTTACAAGACATTGTATTGTGTGTTGAATAACAATTTTATTAGTAATATATATATATATATATATATATATATATATATATATATATATATATATATATATAGAAAAACTATGGCGAAGGTCAGAGACCGTCGCTATAGGACTTAACAAAGGCCTATAAGGACAGTCGGCGTCGACCGTTGTTATAGACATTTTTTTAGTGACAGTTATAACCGTCGCTATTGATATGGACACATAAGCACGTTTTTGGTTTGGTTAGTAGCGATGGTCTGACCGTCGGTATAAATATATAGGACCGTCGCTATAGGTTTTATTGACAACTTCTAAGGCGACGGTCGGGTGACCATCGCTAATATCTTTAGCGGCGGTCTTTTGATCTATAGTGACAGTTATCGACTGTCACTATAGGCCAAATTTCTAGTAGTGTAGGCAGGACTAGTTGAGACTATACGGAGACAAACAATTTAGAGGGCTTAGAATGCATTGGAGGCTTTAAGTTAACAGCTACAGGAATGGGTGGGGCTCTTGGAGGAATTGCAGCAGGATAAAGATCTCCCAAGTACTATAAGGGGATCTTGAAAAGTTACACCTCAGAGCTGACAACGGAGAGGACGAGTCTACGATTCCCCAACATCACAATGGATAAGTAATTTAAGGGATCGTTATGAAAAGACAAGGTAAGGGGAGACAAAGAGGGCTAATAATAATGGTACAAGGGCAGGAGAAAAAGGGCAGGCTTCACATGATCGGGAGGTTGTTCAATCACATTAATTTCAATGGAGGCGAACTAGGTCCCTACATGTTAACAAGGATTATGACGACACAAGGATGAGAGATATAAGGCAGGCTCAACCTTTAGGTCCCAGTGGAGATCAACGGGACCAACGAGATAGTAATGATCCTATTTTGCAAAGAATAGTAGAATTGGAGCGAAGACTAGCAACAAAGGAGTCAGATCCATAACCCCTTGACCTAAAGTCGCCTTTTTCACCAACAATCAATCAAGAGAAGGC
Source organism: Hedera helix (assembly GCA_947179155.2). Taxonomy (NCBI): domain Eukaryota; kingdom Viridiplantae; phylum Streptophyta; class Magnoliopsida; order Apiales; family Araliaceae; genus Hedera; species Hedera helix. Next base: position 20,564,192 of record OX359281.1, on the reverse strand, counting down.
AAATCCTAAAAAGAAGTTGCCACCTTTGGAGATATATGAGGGCACCAGAGATCCGTACGACCATATACCCTCCTATGAGCAGGTCATGAGGTATTACAATCATTCGAAAGATTAGATGTGTCAGATTTTTACCACTACACTAAAACAAGGGGCTAAGCAATGGATGATTTTGTTGCCACTAGGTAGCATCAACTCTTGGAAGGATTTGTGTGATAGGCTTCATGATTGGTTTGGCAGCAATAAGAGGAGATGAAAACTTACTACTTCACTAATGTAGGTTAAATAGAAGCCAACAGAGACGTTAAGCCAGTATATATATAGAGGTTCATGGAGGCGGTCGACATTATCACAGATCTCAATATGACTTAAGCTTTGGGCTTTTTCACCTCGAATTTGGACATCAGTCGGTCTCGGAAGTTGATGAAGAATATTATGTTGAAACCCCTAAAGGACTTGTTAGATGCTTAAGAATGGGCGGATAATTTTATTGCCATTGAGGAGGCTATGACAAACTTGAATTCAAATCATATATCAGCAAATCGACTGAAGAGTAACGAAGCTAAACAAGATGTGTAGGATTGGATTGGCTAGAAGACAAATGCACAGGCTGATAAACTAGCTTTACCGTTAAAACAAGATACTAAGGTGTACACTCCATTGAACACGAATAGGGTGCAGATTTTGGAGGATATAAGGGTTGTGACATCCCCAAATTCGGGTACTAGTACCTCGAACTCAGTGCTCATGATCCAATACAACTATATCATATACATATCCCAAAACAACACACAATATCTATTGCGAAAAATAAACATATGTTGTTTATACAAAAGGGTTAACTACTAGTCCCAAGGTACGAAACCTTATCAAAATACATCACGAATTTAATATATACAATAGGATTCGTGTTACATGTAATAACAGTAGACATTTAGTACTCCAGCATGTCTACGAGTTTATCTTCCCCTTGCCCTTATCTTTATTTGAACCTTCAGGTTTAGGTGCAATAAAATTTGATGACATAGCAAGGGTGAGCAACTAGCTTGCTCAGCAAGTTTTATACGAATAATACGAGGTATGTCATGATTGAATAATAATTGAATGATTCAATGAACTCAGGAAATAAATATCTGAACAATATCATCAATGCTCGAATAAGGAATAACAATTGATCATTGAAATGCTGAGTGTTCCAATAGACCATGAACGTCTGTTGAGGAATCAGTCTCTTGATTGACCCCCTTAGGTTACATGTCCAGAACTGTACTTGAGGGGATCAGCCTCTCGTACTCTATGTGTATGCATAACATTTATTCTGTATGTATCGTTTATTTGATACTTAGGTTGCTTCCTATTATGGGTTGTTCTTCTCAGTTTAAGAATCCGTACCACCGTGGTTTGGATAACTTTTAAAATAAATTACACATATGTCTAGCCGAACAAGTGGCTTAAACTTCCCTTTCCATTAGTTCATGGATGTAAGAACTTCAATAATTCATAATTCAAGAATGGAATATGAATTCAATTGCACGACGTGCGAATAACAATAATATTGATTGTGAAATAATTGGTAATATCAAAATAAGTCAGGGTAACTTGCTCAATAATAATATGAGTACGGTTAAGGAACTTGCCTTGTTCACGACGTACTGTTAACTCAGATAATTTAGACTTCCTTTGAAAGACCTAGCATTGTTAACGTTGGTCTAGCAATTAGTATAACATACAGGTACACATAATCATCTAGGTTTACCATTTAAAAGCACAAAGCACATCATTGCTATTTGGGTTACCTTAATTAACTGACAACTATCGCCTGTCATATTGACTTAGGCATGCTTTAATCATTCATAAAAACGTACCCGAACTCTTAAATAATATTCACTGTAATTGTTTAATAAACTTCCTTATGGTTCATTAGTTATACAATTGATAAATAATAATCCATAAGTCATCTACTCATTATTTAGTAATTATTTAAATAATAACTAATTAATCCACCTTTATTATTATTTTATAATGATTTCTTACCTCAGATATTTTCCATCTTCTTGTTTGCTCAATCTTTGTTTCATTCGGGTTCCTCTTTAATTACTTTGAAAATATTTTGCAATACGTTAGATTTCTTAAGGCTGACCCAAAGACCGGATAGCCGAGGACCCGAGAATACTTGTCCGAAGACCCTTATTCCGAGGACCTCATGTCTTAAGACCTTGGTCCGAAGACCTCATGTCTGAAGACCTTGGTTCGAAGACCCTTAGTCTGAAGACCACCCGACCCGAAATCTGCCCAACAGAAACTAACAGAGGGGGAGGGCGTCTAGACGCCCTATCAGGCACAAAACAGGCATCTAGGTGCCTGACTTCAGAATGGTTACCGAATGATTTCCAGGTTTTTTTTTTTTTTTTTTTTTTTTTCTGGTTTTGTGCAATCCGGGAGGTACCTTGCTTCAAACATTTTTAGATTGAGCTATACACCTCCAAATCATGCAAGGTCGGATCCTATGGATTCCTAACAAAGACATTCACAAATCATATTATTTTTGCACGCAGGCCAAAGATATTCACAATAACTTGATTATTGATGATTCATACAAATAATAGTGATATAAAGGATAAATAGAAATAATAAGAATAATAAGAAAAAAGAATAAACATTCGAGATTTAAAATTTAAATTGTCCAAAGTTCAATCATGTCCTAATTGTCAACATGATGTTTCAAAATATCGATTCGAATTCAAGAATAACATTTACAATTCAACAGGAAGGTTCAAGTCAATAGAAATATTCAGGTGAAATGATATTAAATGAAGCGCAAACTATTAAAGAACATATAATCATGAGTTTTTACCATTTAATAATAAGAATTGTAGAAACGGACAACACTTACTTACTATAGTAAGTTTAAATTTAGGAGTATGAAAGAAAATGATATCCCTTACCTTAACACGTGACTATAGATTGCTTTCTATAACCTTACATTAACACATGACTAGATATTGCTTTCTACGACCTTACCTTAGCACACTAGATATTGCTTTCTTTGAAGTTGATCAACCTTTAGAGAAAAGACTCTTTTGAGAAATTCTTGCACTCCTATTGGCTTTACTAACACTCAAACTATACGCATAATATATCAATAGAAGAATTTTGTGTTTTTGGTGTCCTTTTATTGCTCAACTGAGAAATCTATTTAGAGGGTAAGGGATAGTACACGAAGTTTGACAATAGTGTTAGAGACGCACACCCGGTTTAACAAAAAGGAAAAGGTGTGTGTATATGGTGGGTGGCTAAGGCACACCAACTTTGAGAAAGGAAGGAAAATGGGAGAGTGGTTAGCTAAGTGGTGGGTCCCATAGAAGAATTAATATTTGGTGTAGCCAAAATACGCCTCCATTTATTTGCTGGGTAAATATATCAACAATCATACATATCTTTAATCAACACCCTTTTTATTCATCAATTTTTCACTCATTCTAAATCTTTCAATAATTATTCAAATATTCACCAATTATTGCATTATTTATCTTTTGTATTATTTACTTAATGTATTAATATCAAATATATTAGTGTTCTTCAAATAATGAATCTGACTAACTATTAATACCCGTGACTTTTAATTACGTAACTTTTCATTACTAACCTTACTATTGTGACAATTATTGATTTAATAATACAAAATATTGTGTATTTATTACTGTGATAATTATTGTAAAAATGTTAAGCAATGATAATTATTAATTCAATAATGTAAAATACTGTGCAGTGATAATTATTGATAAAATATTGTGCAATACCGCGTGTTACTGTGGAATACCGTCTGTTACTGTGGAATACCGTGTTCTACTGTGTAAATACTGTGTGCTACTATCCCTTTATCACCGGGTAATTTAACAGTTAGAAGTGGCGTTGACAATTTTTTTTTATTAAAAAGGTTATTTCTTTCATTTTTAGTATCCAACAATTATGTCGTTGTGGGATCTATCAATGATTGGTTGTTTCGGCGTCATCATACGAATTGAATATTTTTTGACAAATTATAATTTGCACAAAACATCCTTAACTTTAACTTTTATCAATATAACGCCTCACTGTTTCAGAATAATATATATTGAAAAATTAAATTTTATTCAATAAAAGTTGGGGTCTTACAATCTTCTTCTCTTATGAAATTTCTCCTCCGAAATTGACGTACCTAGCATTTCAAAGTGGTAAGGATACTTGGCTTTCATTTCAAATTTTAACTCGTAGGTCATTTCCTGAGTATCTTGGTTTCTCCACAAAACCTTAACTTGAAGTATAACCTTTGAGCGTAAGATTCCTTCTTATCTAAGATCTTGACATGTACCTCTTCATACGTTAAATCATTTGTTATCACGTATGGCTCCAACTCAATGATGTGGTCTGGGTCCTTCACATATTTATGTAACATAAATATGTGAAAAATGTTATGAATGCGGGATATATTTGGCGGTTGAGCTGGTCTGTAGGCCACAGTTCTTACTCAGTTGGGGATTTCAAATGGGCCAATAAATCGATGGTTGAGCTTTTCTCTCTTTCCAAATCCCGTAACTCCTTTCCATGGAGAAACACATAAAAATACATTCTCCGACGTTGAATCTCTCGTCCCTTTCAATAAAGATCAGCATCTTGTATGACTTGTATTTGTTGTCAGATCATTTAGATCTTTTCTTTTGTCATGCACACCAACTCAAGTCCCAATAATTTTGCTTTTCCTACCTCACTCCAGCATATTAGAGAGTGACACTTTCGTCCCTACAAGGCCTTGAATGGAGCCATGTTTATATTTGCTTGATAGTTGTTATTGTAGAAGAATTCAACTATTGGTAAGTATTTGTCCCAACTTTCCTTGAAGTCTAATATGCAAAGTCTCCATAGATCTTTGAGAGTCTAGATTGTCCTTTCCAATTGCACGCCCGTTTAAGGATGATATACAAAACTAAATTGTAGCTCGGTACTTATAGCTTTTTTTAAGCTAATCTAAAATCGTGAAGTGAATCTAGGGTCTCAATCAGAAACTATGGATATTAACATGCTATGCAATCTCGCTTATGTACATACTAGCAAGATGCTTAAATGAACAGTTTTCTCGTATAGACAATAAATTGTAAGGATATGCAATTTTGGCAAAGTTGTAAATATTATAATTAATTAATGAAATTAAAATTTTGAAGTGTGACAAGTGTTTTGAGACAAATAAGTTATGTGTTATTTGATTATAGAATAAAATTCAAGTCTAATGAAATAAATTTGGATAAAAAATGACTTGAATTGGGTAAAAAATAAGCAAGTTATGAATTTATTGGAATTAATTCTCTAGGATTTTTGAGGAAAGACCAAAATGCCCTTGACAACTTGAGAATTAATCGTGGTATCCTAGTATGGTTTAATGACCATTATGTCCTTACTTGGTAATGTGAAATGTCTTAAGTGACCTTAACCATGTATGGTTTAAGTTAACTAGGCTAGTTAATTGTTGAAAATATACATACAAATTATGTATGTATATATTTTCAAGTATAAGCTACTTACACACTTATCATATATTCATTTTCATCTCCAAAGTTGATAACTAAGAGAATTCATAAGAGAAAAGAGAAGAGGAGCTAGGGTTTACAAGAAAGCTTGAAGGATTCAAGAGAAATTGTTCAAGACAAGTAAAAATTATCATCAAAGTGGAGAATCCTTCTTTAGCAAGGTTTATAGCAAGAAGAAAGAGAGCACAAAGAAGATATAAAAGCGTTTTATTTTGAAAACTTGTTATCTAAGTGTTTAAATGCAAGATTAAGTGTAGCCATGCATGTATCTATGATAGAAGAAAGATTTATGTGAATCTATGTGCTATATGTGTAATTTTTGAAGAAACCCTAAGCTTATGTGTGGTATTACAAAGGTGGTGAACTATTCATGCATGTATTCATGACTAGGAAGCACGATTTAAGAATGATCATGTGTTATATGTTGATAGATGTGATGAAAACCTAGTTTGAAAGGTTGATCATGTTAGAAGCATGTGAAATTTCTAGCTAGATAGCATGAAAGATGCATTATAGGTGGAAAAGCATGACTTGTGCATCTAGAAGTTATACGAGCATCCAAAGTTGCTAAATAAGTATATGTTGATATATATGTGTATAGAGTTAAGAAATCAAATGGTGTTTAAGAGTAAAGTTTTGTAAGTTGGCAAAAATAACACCAAAAGGTGATTTTTGACTATTTTGTGTAATTAAAGGTTAAATGAAGCTAAATAGCTAAGTTTTATGTAAATACACATGTTAATGTTGTTTTGGAAGTCATTTGGTGCTTATGGTGATTAATGAGAGTTTTAAACGTTTAAAAACGTTCGTCGGCACCTAAAACGAAATTTATGGAAAAATAAAATCATTTGAAAACTTTTAAATATTTTGAAGGCCAATGCAGGTCATATACATGTTATATGTGCTAAAACATGTGTTGGAATCAAATTTTGTAAAAAGGAGCTAAAATAGCATGAAAATTGAAAATATTTTTTTTTCAAAATCTGTAGGACCTTGTCGTGGCGAAGTGTTTTGAACTAAACACTATGCCGGGGTGCAGCGCTTCGCTGGGGTGAGATCAGTCACCGCCGGGGCATAGTCCAACCGAGAAGATCTCGTGGCCAGCGAGATGTTCAGTATAAAACATCTCGCCGGGGCGAGATGTTTTGATTTTTGAAAAATAATTATTTGTATCCAAAATAAAATGTTTTAATATTAAATGATAGAGACATGTATTGTAAACTATAAATTGATAAAAATGATTAATTTGGTAGATATTAAGATATGAATTAACGATGTGTTATGTGTTAAGGTTATGTAAAGGTAAATGGTAACTTGTATAGCAAAGTATAGCATGCATGTGTATATAACTAATGCATGAACTAATATTATGGTTGTGTAGGACATAATCGGGATAAGATTTTATCAGTAGACGTAAATGAGGACAAATGCAAGTGTTCTTTTCGAACTCACTTTTGTAGGTCCTTGAACATTGATATATGCTATGTATTCTTATAAATCATTTTGAAGTTCATTCATAATTGAACTGTTCTTGAGAAATGTCGATGCCAATCTTGATCCGGTAAGACATATGTGGTAATTCATGATGAACTCAGATATTCATTGTTATGTTCTCTAATCTATATTGTTGTGGTGCAGAATCTATGAAATGCTGTAACAGAACAACCATGATAAAAAGGGGAATAAAGGAAAAAGAAAATGTAAATTTTATGGCGTGATTGCCACTAGATGTTTATGTTGTGTACAATGTAAAGGTATGATAGGTTGATCACCTAGAGTACACATCTGAAAGGAAATGTAGTCTTATGACTGACCTGGGCAATATTTGTAACGCCCTGAGATCCCACATCATTAATTATATCTGATTATCTCTGGATAACATAATCATTAACTTTAAACTACATTAACTGAAATCTCGTGCGTTAAAACTTAACCTTTAATCTTTAAAACCATTCAGTTGACCATAATGCGGTCCATAAATCTGTTTATTTATCTTACAATCATCATCATGTCTCAGGATCGTAACATTCACTTACTATTTATTAGAACTTAGGTCAAACGTTTATAAATTGTGACCTAGTCTATTATAATTTCAAAATCATATATATTATATTCATGAGTTTCATTACCTGTAAGTAAAATTTTTCCATGACGTATTCATATATGGCCTTATTTAACTATACATGTTCCTGTTCACTTGAACCTTAGTACATTCTAGTCTGAAAAACTTAGTACATAAAACACTTAGTACATTCTAGTCTGAAAAACTTGACTGTTACGCTTTATATACACTTAACCTGTACATCCTCGCTTGTCCTTTCATATCTGTCTTGCCAATTTGCTACTTCGAGAACTATCTAAAACATACAACCTATATTCATTATTATAAGGTCATAAACTTTACATAATTTGACAAACTTAATCTATAATTACTTAACCATTAATCTCTATTCATATCACAATTGATGTATTACACCATTTGTAGGTTGATAATACATCCTAACTTGTCCCCGACCTTGTACACAAGCATAACACGCCTTTACTTAGCTTTTGGGTATGTTAGATTATACAGTTTCTTGTTTTATTATACTTTAACACCCTTTACATTGACCATTTTTATCAATTATATAGTTTATATAACTTGTTTCTATCATCCCATATCAAAATATAGCTTTTTGGAAGCTTAAATTTTTTTCAAATGCAGAGCAATCTCGCCCTAGCGCCATCAGAGCTCGCTGGCCGCGAAATCTCCTCAGCCATGAACAGTACATTGCGACCCCAGCGCAATGTTTAGTACAAAACATTGCGCCTAGGCGCAATGTTTAGAATAAACAATTTTTGATTTTTGTCCTACGTTTGCCGATTTTTAACTCCTTCATCTTACATCAAAATAAGCTCAAATTTGGACCATAGCTAGACCTCACTACCTAGTATTTTATAAAAATTTTACTTGCCACATTTGGCTCTTTAAAATCATTGATACATTAGCCCATAGAAGGGCTGTTCACCACATTTCCAGACTTAGAATTTTTTTCAACTTCAAAACCAATTTCTACCAACTTTGTGATTTTTGGCCATAAGCTTTAAAACTTCATTCTAACACTTGACATAGTTCATATAACTCATATATGACGTGTCCAAACTTTCAAAACCATTAAATTTTGCACGAGGCGATATTTGTCCGTTAAAATCAATTTCGAATCGAAACGATCGATTTCGATCGTTCGAATCGCCAATTTACTCAAATTTAAATCCGTTGATTACCAAATCAACCTAAACACATGTAATATCATAAAACTAAGTCATTTGGATCCATTTTACCTTTAATTCTCCAATTGCTAAAAATCACACTTTAACGGTATTTTTTTTATCAACTATCACTAACTTTTCAAATTCAAAAACTTAACTCCACTTGACATCTTAAATTCAACACACCACATAGGTTATGACAAACACATTTAACAACTTTGTACGTCTCTATAACTTCCGTATGCACATTTTAGTGCACTTCACAGATTATTACGTTGTCTATATACAAAATATAGCCTAGTATTTAAACTTTTCATACCAAAACATACATTCAACCTATTTAAGCTTTTAACTTGCCATTAAGCCAAATAATTTACTTGCATCAAATATAATCAATCTTTCAAACTAGTTTTCCTCACTTCTAGCAACATATATCACATAATCGACCATGAATCATAGCTTTATACCACATTTTTTTAAAACAAAACATGTTTCTCTTTCATTAATTCACATAGGATGATCTCTATCATCAAAATATACATGTAACATGCATCTTCAACATCTCCAACTAGGGCTTCGTTAAAATTTACAATAAATAACTTATGATCATCTTTTAACTCATGATTCTAGTTTCAAAAACATATATGAGTAGTATATCACCTTTGATACTTTACTTGAACACTTAGGGTTTAATCATTTACACGCATATAATCCATAAAATCACATAATCAAGCCATGTATCTCAAAGATACATGCATGACTATCCTTGTTCTTGAATTTTAACACATGAACATTAAAATTTATAACTTGAACATCAATTTTACCTTCATAAGCTTAATTTTCTTCTAACTTCAATGCTTGCTAGAGCTTTATTCATCACTTTGATAGCTTATTCTCCATCTTTTGCTCACTTGTTGGCAATTTTCTTCAAGGTTTCTCATCAAACCCTAGCTTCACTCTCTTTTCTCTCTTAGCTTACTAGAACTTTCGAAAGATGAAAATGAAATGAGCTAATACCCTTGCTAATTAGAAGTTATACACATATAAGTGTAATACATAATCTCCAACACTTAACCATCCTTGGTCAAGTAAACTCATGCATGGTTAGGGACATTTATGTCATTTCACATGGCTAAACAAGGACATCTTGGTCATTATACATCTCTAGGACACATTTGTCATTACTTGAATTGTTGAGGGGCATTTTGGTTAATTGCCACAATTGCTAGAGAATTTAATTCCCAATAATTCATAATTTGCTTAATTCCAATCCAATTCAAGCCCTTTTTGATCCAAATTCGTTTCATTATGCTTGAATTTTATCCTAGCATCAAATAAGTCATACTCGGTTTGTCCCAATTTATTTGTTACACTTCAAAACTTGAATTCATTAATTTTTTATAATAATTTGTAATAAATACAAAATTGCATAACATTACACCTTCGAACCTTTTCGATTACTCTGTCATTCAATTTCACTTTCCGATATCACAACATAATTGTATTGTTCATCTTTTCCATAAATCGCTTCCTCGAGAAGCGAGCCTCGACCGGATTATCAAAAACCATAGTTATTTAACCTTATAACTCATATAACCATTTACATCCTTCAAGTCATTACCTTCGCGCACATTGCCCATATTTACATCATGCTTGCTCATAACATTCTTTCAGCACCTCATTGGGGTATTACCTTCTGTATTTACAAATCACAATATCAATTATCTTATAACAATCAATTAACGTCGATTTCATAATAACTTTCAAATACGCATATATCATTCCTTATTTTTTTCGTTAATCTCAAATATCCCAAATACATTCATAATGCTCACACATTCATCCTATCATATGCTGACACAAATCAATGTCTTACAAAATTTATTTTCTGTCCTTTATCTTTAATCCGTTATAATTCTATTTAATCATTGACATTCAAATATATATAATTTCCTTAGCTGTTACACCACTAACACACTTTAAATAGCTAGCTGATCCTTATAAGTTTCATAGACCCTTATTTATATCAAGAGTCCCTTGTCATCAATTCAACCACAAAAGGTCATTTATAGCACATTACTCACATAATAACTTATTTTTAATCATTCTTACACTTTCTATCATTCATAACTAGGTTTCAACAATTAACCTTTCCTTAATTAATCATAATCCTTATTAAGATCTTGTAAAATCCTGGGGTGTCACATTCAACCATCCTTCAAAAAAATTTCGTCCTCGAAATTTGCTGTTAACTCATATCTCACTCTTTTGCAACATACACAATTCTTTACATTCTTTCAACTCAGCTAGGCTTTTCACTAACCTTTGCATTCTCTCATCTCTCTACTCATCTTACCTCTTTCTAATATTCATTCCAGAAGATTGGAATGTCCTTCAGGAATCTTCATAATTGTTCAATAATTGTGAAGCAGTATGAATAAATAGGATAAAACTTTTGCTTTCAAAACATAACTTTTACTTTTGCTGAGGGGTCAATAATGACCAATGAACTCGTTAAGAATATTGACAGTCATAAAGACTGCGAATACCCAAGGGCCATAAACACCAGGAACATGAGTTTACGACGCAACCACGCAACTCTTTTTCCCTGGCCTATTGGTACGCTAGGTGATCAGCCTATTGTACCATTTTTCCTTTACTTTTTGGGTTGAACCACGTTAACCAACCCCCATATCATATCCCCTTTTCAGGGTTGTTCACCTCAGATTTTCAAAATATTTTTCTTTATCTATTTATGGATTAAAACATTTATTCATTTATTTTTTTTCAAAACGGTCTAACCGAAACAAATGGTACAGACCCACATCATTAAATTGCTGATTCATTTTAACTTGAATTTTTTCAAGAATGCTGTCTTTGGCTCAAAATTGAACCCAAGATTTTTTTTTAAAAGGCTTTATAATACCGCACTATCTTAGCAATACGTTGAGAATTCAGTCATTCAAGACCTCTTAATACCGTACCGTCATAGAAGTACGTTGAGAATTTCGCCATTTTGTCATTCCACACCGTATTCAACAGTGTGACAATAATTTCATAAATACATTTTGAAGTTTTCAAATACCTTTGGTCTAGCTGAATCAATTAGCATAGACCCATGAACCACAAAATTTTAAAAATCATATTTTGATACTTGAACAAAACATTTCGATGGTCTAGCATAGCTAGAAGAGTGGATTGCCTACCCAATCCTAATAATCTCTTCTTTAATTCCTTCCTTAACTTATTCAATCCTTTCTTATAATTCTATCTCTTCATATATCCTTAATCTTTGCTAATATCTGAGAACTATATCTCTTAGCTTATGGCTCTCTACTCTAACCCAACCCTGTTCATCAAACTTGTCACACATTTGGGCTCAGGAACTTACCACAATCATATGGTTCATGAAGCTTGTCCTAGTCAGGCTATAGTCGCCCATTCGCTAAGGGGGTCCACCATACAATCACGAGTCACGAACTTACTATACGCTTGGGTTTTTAGAACACGCAACTAACCTTAATCTTTCTCACTTAATCCTTCCCACTTCCTATGTATCAGGTACAGGTAGAAGAAAAGAATTACCTTCTCAATATACATAACCGATACCGTGACGCTGGATCTCTACTGATTATCATTATAGGAAGCCAAGTAAGTACAAATCCCCGCCCATGCAAGGAAGTGCACACTCAGCTACTACCATGAGTCCTCAATGAAAAATCCCACATACCCTAAGCTTTTCCTCAACTTAGCCTTTCTTTTACCTTTCCTGATATGAATTTTATTAAATCATATCTTACTATTCACAACTCATTAAGAGTCTATTTTACTCATATCTAACAATTTACGACTCATCATGAGTCCCTATTCACATCTTACAATTCACAACTCCTTAAGAGTCCCTTAATCTTATCTTACCATTTACAACTCATTTAGGGTCCCTTTTCATATCATTGATCGCCTAGGATCTAATGGCTCTTTTGCCCTTTATCATTATCTTATCTAAAAATATCCTTTACTATTCCTTATTCCTAAATTCCCAAAATTCATTTATTTATTACACACAACTCCTCTAGAGTCCATTACTTTACTATATCCATCTTTCTCACAAAGGTCATAGCCTAAGGTACTCTTACCTAAGGTCTATAACTTGTCTGCTCTGATACCAACTGTAACGCCCTGAGATCCCACATCATTAATTATATCTGATTATCTCTGGATGACATAATCATTAACTTTAAACTACATTAACTGGAATCTCGTGCATTAAAATTTAACCTTTAATCTTTAAAACCATTCAGTTGACCATAATGCGGTCCATAAATCTGTTTATTTATCTTACAATCATTATCATGTCTCAGGATCGTAACATTTACTTACTATTTATTAGAACTTAGGTCAAACATTTATAAATTGTGACCTAGTCTATTACAATTTCAAAATCATATTTATTATATTCATGAGTTTCATAACCTGTAAGTAAAATTTCGCCATGAAGTATTCATACATGGCCTTATTTAACTATACATGTTCCTGTTCACTTGAACCTGTTTCCTTATGGTTATCCGTCATATCTATCCAAGTATACATTCTGTATACACATGTTTATCCATACATATGAGTTTATTACATTTAAAACTTAACTAACCACAATACATCATGAATATTACATCATTACAACTTTTCTTCGCACATTAAATACATACAATCCAATCCCTACGGATTTACAATCATTTCAATCTGTGTTACTAACATGGTTTAACATTTATAATCGGACCATTATATAACTTTTACATGTAACAAATCTCTTCACATTTATTAATGCATTCATCACTCTTTACCTTAGCTGCACCGGATCCTCCGGCCTTCTCGTACCTTACCTGAAACATTAGTTCATAGCAAGAATGAGCATAAAGCTCAGCAAGTAATTTAGATAACACCATTCATGCTTACAGTTTATATCCATACGTCATGCATCATTTACTTTACTATGCTGTGCATAATGTCACATATTGCATTTAACAGTTAGAACACGTAATGGCACGGAGTGCACATTCAACTCATTTACTATCACATAGTTCACATAGAACACTTAGTACATTCTAGTCTGAAAAACTTTCCTGTTACGCTTTATATACACTTAACCTGTACATCCTCGCTTGTCCTTTCATAGCTGTCTTGCCAATTTGCTACTTCGAGAACTATCTGAAAACATACAACCTATATTCATTATTATAGGATCATAAACTTTACATAATTTAACAAACTTAATCCATAATTGCTTAACCATTAATCTCTATTCATATCACAATTGATGTATTACACCATTTGTAGGTTAATAATACATCCTAACTTGTCCCCGACCTTGTACACAAGCATAACACGCCTTTACTTAGCTTTTGGGTATGTTAGATTATACAGTTTCTTATTTTATTATACTTTAACACCCTTTACATTGACCATTTTTTTTTTATCAATTATAGAGTTTATATAACTTGTTTCTATCATCCCATATCAAAATATAGCTTTTTGGAAGCTTAAATTTTTTTCAAATGTAGAGCAATCTCACCCCGGCGCCATCAGAGCTCGCTGGCCGCGAAATCTCCTCAGCCATGAACAGTACATTGCGACCCCAACGCAATGTTTAGTACAAAACATTGCGCCTAGGCGCAATGTTCAGAAACAACAATTTTTGATTTTTGTCCTATCTTTGCAGATTTTTAAGTCCTTCATCTTACATCCAAATAAGCTCAAATTTGGACAATAGCTAGACCTCACTACCTAGTATTTTATAAAATTTTTACTTGCCACATTTGGCTCTTTAAAATCATTGATACATTAGCCCATAGAAGGGCTGTTCAATACATTTTCAGACTTTGAATTTTTTTCAACTTCAAAACCAATTTTTACCAACTTTGTGATTTTTGGCCATAAGCTTTAAAACTTCATTATAACACTTGACATAGTTCATATAACTCATATATGACGAATACAAACTTTCAAAACCATTAAATTTTGCACGAGGCGATATTTGTCCTTTAAAATCAATTTCGAATCGAAACGATCGATTTCGATTGTTCGAATCGCCAGTTTACTCAAATTTAAATCCGTTGATTACCAAATCAACCTAAACACATGTAATATCATAAAACTAAGTCATTTGGCTTCATTTTACCTTTAATTCTCCAAAATTGCCAAAAATCACACTTTAACGGTATTTTTTTATATCAACTTTCACTAACTTTTCAAATTCAAAAACTTAACTCCACTTTACATCTTAAATTCAACACACCACATAGGTTATCATAAACACATTTAACAACTTTGTACGTCTCTATAACTTCCGTATGCACATTTTAGTGCACTTTATAGATTATTACGTTGTCTATACACAAAATATAGCCTAATATTCAAACTTTTCATACCAAAACATACATTCAACCCATTTAAGCTTCTAACTTGCCATTAATCCAAATAATTTACTTGCATCAAATATAATCAATCTTTCAAACTAGTTTTCCTCACTTCTAGCAACATATATCACATAATCGACCATGAATCATAGCTTTATACCGCATTTTTTTTAAAACAAAACATGTTTCTCTTTCATTAATTTACATAGGATGATCTCTAACATCAAAATATACATGTAACATGCATGTTCAACATCTCCAACTAGGGCTTCATTAAAATTTATAACAAATAACTTATGATCATCTTTTAACTCATGATTCTAGTTTCAAAAACATACATGAGTAGTATATCACCTTTGTTACTTTACTTGAACACTTAGGGTTTAATCATTTACACGCATATAATCCATAAAATCACATAATCAAGCCATGTATCTCAAAGAAACATGCATGGCTATCCTTGTTTTTGAATTTTAACACATGAACATTAAAATTTATAACTTGAACATCAATTTTACCTTCATAAGCTTAATTTTCTTCTAGCTTCAAAGCTTGCTAGAGCTTTATTCATCACTTTGATAGCTTATTCTCCATCTTTTGCTCACTTGTTGGCAATTTTCTTCAAGGTTTCTCATCAAACCCTAGCTTCATTCTCTTTTCTCTCTTAGCTTGCTAGAACTTTCGAATGATGAAAATGAAATGAGCTAATACTCTTGCTACTTAGAAGTTATACACATATAAGTGTAATACATAATCTCCAACACTTAACCATCCTTGGTTAAGTTAACTCATGCATGGTTAGGGACATTTATGTCATTTCACATGGCTAAACAAGGACATCTTGGTCATTATACATCTCTAGGACACATTTGTCATTACTTGAATTGTTGAGGGGCATTTCGGTTAATTTCCACAATTGCTAGAGAATTTAATTCCCATTAATTCACAATTTTCTTAATTCCAATCCAATTCAAGCCCTTTTTGATCCAAATTTGCTTCATTATGCTTGAATTTTATTCTAGCATCAAATAAGTCATACTCGGTTTGTCCCAATTTATTTGTCACACTTCAAAACTTGAATTCATTAATTTTTTATAATAATTTTCAATAAATACAAAATTGCATAACATTACACTTCGAACCTTTTCGATTACTCTGTCATTCAATTTCACTTTCCGATATCACAACATAATTGTATTGTTCATCTTTTCCATAAATCGCTTCCTCGAGAAGCGAGCCTCGACCGGATTATCAAAAACCATAGTTATTTAACCTTATAACTCATATAACCATTTACATCCTTCAAGTCATTACCTTCGCGCACATTGCCCATATTTACATCATGCTTGCTCATCACATTCTTTCAGCACCTCATTGGGGTATTACCTTCTGTATTTACGAATCACAATATCAATTATCTTATAACAATCAATTAACGTCGATTTCATAATAACTTTCAAATACGCATATATCATTCCTTATTTTTTCGTTAATCTCAAATATACCAAATACATTCATACATACTCACACATTCATCCTATCATATGCTGACACAAATCAATGTCTTACAGAATTTATTTTCTGTCCTTTATCTTTAATCCGTTATAATTCTATTTAATCATCGACATTCAAATATATATAATTTCCTTAGCTGTTACACCACTAACACACTTTAAATAGCTAACTGATCCTTATAAGTTTCATAGACCCTTATTTATATCAAGAGTCCCTTGTCATCAATTCAACCACAAAAGGTCATTTATAGCACATTACTCACATAATAACTTATTTTTAATCATTCTTACACTTTCTATCATTCATAACTAGGTTTCAACAATTAACCTTTACTTAATTAATCATAATCCTTATTAAGATCTTGTAAATTTCTGGGGTGTCACAGTACTAGTATTTATGATCGGTATTGTTCTTAACGAGTTCTTGGTTTTGTAACTGTACAACAAGCAAAGTTAATGTTTCAAGTTAACCGTTCAAAGATTCATGTCATGTTCTTAAATTTTCATGTAACCCTTTTATGGTTCAACCCTATTGTATTAGATTTCCATTCATTATTCTGAAATATCATGTCATTATTTATTTATGTACTTGCTAAGCTATTTTTTGCTCATTCTTGATTTAACATGATATTTCAGCTAAGCCCGAACATGCCGAGGGGTCAGGTACAGATAAAGGAAAGGGAAAGGCCAGTAAGCAGTGATTATATAATTATAGGACTATTGTGTATGTAATATTATTTTTTGTAATAGTTCAGATATAAATGTTTTGCATGTATAATGGTATTTGTACATAGGATAGTTGTGTAATTTTGTAAATTAAGTTTTATTATTCAGAAATGAATGGATGAGATTGAATGGTAGAGTAGTATCGTGAGCACTGAATCTGTGATTCGAGGGATCCGAATTTGGGGGCGTCACAGAAATTAACGGACTTGGTCAATCTATCTACAATGACCCAAATTGCTTCCAAGCCTTGAGAAATCTTGGGAAGACCCGTCACAAAATCCATATTGATGAGTTCCCACTTCTATTCGGGAACCTCAAGTGGTTATAATGGACCCTTAGGTACTTAATGCTCCGCCTTGACACGTTGACAAGTTAAACACCTTGAGATAAACTCGACGATCTCCCTTTTTATATTATTCCGCTAAAACATATGTCGAAGGTGATGATACATTTTGGTGCTTCCAGGGTGAATTACAAATGGTGTGTTATGTGCCTCCATCATTATTTTATGCTTCAATTCAAGGTTGTTAGGAATATAAAGTCGAGAGTTGACTTAAAGTATCGATTTCTTGCCGATTCTTGCTTTTGAAATAGCACATTCTTGTACTTTCTTCATCATATTCACCAATTCTAGATCAGTAGCTTGAGCAACTTTAATTTTATCGGTTAAAGTCGGTTCTACTCATACATGTTCGATCTTCATGTGGGTCTCTGGTGCCTTTAATTCTATCTGCATCTTTTGTAAATGATACAAAATGCGTCCTTATGTTGTCAATATTGCACTTGTACTCAGATATGATCTTCTACTTAATGCGTCAGCTATAACGTTTGTCTTTCCTGAGTGGTACTGGATAGTATGGTTGTAATCCTATAATAGCTCAAGCCAATGTCGTTGTCACATATTAAATTCTTTTTAGGTGAAGAAATAATTTAGGCTTTTATGATCCGTAAAGATCTCCACTTTCTCCCTATACAAGTAGTGTCTCTAGATCTTCAGTACGAAAATGACCGATGCCAACTCTAGATCATGTCTCATAATCCTTGAGTTATCGAGAGACATAAGCTATAACCTTTCCTTGTTGCATAAGAACACAACCTAGACCTTTGATTGAAGAATCATTGTAGATGACAAATCCTCATGATCTTAATGGTATGGTCAAAACAGGAGTTAAAATAAGTCTCCTCTTGAGTTCTTAAAAGCTTTTCTAGCAATCCTCGTTTCATTTGAATTTTGTGCTTTTCTGAGTTAGATGAGTTAATGAAGTGGCGATTTGAGAAAATTATTTTACGAATCTTTGATAATAACCAGCTAGGCCCAGAAAGCTTCGTACTTCAGTTATTGTCTAAGGTTGCTCCTAATTTAATATTGCGTCAATCTTCATAGGTCAACTGATATTTCCTGACTAGAAATCACTTGCTTAAGGAATGTGACTTCCTCAAGCCAGAACTCATAGTACTTCAACTAGGCATATAACTTGTTCTCACATAACTTTTGGAGTATCAATTTTAAGTGTCGTTCATAATTCTCACGACTCTTGGAGTATATGAGGATGTCATCAATAAAGACAAGCACAAAATGATTCAAATATTCCTTGTATATCTTGTTCATCATGTCCATGAAAACTACAAGAGCATTAGTTAATCTAAAAGACATGACTAAGAACTTATAATTCTCGTAACGAGTTCTGAAAGCAGTCTTTGGAATGTCATCAACTTTAACCTTCAACTGATGATATTCAGAACGAAGATCAATCTTTAAAAAATGTTGAACACCCTACAATTGATTAAACATGTCATAAATTCAAGATGACGGGTATCTGTTTTTGATGGTGACATGGTTCAACTCTTAATAGTCTATACACAATCTCATACACCCATCCTCTTTTTCACAAGTAGAACAGAAGCACCCTAAGGCGATGCACTCGGACGTATGAAATTAGTATCCAACAATTCTTGTTGTTGGACTTTTAACTCTTGAAGTTCAATGAGAGCCGTTCGGTATAGGGCTTTGGAAATATGCTTAGTACCAGGTTCAAGATCAATACAAAATTTAATTTCACGGTTTGCGGGTAAGCTAGGAAGTTCTTCGGGAAACACATCAGAAAATTCATTCACAATAGTAATATCATTCAAGTTTGACATGTTTTTGTTTAAATCAATGATATGGGCTAAAAAGGCTTGACATTCATTTCTCAATAAACAAATGACTTTGTGGTTAGAAATGACAGTTATCTATTTTAATGATTTTGTTACTTGAATTTGCATAACAAGTTGATTAGGAATATGAAAGCTAATGATCTTATAAATGTAATAAATTTTAGCATGATAGGTTGTCAACCAAATAATTCCTAAAATCACATCAAATTAATGGATTTCTAAATAAATAAGATCAACGGGTAATGTGAGACTGAAGATTTGGACTAGGAAAATTTATATACAGTCGATGTAATGGCTATTTTTCCTAATGGGGTTTCAACTAATAAGTCAAAGTCTAATTTCTCAACAGTTAAGTTTAAACATTGAGTACATGCAGGTAAGATAAAAGAGTGGGTAGAGCCAGTATCTAACAAGACATAGATTTCACAAAAGTTTATAAGTAACTTACCGGTTATCACTTCATTTGGGTCCACGCCCTCTGGGATGTTACAACAAAAGCTCTCCCCTGTACCGTAGGTTTTGTCTTATCCGTGCTAACCTTTGGTGATATTATTGTAGCTGAACTTGATTTTACTACAGGATAAAATTGAGTTATGTGGCCTTCCTTTCCACAATTATAGCACACCTTGAATAGCTAGGTACAGTTTGGGCTGATATGTCCCTTCTGATCACACTTGTAACATCTGAGTGGTGGTCGTTCTCCTCCTTTTGAAGTTGATGTTGATGCTGGTGTCAGTGCCAATGTCTTTCCATAATCATTGTTAAATCTCCTTATTTTGAAGTTATTTCCACTTAACTCGCCTCTTCTATTATATGGGCCATGATTATTGTTAAACATTGCATGTTTAATTTGATGATAAGATCTAAAGTGCTGAATGCATTCAATAGTAGAGTTGTACAGTCCTTTAATTGTGTATGATGTACAAGGACTTAGTTAGATAAGATTAAAACTGTTAGGTTGATCTTTTGGATATGAATGTGTTGAGTTGTAAAGTCCTTTGATTGTTTATGATGTACAAGGACTTAGTTAGATATGATCAAATCTGTTAGGTTGATCTTGTGCTATATCTGTTTAGTCAGTCTGATTATAGAATGGACTCTACGACTCTAAGAAAAGAAGACTCAAAGATTCAATCTGTTCGAAGAGTGGACTCTACGATTCCATACCAGGAAAACACTATGATCAAGGAAGAAGCCCAAGTGTAGAACAGACTCTACGACCAACGGAGTAGCCGTAGAGTAAAACTCTATCGTAGAATTAACCAAACAAGAGACATGTAAGCAACACTACGATCAAAAACCTAAAAGTTTTGATGACTCTTCTCTTGTCCTATAAGACAGAAGCAACTTTGTCATGAAGAACAATCTGCATCAATGTGTCAGACAAACCTCTGCCAAGAGCCTAAAGTCAGAAATATCAGAGGACTGACCAAAGCGTGCTATGCAACAGAGAGAAGACTTTCAAGGCAGTAAAGTCAGAAGATGGTGTCCTATCAGCCATATTTCTATGGAAGACCAAATGGCTCTATGAAAGTTGATAGAAACCTACAACTGTCATGTCTTGTCCCAAGAAAAAAGGAAACACCTTTTTGGACAGTATTTGCAGGTCAATTAATACCTCGTCAGAGCATTAATGAGCTAAATGAATATAATATTCAACAGCTATACATTGTGAGGTAACAGACATAAATTGAAGAAAAGAGCAGATTTCAAATGGGAAGAAATCTAAAGCTTCTATATGAGAAGCCCATATTCAATACTAAAAAAAAATAAGGAAGGATTACACAAGAAAGAAAGATATACGCAAGAGTTCAAAAAGATCAAACTGAAAAGAACCTTGCCTCGCTACTAAGTTCTTCAGAAACTTATGCTAAACGTAACTTAGTAGCACACCAAAACCATCACTACTCAAGATAAGAGTTCTTAGTGAACTAGAGTATCTAAGTCTGCTGGACTTGAAGAATTCTTAGTGAATTAGAGTTCCAAGACTGCTGGTCTTGAAGGAATCTTAGTGATTCAAAAATTGTAATAGTATCCTTAGTGGATTTGCTACTCAAGGAGCAGAACAGTGGAGTAGGTGTCTTGTGAACTTTGAACCACTTAAAATCTGGTGTCTTTTATCTTGTGTTTATTAACTGCTATAACTGCTATATCTGCTTGTTGAATTATTACATTTACATTTTAAAGAAGGGGTAACTAAATCATATTTCGCTGCGCTAAACTATTTGATTAATAATTCATTATTTCTTAAAACAAAAATAAAGAAAAAGTTTTAAAGAATCTATTTAACCCCCCCTCCCTTCTAGATATCTTTTTGTGTCATTGGGAACTAACAATTGGTATCAGAGAAGGTTCTTACATTTGAAGCCTTACAAGCTTGAGTAGATCTAATGGCACACAACAAGAACGGATCAGAACTCGGTGGAGGTAATAGACCACCAATGTGCAATAAAGAAAAATTTGCTAACTAGAAAGTTCGTATGCAGGCTTACATGGATGCAATAGATGATGAGCTGTTCGAGACAGTACTTAATGGGCCAGTCATACCAATGAAACTTGCATTAACAAATGAAGATCTAAACAAGCTAGTAGTAAAGAAAAGAGAAGAATGGACCGACAATGAAAAGAAGGATGTTCAAAGAGACAAAAAGGCCAAAAATATTATATTTCAATCTCTAGATGATAAGCTGTTTGAAAACGTTGTCAACTGCAAAACAGCTCAAGAAGTCTGGCAAACTCTGTTGATCATACACGAAGGAACAGAAGAAGTCAGAGAAAATAAAAATTAATACTGCTGAATAAGCATTTCAAGGGAGAACATTACAAATACCTATAAGAGATTCAACTTGCTATTAAACTCTCTCAGATCATTTGGAAAAGTCTATCCGAACAGAGATCTCATCATCAAATTCATGAGATCTTTGCCGAGCAAATAAGATGCCAAAACCACAGCCATCAGGGAGTCAAAGAACTTGCACGAGATGACTATACAACAGCTCTATGGAAATCTTCTTACCTACGAGTTGGAGCTAAATCAAAGAGCGAAAACCCTATTTGAGGGAAGAAAGAAGGAGAAAAACATTGCTCTTAAAGCCTCAACTTCAGCTCATAGAAGCAATCTCAAGGATAATTCTGACTCTAATAAAGATGAATCAAATGATGATGAAGGTGCTGCCATGCTAGTCAGACAATTCAAAAGATTCATCAATAGGAACAGACCTCAGAAGTTCAGAAGCAACAACAACAAAGAATCAACAAATGACCTTTGTTACAATTGCAAAAAGCTAGGTCATTTCATTGCTAAGTGCCCTAAACCCTTAAGAGAAGAGCTGAGGAGGGATAGAACAAAAGTAAATCCAAAAAGAGAATTCAAGAGTTTCCACAAGCAAAAGAAGAAAGACAAAAGCTTCATAGTTGAAGGCTCCTAGAGTGACTCATAAGAAGAACTAAACTCTGAGTCAAGTGACGATGAAGAACCATAAAAGGCCAACCTGTGCTTAATGGCAAACGAGGAAGGAAGCAGCAAAGTGGAATTCAATATAGATGAGGTATTTGACTCTTACTCTCCTGAATTAAACATTGATGATCTTAGAGAAGGCATGCATGACTTAATGGTAGAGCTACACAAATACATGAAAAAGGCTATCTAAAGATTACTCTCATCTAAAAGAGGAAAAAGAGAAAATAAGCATAAAATTAGAAGCCACACTTTAAACTGCTAAACTTTATTCTAGTCTTGAGACTGAGAATGAAAGATTGAAAAAGATAACTGAATTGAGCACTCATAAAAAGTCTTCACTAGTCTCTAAGATTCAGGAACTAGAAAAGATAATTTTCATGTGGAACAAATCTAGTTTGTCTATGGACACCCTGATCTCTAGTCAAAGAGATGTGGCTGATAGATCAGGATTAGGTTATGAGAATTCCTTCTCAGGACCTATTATGGAGAAATCAATGGAAATAAATGAAGGCAAATCTTTTAATCTTGATAAAGGAATTGTGTTCATCAAATCCTCTGAATCAATCTCTCATAGCAGTCCACACTCTACTAATCCTGCAATCATATTAGACAATAAAACTTGCACTGGTCTGGGGTTCAGAAAATTAAAAAACAAGTCAACATCTATAACTGAACCTCAAAGGATCATAAAATCGAGTAAAACTTACTCTACGAACCATCCATACAGAAATCGTAGAGTCTACTATCATTCTACGAAACATGAGAATCATAGAGTAGCATGGAAGTAGAATGTAGATCAGCCCAACCGAAGGACTTTGAGCAATTATAATTCTCACAAGTCCGAGACAAATAGGAATTCACATATATACATACATCATCGTCATATCAATCATAGTTACCATCATAAAAATGATAAATATTTATCAGGTCATCATTATAATAAATTGCAAAGACCAAAAATTAAACAGATCTGGGTCCCAAAAGATACTAACAAAACAGGACCCAAGCAATTGTGGGTACCAAAATGAAGATTGATTTGTTATGCAAGTAAAGAGATCCATCTGGTATCTTGACAGGGGATACTCAAGACACATGACAGGTGATAAGGCTCTTCTGACATATTACAAGGAAAAGGATGGTCCTGTAGTCATATTTGGGGACAACAATTCGGGGAAAATCAGAGGTTATGGCTCAACTGGAAATGGTGCAATATCTTTCAACAAAGTTGCTTATGTTGAAGGACTAAAGCATAACCTGTTAAGCATCAGTCAACTATGTGACAAAGGGCATCAAGTTACTTTTGTCAACAACTAATGTCAAGTCAAAGATTTGAAGGCTAACTCTCTAAAGCTAGTAGGAGTTCGAGAAGGAAATGTCTACGTGGTCAATCTTGCCAAATTAAGTACAGATGAGGTAGTCTGTTTTCTTGCTAAAGCCTCTGAAGATATGTGCTGGCTCTGTCACATGAGATTATCTCATCTTAACTTCAAGAGCATGTCAAAGCTTGCCTCCAAAGACCTAGTAAGAGGATTGTCAAAGCTTAACTTCATCAAAGAAAAACCCTGCAAAGCATGTCAGCTTGAAAAGCAAACAAAGATCTCTTTTCAGAGCAAAACAGTCAACTCAAATGATAAAGCCCTTCAATTACTACACATGGATTTATTCGGGCCTATCCCAACAACAAGCCTCGGAGGAAAGAGATATTCTTTAGTTGTAATAGATGACTACACTAGATACACATAGGTATCATTTCTAAGCTCTAAAGATAAAACTATTTCGCATCTTATCAAGCTCTTCAAACTGATCATGAATGAAAAGGGTGAGAAGATCAAGGCCATCAGAAGTGATCATGGAAAAGAGTTTGACTTTTCAGATATGGACCAGTTCTGTGAAGAAAATGGAATCATTCACAATTTCTCAGCCCCAAGGACTCCTCAACTGAATGGAGTAGCAGAAAGAAAGAATAAGACTCTGATTGAAGCTAGAAGAACTCTTCTTGCAGCAGCCTATCTTCCTGAATATTTCTGGGTTGAAGCCATCAACATGGCATGCTACACCCAGAACAGGTCACTCTTACACTCAACATTAAAGAAGACTCCATACGAATTATGGAAAGGAAGAAAGCCAAACATAAGCTACTTTCATGCGTTTAGCTGTCTGTGCTACGTACTCAACAATGGCAAGAAGCATCTAACCAAATTCCAACCAAAGTCAGAAGAAATAATCTTTCTTGGATATGCTACGGATATCAGAGCATACAGAGTGTTCAACAAGGAATCTTTAACTGTCGAAGTCTCCATCCATGTCACATTCGATGAATCAGATCCAGAAAAGAAAAGCTCAACACTCAACATTTCATCAGAAATCAACTCAACGATCAGAGAACTCAGAATCGTATAGTCAGACTCTACGATCATGGAACCAACGATAGAAATCGTTGACCCAGAAGAGAAAATTGTAAAGTTCACCCCGAAAGACATTGGAACTCTACGACCAGGACAAGAAGTTGATTTGAAAGAACTCAGGCAAGAAGACACTAGAACAGATGTTCCTAGCAGAATAAAGTGGACCAAAGATCACACTCAAGATCTAATAATTAGAAATCCAAATGCCGAAATCAAGACAAGAGCTGCAACTTCAAATGAATGCATCTACCTAAGCTTTCTCTCTCGAGTGGAACCCAAGAAGATCGAAGAAGCCTTAGGAGACTCAAGTTGGATAGAGGCCATATAAGAGGAGCTAAATCAATTTGAAAGAAGCAAAGTTTGGAGATTAGTTGGCAGACCTCAACATAAACCAGTCATTGGCACCAAATGGGTCTTTAGGAACAAGATGGATGAAAATGGTGTGATTATAAGGAACAAAGCAAGACTGGTGGCCAAAGGCTATTCTCAAGAGGAAGGAATTGACTACGATGAAACCTATGCTCTAGTAGCCAGATTGGAAGCCATAAGGATCTTCCTTGCCCATGCTGCACACATGAAGGTCAAAGTCTTCCAAATGGATGTCAAGAGTGCATTTCTGAATGGAGAACTTCAAGAAGAAGTCTACGTGGAACAACCTCTAGGTTTTATCAATCCAACCTTTTCAAATTATGTTTATAAATTAGATAAAGCCTTATATGGTCTAAAACAAGCTCCCAGAGCATAGTATGAAACCTTAACTAACTTTCTTATTGAAAAATGATTCACTAGAGGAATAGTAGATACTACTCTATTTTTAAGAAAACATAAGGATAAAATACTGCCAGTTCAGATTTATGTGGATGATATTATTTTTGGTTCTTCGGATGAAAAACTGTGTGAAAGGTTTGCCAAGCTTATGCAAAGCAAGTTTGAGATGAGCATGATGGGAGAACTCAACTTCTTCCTCAGACTTCAAGTAAAGCAGACTAATGAAGGCATCTTCATAAACCAAGCCAAATACATCAAAGACGTATTAAAGAAGTATGGCATGGAATCTGCAACTGTCATGAAAACTCCTATGCCACCTACCACTAAGCTTGACAAAGATGAGAATGGTAAAAACACTGATATCACTCAGTACAGAGGTATAATAGGCTCACTCTTATACCTAACTGCTAGTCGGCCAAATATAATGTTTGCTACATATATATGTGCTAGATTTCAGGCTAACCCTAAAGAGTCTCATCTAATAGCTGTAAAAAGAAATTTCAAATATCTTAAAGGAACTCCAAACTTGGGATTATGGTATCCCAAGGAGTCTTCCTTTAATCTAATAGGATATTCATATGCTAACTATGCAGGATGCAAAATAGATAAAAAGAGTACAAGTGGAACTTGCCAGATGCTTGGCAGCAGACTTGTATCTTGGTTCAGTAAGAAGCAAAACTCAGTATCCACATTAACTGCAGAAGCTGAATATATAGCCACAGGCAGTTGCTGTGCAAAAATCCTATGGATGAAGACTCAGCTTGCTGACTATGGGTTTGAGCTTAATTCAATCCCTATATACTGTGATAATACTAGTGCAGTTGCCATAACTCATAACCCTATCATGCATTCAAGAACTAAGCACATAGATATAAGATATCATTTCACTAGGGATCATGTACAAAATAGTAATATATCACTACACTATATCCCAGCTGAAGAATAACTAGTAGATGTATTTACAAAACTTTTAGATGAATCAAGATTTAATAAACTAATAAGTGAGTTAGGAATGCTAAATCTAGACTCTTGATATATATATTTCATGTTTTGGAAGCTACTAACTCTGCAGGAAGAAAAGTGTTCAAGGAATAAAGTAAAGGACAAGTTCGTAGAGCTCACTCAACGATCATCAAGCCGATGATCGTAGAGTACGCTTAAGTTCGTAGAGCCCACTCAACGATCGTCAAGCCAAAGATCGTAGAGTACACTACAAATCGTAGAGCTCACTCAACGGTTGTCAAGCCAAGGATCGCAGAGTACATCCCTGTTGTAAAGCTAACTCAACGACCGTTAAAACAAAGGATCGCTGTGTCAAGAAGGATCGTAAAGCTCAGGGGGAGACAAAGGGCAAAATTCTCATCAACAAACTAAAAGTGCTCCTATCAAAACTTGACATGCGTCTCAGCAAACATAGAGGAAAGTTTTAAATGTTTTGAAAACTGTGCGTCGTTCATCATTCTTCAAAAATCAAAAACCTAAACCTTTCTATCTCTCTCTTGAAAATCCAGAACCCTAAAGTTTCAATACTCAGTTAAATCATTCTTCCTGTTTCAAAAAAACAATCAAATGACGCATGCTCAAGTCATTTCTGGAAACGAACTAAACTTCGAAGCCTTCACAACAGCAGATAAACAGTACTGGAGGATAATCCATTTGCTAGAAAGGGCTGGCCTTCGAGAAGCCTTAGGAACAAACACGAGAGTCCTATCAAAGCTAGTTCGAGAATTCTATACGAATGGAACCTATGTAAATGGAACCCTAACCACCACGGTTAGAGGGGTTCAGTTCAACCTCACCCAGAAGAAATAAACCTAGCCTTAGGTTTTAAACATGGGGGCCTCAGGACTTTTAACCTGGTGAGTGTAGAAGAGGGCCTAAAAAGAATGCATCACAAGAAGAATCCTGAACTAAGAGGATTGAAGAAGAAAGAGTTTTCCCAAAAATATGAATTTTTGGCTGACATCGTTGGAAAGTGCCTGCTCTGTAAGGACTCTGCTCACGACTCTGTCAGCGAGATCCAACTAAAGATAATGACAGCCATAGTAAAGAAGATGAATATCAACTTTGGCTCCTTACTAGTTGAATGGATCGGGAATTGGATCCAAAATGCAGAAAAGGCGAAGGGCGTCAGAAAAATGCCCTATGGGAGATTCATAAGCATTCTCCTTCAATCTGTTTTGGGGGATAAGATTAAGCACACAGAAGGAGAAGTCCTCAATGCTAATAAGAGGATGATCCAAAGACTGTTCGAAAACTGGAAAAGGAACCCAGTTGAGAATAGAAAACTATCCCGATCTGGGGATAGTGAAGGAACACAAAGTGGAACTGGGCCCTCACACATGAAGATCCTATCTACAGAAGCAGAGTCTCAGGAGGTCAGTAGGCTATCTCCTGGTCTGATCAGGAAAAGGAAAGGAAATAAAGCCCTTGAGATCCAAAGACCTCAAGGATCATCAAATGAACCCTCTGACGTTGATCTTAAGGAGAAGGCTGACACGGAGGATGAAGAATTAGATCAGCAGAGGGAAACTCGCAGCAAGCATCAGGCTGAGGAGGTCATTTCAGCAGAGCCAAGGCCAAAAAGAAGAAGGCTAGTGAAATTAGCCGATCAAATAACTAAAAAAGGCTCAGTAGCTGAGGGGGAGCTACTTGAAAAATCAGTCGCTGCTCCAGTTGAGAGGGAGCCATTTGAAGCAACTGAGCCAATGGGTACTCAAACTGAGGGGGAGCCATCAGTAGTTCCTGAGCCAACAGATGCTTAGGCTGAGGGGGAGATTTAAGAAGACATTTCAATCCCTTCAGCTACAATGAATAATGATGAAGAGAATGACATCGAAATAGTGGCAGTCGAAAGAAATGAACAGAGGCACCTCAACTACAACTGCCTACTGAAGTTCTTGCCACTGATGCCATTCCACCGAGCCTTGGTGCACAATTCATGGGATCAACTCTTCTGGACCTTCAAAGCTTATCCCAATGTGTTGATTTTGGCTCAAGGCTATCCATAGAACCTATTCTTTGCCCAAAAGCTACTTTCAACCAGCTCATTCTCACATTCTTTAGGGCAAAAGGAACACTTCATTCCTCTCACATTCATACAAAATCATACACCTGCCTGGACCTTCAATTATTTTGAGGAGCTGTCTACCATAAGCACTGGAACAAGTTCTACGTCCAACTCTACTCCAGTCGTAGTGTCCCCACACTCTACGGCTAGTGGTCAAGGAAACTTAAATGATCAAAACGTAGAGTGCCCTCAAGACTCTCCTCAAACCTCGCCTACTACACACACAATACCTCATGCTCAACCTTTCTTACCTCCAAGACTTCTCCTCACACAAGAAGACATTCCCTCAACCTCTGGTCATGAATACTTCCATATTCCAAGCTCCATGGCTGACCAGGGGCAAACAACTTAACTCCTATAAGAAATTCTACAAAAGATATCTCTACTTCCTACTACTAAGGGCTTAACAGACCTTACGAGCTATAAGCAAGCAGAGATACAAAAAGACTGGCACTCACGTCCCACAATATTCAACGAATAGTAGACAATGTCGTTACTGCTGCCAACGATCTTTCTCAAATTTTGGGAAAATAATTCTCCACAAGATTGAAGTAGTTAACGACAGCTATTTCTGAAACTCTCGAGGAAAGGGACAAAAAGTTTATGGAAGCAATGGCCAATCATCAGAAGTCTATCAACCTTCTTCAACAAACTAATGCTAAATCTATAGATGAAGCAATCCCTCAGAGAACAAGCTTAATGATCAGATATAACTCTATCAGTGGTCGAGCAAAAACAAATCCTAGTTGAAGGACGACTTCAAGATCATCGCAATGATGTAGCTGCCACCCAGACTCAACTTTAAGAACTTGTTCAGGGTGTGCATGAGCTATCGACTGAAGTGACCAACATTAATGATGCTAACAAGGGGGAGAAGAGAACGAGCACGAAATACAGCAGCAGAAGAGGAAAAGCACCTCAAAGGATGAGAATGGTTCAAATGTCGATACAACCTCTTATATTTGAGACAATGCCATCTCATCCCAGACAGGTCTCAACAGCAAGACCTTCTTCTTCAACTGTGGGACCATCCAGCTCTCAAGCATGGCTCCAAGTGAAAGAAGAAGAAGCTATGCAAAGGGAAGAAATGGAACTTAGAAGAGCAGAAGAGGAAAGAAGAGCACTCTTCAGGCAATAGCAGGAAGATGAGAGAAGAAGGTCTCCTAGGCAAAAGCATGAAGATGAAAGAAGGAGACCTACTAGTAGGAGGAGATAATTTTTTTTTTTTGTTTTTTGTTAAATTCCATTTACACTCATTGTTCAACTAACTATACATCAATAAAACTCATATTTTTTCATTAGAGAATACAGCTGCTCACTGTATGTTAGGCATTCATTTACTCATATGCATTTGCCTAATTAAGTTGTTCAAATTAGTTATGCTATTTATGTTGTCATCATCAAATAGGGGGAGATTGTTGAACATTGCATGTTTAATTTGATAATAACATCTAAAGTGCTAAATGCATTTAATAGTAGAGTTGTACAATCCTTTGATTGTGTATGATGTACAAGGACTTAGTTAGATAAGATCAAAATTGTTAGGTTGATCTTTTGGATATGAATGTATTGAGTTGTAAAGTCCTTTGATTGTTTATGATGTACAATAAGTTAGTTAGATAGGATCAAATCTGTTAGGTTGATCTTGTGTTATATCTGTTTAGTCAGTCTGATTGTAGAATGGACTCTACGACTCCAAGCAAAGAAGACTCAACGATTCAATCTGTTCGTAGAGTGGATTCTACGACTTCGCACAAAGAAGACTTAATGACTAAGTTTGTTCGTAGAGTGGACTCTACGATTCTATACAAGGAAAACACTATGATCAATGAAGAAGCCCAAGCGCAAAACGGACTCTACGACCAACAGAGTAGCTGTAGAGTAAAACTCTACCGTAGAATTAAGCAAACAAGTGACATGTAAGCAACACTACGATCAAAAACCTAAAAGTTCTGATGACTCTTCTCTTGTCCTATAAGACAGAAGCAACTTCATCACGAAGAACAATCTGCATCAATGTGTCAGACAAACCTCTGCCAAGAGCCTAAAGTCAGAAATATTAGAGGACTGACCAAAGCGTGCTATGCAACAGAGAGAAGACTTTCAAGGCAGTAAAGTCAGAAGATGGTGTCCTATCAGCCATATTTTTATGGAAGACCAAACGACTCTATGAAAGTTGATAGAAACCTACGATTGTCAGGTCTTGTCTCAAGGAAAAAAGAAACACCTTTTTGGACAGTATTTATAGGTCAATTAATACCTCGTCAGAGCATTAATGAGCTAAATGAATATAATATTCAACAGCTCTATATTGTGAGGTAACGGACATAAATTGAAGAAAAGAGCAGATTTCAAAAGGGAAGAAATCTAAAGCTTCTATATGAGAAGCCCAGATTCAATACTAAAATAAAAGAAGGAAGGATTACATAAGAAAGACAGATATACGCAAGAGTTCAAAAAGATCAAACTAAAAAGAATCTTGCCTCGCTACTAAGTTCTTCAGAAACTTATGCTAAACGTAACTTAGTAGCACACCAAAACCATCACTACTCAAGATAAGAGTTCTTAGTGAACTAGAGTATCCAAGTCTGCTGGACTTGAAGAGTTCTTAGTGAACTAGAGTTCCAAGACTGTTGGTCTTGAAGAAATCTTAGTGATTCAAAAATTGTAATAGTATTCTTAGTGGATTTGCTGCTCAAGGAGCAGAACAGTGGAGTAGGAGTCTTGTGAACTCTGAACCACTTAAAATCTAGTGTCTTTCATCTTGTGTTTATTAACTGCTATAACTGCTATATCTGCTTATTGAATTATTACATTAACGTTTTAAAGAAGGGGTAACTAAATCATATTCCGTTGTGCTAAACTATTTGATTAATAATTCATTCTTTCTTAAAACAAAAATAAGAAAAAAGTTTTAAAGAATCTATTCAACCCCCCCTTCTAGATATCTTTCTTGTTATTGGGAACTAACAATTACCACTTAAGTGGTTACCATTTATGGCAAGATGATTGTTTACTTACTGGTTTTCACTATTCCGATGATTGTTACGGTTGTTATAATTAGTATCGTAATTTATCTCTCTTTGTTGGTAATTATCTCCTGATTGTAATGTTTATTTTTCTCACTCCACTAACTAAGCCCTATCCATGATATCTGAATACAAATGAAATTTATGAGAGATAAGGTGTTGATAAATTTTTGGGTTCAAACCTAGCAAAAACATTCGACTTATATGATAAATGAATTTTATACTTATTATTAACTATCTTTTTAGCTTAATAATTTGCGAGTTCTTAAGTATTTTATATTAGTTTTATATATTATATGTGTGTTTATGTGTTTTGGCTTTGTTTTATAGGAATTGGAATAAAGGCGGATTGAAACTTGGAATGGCTATATTTGGACTTTTAACTTGTGATTTACGTAACAGTTACTTCAGGCTTAATTTTAACCTTGATACAAGCAGACTCTTTCAAATCCTAAAACATGAAAGTTGTAAATCTACTATTCATCTTTTTAAAACATCTTGAATCGCCTCAATCGGAGTTCGTATGAAGAAGTTATGGTCATTTGACTAGAGGATTTCAGTGCTAAAAATAGAAGAGGGTCGGGGCCCTTTTCGGCAGAAGCAAAAGCACTGGGGGCGCTCGAAATAGCGTCGGGCAGTTGGGTGTTGGGCTAGACTTGATTTTTGACTCATTTTTAATGGTTTAGACACCAAATTAGATTGGGTTTCCTTCCGAAGTTAGGAATTTGATATGTAACCTATAAATATATGTCAAAACTTATATTTTAAAGGAGGTTAACACAGTTTTCTCATAGATTAACATATAATTGAGTAGGAGTAGAGTAGATTCAAGGAAGCATGTCAGGCTAATTTTTCTTATTCAGTTCTAAGGGATGTTGATCCTTTATTTATAATTGATGGTTTGATTATGTTATTATTATTTATTCTTTTTTATATGAGATTTATTTTAGCTGATTGAATGATATTTGTTTTGATCGATTTAATAATGGCCAGTTGATGACTGGTTTTTATACATATTTATTTAATACCTTTGAACTTGATGATATTATAAATTCTTTAGCATTTTACTTAGTTTTATATATTTTTCTGTTATTATTGTAAAATATGATGTAATATTAGTTTTAAGTGTATTATTTGTATTTTAGGTAATTTATATTATATCTATATATTATATTTATTATAATTTGATTTTTGTAGAAAAATATAGCTGGAAGGGTATTTTGGTAAATTTGCACAGAGGTCATCGCCACAGCGGTAGTACAATGCAGAATCCAACAGCAGGTTTCATCGCCGCGACGCCCAAAGCTTCTACCCAGAAAATTATATAGGATTGCCGCAGCGCTCCCTTATTACCACCGCGACGGTGATACTATTCATGGTCGGTAGATTCAGCTTTTAAGTCTAGTTTCTAGCCCTAATGTTAATATCTTTCATTCCTTTTTCATTTGGGGTGAGAGAAAGAGAGACTAGGGCTTGAGAAAAGATGAGGGAAGGTGGTTTTCCACCATGGGAACCACCATACCTTTAATTCTTGATCTAAATCTCTCCATTTTTGGAATAACTGGATGAAGAAGATGAAGGGTGACTAAGGAATCCATTGATGGAGGCATGGATGGATAGAGCTTGGAGCTTGAGCTTGGATAATAAGATCTTTATTTGTCTTTGTATTTCGTTGTATGATGATTCTTATGGATTATCTAATGAATATTGGCTATTCTTCTTACATTGGAATCTAAGTATGCTTTTGAATACAAATAGTTGTTTGAATTGATTCTCTCTCTTTTAATTGGCACCATGGATTGGATTAACATATTTAGTTTTTCATGTATTGATTGCTTGACTTAATAATTAGTTTAGTCGCCTATATGAAATTGACAAATGGATTATAGTGTGTTGACCCAAATATGATAACATGTGATTGTGCTATTCTACATGGTGGGAGTGCATAATTTTCATATAGGATAGGAATATACTTGTATGCCATGTGTAATCAATTAAGAACCTGAGCTTCATAACCCTTGTTTATTACAATTCTCATAGAAATATAGTGGATTATTTAGACTTGGGTATGCTTGTATTGCTATCGACAGAGGCATATAAGTACTGTAGTGTTTTTGGTTGACCATTCGCTGGTTAAGGCCATATGAGTGGGTTATCATATTTTGTGTTGATTGTTAATTGTTTGGCTTTGTAATCACTTTGGGAACTTTTATGAAAATGAAAGAGGGAGCATTAGTTTTGGCCTGAATATGTTAACACGTGTTATGTTATTTAGTCTTCGGATTGAATGCATAATTTGTACGTGGGATAGACATATACCTGTAAGCTGCGTGTAGTCAATGTGAGAATCTGTGCTTAGAAACCCTACTTACATTAGTTCTCATAGTAATATAATGAACTATCTTGCTTGGGTTGCTCTTGTCTGAATTCTATCGAATGTGATAGGTTTGGATGGGATATGCTTATTTGGCTATCAAAAGATGCCTATAAGTACTATTGTATTCTCGGTTGACAATTCGTCTTTACCGTATAATTGAGAGAGAGTTAAGAGATAAAAATAACATGTTAGGGGAAATTGCATTCTTAGATTCACCTATCTTAAATTGCTTTATAGTTTAAATGTTAATTTGTATTATTTCCATTTTCCTATTTTCCATTAAATTAATTGTTTGAATTAAGATCGACTTGAGACAATTGGTATTTGGAACTCATTTGAACTAATTCCTTATGGGATCGACTTTTACTTTCACTTTATTACTTATTGACCGTGTATGCTTGCACCCTATTCATTCAAATGAATTCGAGAGCAGAATTTAACTAATAAATAAATAGTTTCGATTTTGACCAACAAGTTTTTGGCGCCATTGCCAGAGAATTAGTTTATGATTGTTTTCTAATATTGATTTCAATCAAGTTAGTCTTTGTTTAAACTTTTATTTCTGTTTTACTTTTGCTTGGACTTTTGATTTTGTTCACGGCATTTTCAAGGTTATATCTTTGCAAATCGTAGGAGTCGGTTGCGGAAGACGACAATTGACAAATTGGCCATATTTTAAGGGAAGTCCCTTGCTTTTAATTCTTTCATTGCTTATAGAGAGGACGTTGTCAATTTCAAGTTTGGGGATATTCGACGTTTGTTTTGATATGCTTGATGTTAAGTTTTATTGTTTTTTCTTTAAGTTTTATTTTGAATTTTTTAATTTTTTGGGTATATTCTCTGCAAACCCTCATGAGACAAAGCGTGTCCTCTTGGGCAACCTTGGGGTTTAATGGCTTGTTGCACGTGCTAAGTGTAACCGTGTTTTCGACGAAAATGGATTTGTTATAGTTGTTTTCGTTTTGTTTTCGTGTGTTTTGTATTAGAGTCGTTGTAGTATAGGTTCAAGTCTCTTGAGCATTGGTTTGATGTGATTAAAACTATAATCGAGGATTGGGCTATTAATTGTTCTTATTATAACTCATAGAAAATGGATTAATATTGCGTAGTTTGTGTGCTTGATTTGTTGTTGATTTTTACATTTCTTGTGATCTTTTTCTCGTTTGAGCACTTATCCATTTGTTCAAGCCTATTAGGTACTTAGTGATGGTTTATATGACTACATGCTTATCGAGACGAGCTTTTACTTTAGAACTTATTTATGCATCATTCGAAGCTATTTTCCCATTTTTGATATGTTTATTAAGTGGTAGTGTGAGATGGAGCGTAAAACGCACTCACATATTTATTTATAAAAAAATAAATAAAAAGAAAAAGAAAAAGAAAGGAAAAGAAAAAGAAAAATACATATAAATAAAATATAATAAGTTGTTTGACTAGTCGAGTTTTGTGGCCTTTATTGCTCGAGTTAATAGGCTCTTAGGGGTGTCTTTACACTTAGTGCCCTAAAACCAGTTGGTTTGGGAGTCATTAGCCAAACGCTCGTTACATGGGTAACTCTGTATAGCCTAATAGAAGGAGACATTGCACAAGTTAAGATTAAAATTTGAATTATCTGCTGGGATTAGTGTAGAGTGATGTATTATGCATGCTTTTGAAGTTTTTGATTTCTTTCATAAGGTAATTTGTTTACATAAGCTAATCTGAGCTTTAAT
Organism: Hedera helix; assembly: GCA_947179155.2. Classification (NCBI taxonomy): domain Eukaryota; kingdom Viridiplantae; phylum Streptophyta; class Magnoliopsida; order Apiales; family Araliaceae; genus Hedera; species Hedera helix. The sequence continues at coordinate 20,527,751 of OX359281.1, read as the reverse complement.
TAGTTTGTTACAAATGGTGCACACACATACACATGTGGATCATGAGTAATGCATGATTAACATATAGGTTGAAATTCTAGACTTTGTGATATTTTGAAATCTTCTTATAATTATAATTTGAATATTCTTTATGGCCATTTTGTTTTTCATATCGATTCATTGCCTAAGTTCGTGTTGTTTACTTTTGTTTGTATAGTTTGTCTTTGTTTTGCTTGAGGTCAAACAAAGATTTAAGTTTGGGGGTATTTGATGACTGATTTTTATACTTATTTATTTAATACCTTTGAACTTGATAATACTGTGAATTCTTTAACATTTTAGTTAGTTTTATATGTTTTTCTGTTATTATTGTAAAATATGATGTAATATTAGTTTTACGTGTGTTATTTGTATTTTAGGTAATTTATATTATATCTATATATTTTATTTATTCTAACTTAATTTTTGAAGGAAAATATAGCTAGAAGGGTATTTTGGTAAATCTGCACAGAGGCCATCGCCGCAGCAATGCCTTGCTACCGCCGCAGCGGTAGTACAATGCAGAATCCAATGACAGGTTTCACCGCTGCGGCGCCCAAAGCTTTTTCCCAGAAAATTATATAGGATCGCCGCAGTGCTCCCTTGCTACCGCCGCGGCGGTGATACTGTTCATGGTCGGCAGATTCATCTTTTAAGTCTAGTTTTTAGCCCTAATGTTAATATATTTCATTCCTTTTTCATTTGGGGCGAGAGAGAGAGACTAAGGCTTAAGAAAAGATGAGGGAAGGTGGTTATCCACCATGGGAAACCACCATACCTTTAATTCTTGATCCAAATCTCTCCATTTTTGGAATAAATGGATGAAGAAGATGAAGAGCAACCAAGGAATCCATTGATGGAGCCATGGATGGATAGAACTTGGAGGTTGAGATGGGATGACAACAAGTGTATTTTCTAACTCTTTATTTGTCTTTATATTTCGTTGTACGGTGATTCTTATGGATTATGTAATGAATATTAGTTATTCTTCTTACATTGGAATCTAAGTATGCTTTTGAATACAAATAGTTGTTTGAATTGGTTCTCTCTTTCTTAATTGGCACCATAAATTGGATTAACATGTTTAGTTTTTCATGTATTGATTGTTTAGCTTAATAATTAGTTTGGTCGCCTGTATGAAATTAACAAATGGATTGTAGCGTGTTGACCCAAATGTGATAACATATGTTTGTGCTATTCTACATGGTGGGAGTGCATAATTTGCATATAGGATAGGAATATACCTGTATGCCATGTGTAACTAGTTAAGAACCTGAGCTTCATAACCCTTGTTTATTGTAATTCTCATAGAAATATAGTGGATTATTTAGACATAGGAATGATTGTATTGCTATCGATAGAGGCGTATAAGTACTATAATGTTCTTGGTTGACCATTCATTGGTTAAGGCCATATGAGTGACTTATCATGTTTTGTATTGATTGTTAATTGTTTGGCTTTGTAATCACTTTGGTAACTTGTATAAAATCGAAAGGGGGAGTATTAGTTTTGGCCTGAATATGTTAACACGTGTTATGTTATTTGGTCTTCGGATTGAATGCATAATTTGTACGTAGGATAGACATATATCTGCATGCCGCGTGTAGCCAATATGAGAATCTGTGCTTAGAAACCCTACTTATGTTAGTTCTCATAGTAATATAGTGAACTATCTTGCTTGGCTTGCTCTTGTCTGAATTCTGTCGAATGGGATATTTTTGGATGGGATACACTTATTTGGCCATCGAAAGATGCCTATAAGTATTATTGTATTCTCGGTTGATAATTCGTTGTTACCATATAATTGAGAGAGAGTTAAAAGATAAAAATGACATATTGGGGAAAATTACATTCTTAGATTCACATATCTTAAATTGCTTTCTATTTTAAATGTTAATTTGCATTATTTCCATTTTCCTTTCTTCCATTAAATCAACTGTTTGAATTAAGATCGACTTGATGTAATGGGTATTTGGAACTCGTTAGAACTAATTCCTCATGGAATCGACTTTTACTTTCACTTTATTACTTGTTGACCGTGTATGCTTGCACGTTATTCATTTAAATGAATTCGAGAGCAGAATTTCACTAATAAATACATAGTTATGATTTCGACCAACACCAGTTAAGTTGATCCAACTATTATCATCTACTAGATTAAGATATAGTATTAAGTAAACGATATTGTATCTTATTATAAGTAGTAATTAGTAATACATGATTGTGGTCAAGCTTTTGAGCATTACTATGTTTATAAGAAGGCAAGTAAAATAATCTACGATTGTATAATTGTTGCTTGAAATAATCCAATTCTCTAATTCTTAATGATTGTGTTATATTAAATATAGACTGATAGTTATAGGTTGCATGATAGTTATGGTCTAGTGGGGGCAATTGTTGTGAGGACCCCGACACCCCATCATTTGCTAATGGCGGTCTCGTGCGTTAAAACATAATCTTTAGCCTTAAACTATATCGTACAAACATATTATAGTTCATAAATCTGTTTATTAAAGCTTGCATCATTATCTGTCTTAGAATCTTAACCTTCACATTCTCTATCTTAAAACTCAGATCATAATTATATATATCATGACCTAGTCTATTACCATTCAAAAATCATATAGTTTATGATTTTGTCTTAACTTAACATGTGAGTATCAATTATCATTCATAAATATCATACATACACCCGTATATCCATATATGTTCCATACATACAAATTTTATTAGATAACATACTCGTATTACTATGATACATTATTGGTATCCCAATACCAGTTTCTTTTATGAAAACTTACATTCATAACTATTTCTATGGATTTACAAAACCATATATTCCATTTTTAACGACAAAGTCTAAAATTTAAAACCCAGATGTTAATTAACTTATACCTGTACAAATTTACATCATCTATTGACTTATTATATTAAACATATTAATATAATAATCCATTTCTTCATGCCTTTCTATGCATTTACCATTCTTGACCTTTTAGCTTAATTGGAACCTTCGGCCTTCTCATACGTTGCCTGAAAATGTCAGTTTATGGCAAGAGTGAGCATAAAGGCTTAGTAAGTCTAATAGATAACACCTTCCATGCTTGTAGTTTATATACATGCGTCATGCATTTCTTACGTTACCATGTTATGCATTTTCAATATACAAAGGTCACATATTTCATTTAAACAATTAAAACACATAGTTGCACGAAGTGCATATTTCAAAACATTCAATGCCACATAATTTGTCATTTAGTTTGCATATAATAACTATCATATTTCATCAAGTCTGAAAAACTTTCCTATTACGCATTACAAACTTAACCTTTACATACCTCGATCGTCTTTTTTATCCTTCATCGTGCCGGTTTGTTTATTCCGAACTCTATCTGTCAATACACAACCTACATATCATTATAGAATCATAGTACGTCTCATATATTCTTTAAACTTAATCCATAATTTTCATACCACTAGTCTCTATTCATTTCACATTTGATGTATTATACCTTACATAGGTTAATAATACATCATAACTCATTACCAACCCTTTTACATAAGCATTATGTTACTTTTACTTAGCTTTAGCTATGCTATATTATACTATTCATTATTTCATTATAATTTAACACCCTTCACATTGACAATTTTTTATCAATTCTAGGGTTTATATAACTTGTTTCTATCATTCCACATCAAAATATAGTTTTTTGGAAACTTAATTTTTTTTCTAATGAACAGTAACCTTGCCCCGGCGCCAAAAGACTTCGCTGGCCATGAAACGCTCTTAGCCATGAATAGTAACTTGGCCCCGACGCAGTGTTCAGATTTAGGAAATTTTGACTTTTACACTACCTTTCCTGATTTTTATCTTTTTCATCTTACATCAAATTAAGCTTAAATTTGGACCATAGCTAGGTCTTACTATCTAGTATTTTAAAAAAATACTACTTGATTCATTTGGCTTCTTAAAAGTATCGAAACAATAGCCCGTAGAAGGGCGTTTCAACTTATTTTTATACTTGAAATTTTTTTCAACCTTTTTGTCAACTTTGTGATTTTTGGCCATTCACTTCTAACGTTCATTCCAACACTTGATATAGTCATTATACATGATATAAGACATGTCTAGACCTTTAAAAAAAATTAACTATGCACGAGGCGGGATTTGCCCGTAAAAATCCGTTTAACTTTCACATTTTCATTCTAACTTTCATCCGTTGACTACCAAATTAACGTAAACACGTGTAATAACATAAACCAAGTCTTTCAACTTCATTTCTCCATTAATTTCTCAAAATGGTCAAAAATACCTTTTAGTTGAATTTTCATCAACTTTACATAAAATTTCATTTCCATCACTTAGACTTTCTTTCTCATATGCTCATTAAAGAGTTCATTTCAAACCTTTGTAGACTTATATCATATTTATATGAATTGTTCAAAATCTATTTACCTTTAAATTATGTTTACATGCACATATTTCTACTATAGCTAGTTTTAGCCTTCAAATTCGTACTCTTTATACTTTTAAGCATTTTTCATGCAATCTTTCATACAATTATACTTCATATACATATGTTTAATCTTATATATTAAGGTTTCCCTTTGATCTTCCAATTCTAGACACATATTCTTCCATGATTCTACCTTTTAACCAAAAATATATACTTAAACATACTTGAATCAATGTTTTAAGTTAAGAAAACTTGTAAACCTTCATGGATGCTCAACTTCTTCACATGAATAGCTTTGCCATGATGAGGCATTCATCTTTTCTTCTTGCTCCTTGATCATCCAAGCTTCTTAGCATATGAAACTTCAAGTTTCCCCCCTCATACATAGCTTCATGTCTCTTTCTTAGGGCTCTCTAATTTCCAACAATTAAAATGAAGAAGAAGACCCACTTAGGTTGATTTTTATGAGAGTTAACACAAATTGGGTTAACTTAGCTTAACCATGGCTAAAACAACCCAAGGGTATTTTGGTTATTTCACATAATTAATGAAGGGCATTTTTGACATTTCACCTCTTGGGACACAACGGTCAGTACTTAATTTGTCAAGGGTATTTTGATCATTTTTCCCTTTAGGACACAAATGCCATTAACTAAATTGTTGAGGGCAATTTAGTCATTAGCTCATTTTGCTAGATTTTCACTTTCTTGCCAATTTTCCTTGTAAAGTAACTTTTCTAATTTCCTTTCATTAATTCATTTCATGCTCATTTAAATTGATTTCTCTTTCAATTGACAGACTAGGTCATTCGTTTTTCACTATGCTACCTTCATGTAGTCTCATTTTATAGCTTAATTAGTCATTTAATCGTAAACCGACTACATAACTTTTCTTAACCAAAAATACGTTTATATTTTCCTACGAACCTTCTCGATTTCCCATTAAATCAATTTCAATTCCCGACATCTCAAATAGTCGAACTGCTCACCTTTTCATAAATCACTTCCTCGAAAAGCAAACCTTGATCGAATTATCAAAATCTATTATCATTTATCCCTTTTATTCTCATATTATCATTTTACGACTTTTACGTCCTTACGTTCATTTACTTAATACACATATGATAATTTGAATCATACATGTATACTACATTCCTTTTACTCGTATTCGGGAGTATTACCTTCAGTATTTATATGTCGTATAAATATATACCTCATTTCAATCAATTAATATTAATTTCTTAATAAATTCCAAATATTCAAAAATCATAATCCTTATTATTCCGTTCATTCCTAATACATCGATTAGGTTAAACTGATCATTCCTGTCTATACATACTGACTTACCTTACCTTGCTAATCTCGTAACTTAGCTTCTCAAGGCATATTCATTAAGCTAGTTATTAATATTTATAATTAAAGTTTAATTTATATATTCTTTCCTCATTTCTTTTATTCTCTTAGTTTTAACTTTTCTTTCATTATTAGATCAAATATATACATATAAATATACATATACATAAATTCAACCTACCACATGCTGATACAACATTGTGCCTTACAGTAATTATTTTATGTCATTTACCTTTAATCCGTTATATTACCATTCAACCATTGATATTGATATTTATTATAATTTCATTATCTATCATGTCACTAATGCACTTTAAATTGATGAATGATCTTTATAAGCTCTATAGACCCTTATTTATACCAAGAGTCCCTCTTTACCAAATCAATCACATAGGTTATTCTTAACACATTAATTAAATAATAAATTATATATAGTCATTTATTAATACCTTATCTCCTTCTAAACTAGGTTTTAACTTCTAACCTTTACTTAATTAGCCAAGATCCTTATTAAAAAAAATCTTGTTAAAATTTGGGATGTCACATTCACCCCTCCTTCAAAAATTTCGTCCTTAAAATTGCTACGTATTTATCCCTTACTTATTTACTACATATGCATCTCTCCTTCATTTCATTCATCATAATTAGGTTTTCAACTAACATTTACATTCTTTCCTTTTTGTACCCATCTTACCCCTTTCTATCACTCATTCCAGAGCATAGGAATGTCTTTTAGGAATCTTGAACAATTATTCAATAATTGTGAAGTAGCATGAATAAATAAGAATAAAACTTTTCCTTTAAAACAAAACTTTTTGCCTTTTTGTTGAGGGGTCATAAATACCATGAACATGAGTTACGGCGCAACCACGCCACTCTTTTCCTTCGGCCTATTTACTAATCACACAGATTAGAAACTACCGTCATTGGTACGCTAGGTGATCAGGCTATTGCAACCCTTTTTGTTGTGCACAACATTTTTCTTTTCTTTTTCGGGTTGAACCGTGTTAACCAACCCATATATCCCTTTTTTAGGGTTGTTCACCTCAGAGTTTAAAAATAATTTTTTTTCATCCATTTTTGGATTTAAAAACATTTACTCATTTTTTTAGCAAAATGGTCTAGTCGAAACAAATGGCATAGACTCATATCTTTAAACCGTTTATACATTGTAAATTGAAACTTTTTTAAAATTTATTTTTACCATGACTTCATCACATTGCAGCATGTAACGATGTATTAGTGGTTAATATTTCCACCTCCACATCTTTGTTACAATGCCCTGAGAATTCCATCATTGATTCAAAATTTGAACCCAATTTCATAAATTGAAAAGAAAAAAAATCTTTTAAAGACTTCATAATACCGCACTATCTCAGCAGTACGTTGATAATTCAGTCATTTAAGACTTCATAATACTATACCGTCATAGAAGTACATTGAGAATTCTGTCATTTTATCATTCCACACCATATTCAATAGTGTGACAATGATTTCATATATACATTTTGAAATTTCCAAATAACTTTGGTCTAGACCAATCAATTGACATAGACCCATGAATCACAGAATTTAAAAAAAAAATTATAGTTCGATACTTGAACAAATTATTTTTGATACACCAAAGTGTGAGAAAAAGCACACTTTTAAAACATCGATAATCTAGCATAGTTAGAAGAGTTGGATTGCCTACCCAATCTTAATTGTGACGACCCCAAATCCAGGTTCCTTGAACCTCGGATCCGGTTCAACACTAGTACTACATTTTTCTTATTGTTCATGAATTACAACAATATTATAATTGCTAAATAATCATTTATTTACAATTTTACAACATCTCTCTCTATTCCAGAATCGAAATCTTTATACATTCCTAGTATGTCTCAATATCATACATGATACGACATTCTATTACAATCAAATTGAGTATTTAACACTCATATAATATACCAACTAAGTATTATACTACACAATCATTTACCTGTTCAATTCGGACTGATATCTACAATAGACATTTAGATCTTCAGTGAAAGTAATATGATTTCCTGTTCCTTGATCTTTATCGAGAACTTCAACTAACTTGCACTATCTGAAAATATTTGTTTTAAGCAAGAGTGAACACGACGGCTCAGCAAGTTTAACAGTTACACATAACACATTTCATGCTTCACATATAATACATTCACTGCCATTTATACTTACGTCATGTTTTTCATGCATTTCAGTTTATGTCATACTGCTCATGCATCACATATAACATCTAGCATTTCATGCTTCATACTTACACATATTTTACATGTAGACATGCATCATACTTTTCACATATCACATTTACCATCAATATATTTTCATGTTAATAATTTAACATCACATTATAGCATGTTAAAGCACATAGGAGCAAGTTCTGAAAAACTTGCCTGGTCGATTCTACCATTTACGCCTATTTGCATCATTTGCTCAACCTACAATTTATATAACAAATTGACATAATTATTAGCTACAAGGACTTTTAATTAGTCTTAATTTAAGAACTTAACTTCAAATTATTAACTCTCTAGTTGTCCGATAAACGAACCCTTAAGTTCCGGACAAAAATCCTAGCCCAACAAACCTAGTTGGACATGTCGGTAAACTTAACCAACTTATTAATATTATTAATTATTTAATAATATTTTAATTCCTTATTAATATTATTAACTATTTAATAATATTTTAATCACTTATTAATATTATTAACCATTTAATAATAGTTTAATCATTTGTTAATATTATTAACCATTTAATAATATTTTAATCACTCATTAATATTATTAACCATTTAATAATAGTTTAATCATTTGTTAATATTATTAACCATTTAATAATATTTTAATCACTTATTAATATTATTAACCATTTAATAATATTTTAATCACGTATTAATATTATTAATCATTTAATAATATTTTAATCTCTTATTAATATTATTAACCATGTAATGATATTTTAATCATTTACAAATGTTATTTATCATTCAATAACTTTTTAATCATATACTAATATTATTGATCATTTAATAATATTTTAATAATCTTCAAATAATACCAATAGTTAACTTTTTAATTGTGTTAACTTTAGTCTTTATTTTAAACATTTAGTTACCAATTAATAATTAATGGATTTCATATATATTAGTTTAATAACCAAACACATTCATTTTACACTTATTTCAACTTAATTTTTCAAAGAAAACTCGACCCGGACCGACCCGACCCGGAGCACCAAAAATCTGCTTAGCAGATTGTTCTGACGCAGTTGCGTCACTCCTGACGCGGCTGCGTTAGCCATTTTGTCCGAAAGTCAACTGCTTGACTGCTCGACCCTCCGACGCTCCGACAGCCATAACTTCTTCATTTTAAAACATTTTGGGGGTGATTCTTGAGTCCATTCTCATCAGAATTTCCTCCTCTACAATTTCTCTTTATATCACAAATCCAAATTCCGAACGGAACTGGACTAAAAATGGCTCACAAGGACAAAGTGAAAACTAAAATCACAAATCATTGATTTTAAAGGTTCAAACTTGAATAAAATAAACTCTACACATCCAAATGACACCAACTTAGTGTTGTTGTCTTCCTAACTTCTTCTTTTACAACATTTCATGGTTCAATCATATTTTTGAAAACGTTTGACACGAAATTAAAAGATTGAACCACTTAGGGTTTTTACCGGTAAATCGTTATATGGACTTTCCTTCTAATTCTTTGCGTACCACCCATACGAATACATGTATTAACTATATCAAACCATGAATATACCTATATATCATAGTTTTAGACTTCTAGATCATCAAAATAACTTTTGATCGGTTAAAAATACATTTTAACCGTTCAAATCATATCTAAACTATAAAAATGAACTAATGAAGGTTTAGAGCACTTTTTAACCTTTTATACATAGATGCTCTTCTTCTTCTCCTACCAAAATATGCTATGAAGTTATGTGCCATCCACCAAGCTCCTCCTCTAGCAATCTCCTTCAACTCATAAGTGTTTGCTTGCTTTTCTCTAGAATGCTCTCTATTTTCTCTCTTGTGCTCTAGCAAAATAACTAACAACCTAACTCATTGGTGATGCATTCTATTTATAGAACCACCTTAATCTCCATCAACTTCCTTTAATCAACTAGCATTGGTGAAATTAAGGGTTAATCAAGCTTACTATAGCTTGAATGACCAATTGATAGACCTTTTGAATGACCATTTGATTGACTAGGGTTGGTGGGGAGTTGTTGAACCAACTTTGTACTCCAAAATCACCAACAAGCAACCTTTTTGACCATGTGAGCCCCAAAATTCGGGATTTACATTTATATTACACCAATTTGGCTTTATTTTTATATCCTATATCATTATATAAGTATCCATATATATACACACCAATGTATATATATTGACCACAACTTTGACTACCATTTGGGCTCCACATTGGACTCTAGGATTTAATATATTGGGCTCATCCAATTAATTGGTTTGGGCTCAATTTAATTATTACATTGGGCTAACATTAAATACCCTATGTTACATTTAATTAAAATAAACATTGGACTTGATTAATTATTACATAGATCAATGTTTAAATTAAATTACATGGACTACTAGGTTAATTAATTTGACCTAGTTTAATACCTCCATTGGATTTGTAATATAATTTAATTAGACTTGCTATAATTATTTCTACCACATTGGGTTACTTAATTAACTCATCCATAGTTAATTCTCATCACTACCTTTATTCCTCTAGCAATTAACCAATGTTTGGTTAATTCTCTATCTTGCCTACCAACTAGGGTTATTCAATTAACCCTACATTAGTTAATTCTCTACACTCAACAATATCTCCCAACACTTTGATCAACATTGGACTTTTAAGTGTTTGGGCTACATAGCTTACTTTGCATTGGGCTCTTTTATTTAATTACTTGGGCTACCCAACACAACTCTCATATCATTTATAACTTGGGCTTGGTAATTAATTTAATCGGACTATCACAATACTTGCCAACATAATTTAATTGGACTTATATTAATTACCTCTTGGACTATAATCAACATAACATTTGGGCTTATTATTTAATTACCCACATTCAAGCAAATATTCTCATATTGGGCTTGTTTCAAATCCATTAATGGACTCTATACAAAAACTTAATAATTAAGTTAATTACTTAATCAATTAACTTCTTAATATTGTCATTCTAGACAATCATTCTAGCTTTACAATAACTTTAAACCTTAACTAATATAATTAACTTAATTAATTATATTTTATATCTTTCCTTCTTACTCCATTTTTAAACTAATTAATTTATTAGTTTAATTGAGTAATTTACTTCACACATCATCTTGTTTGACTAACAAACTCAACTCTAGGTATATATATTAATATAATCACCTTCACTTTTCAATTGAATTTATTTCCTTAATAAATTCTCTACAAGCATTGTTAAAATATTCCCACATTTAATTTTCTAACAAATACCTTATGTTAAAAAAAAATGTTCACCCATTTTCTACACATCTTACTTCTCAAATTCTAGGTTTTAAACCTTAACCTTTAATAAAATCAATTAAGATATTATTTAAAATCTTGAAAATATCTGGGATATTACATTCACCCTTTCTTATAAGAATTTCGTCCTCGAAATTATCTCATACTCATTTCTAACAAATTTTCATCTCTGAATATATATCTTCACTCATTACATTCTATGACCACCATTTTCTAGGAAGTTCATACTTTTCACAATTCCAGAACAATGGAATATCTTGCAGAAGAATAAATTGAAAATCAATATCTTACAAAATAATAAATTGAAAATCAAAATATTCATTAAAACTTTCATACTATTCTGAGGGGTCATAAAGACTGTGAACATACTGCGAGAATGTTTATCAATCACAAAGACTGAAAACATACCACAATGGTTTCGTACGCTAGGTGATCAGCCTATCGTACTCTAGCGCTGTGCACAACGACTTCTCTCGGGGTCGAATTCTTTGGATTTACCAACCCATATCAGCATGCCACCACTGTTGGGCGCCCCCTCGCGGGTTCTTTATTCATGGCTCTGACATATCCCCTATTATGGGGTTGTTCACCTCAGACTTACTACAAAATTCCGCTCCAGCATAAGTTGGATTGAAAAATAAAACTTGAGTCATTTCTGACCAAAAGTGTCCAGTCAAAATAAATGACGTAGACTCACATCATTGAACTGTTCGTATATTACGATTCAAAAATCATTTCAGATTAGTTAAAGTAACTAAAATTCATTTATAGGACTTCATGATACCGCATCGTTGCAACAGCGCGTTGAGGATTCCGTCTTTTTCATCTCCGCACCATGGCTTTAATGGCGTGTGATGATTTTATAAATACATTTTGATATTTTCAAATCAATTTGTCTAGCCGAAACAATTAGCATAGACTCTTCTTTAAACGTTTCAAAATACTAAAAATCATTTTGACTTTGTCATATTACATCATACCATAGTGGGCTTAAAAATACATCCAATACTAGGTTACTCTGCATTGATGACTCCATCGTTTATCATCTCTGCACTAAGTGCATTAATGATCTCTAAAATACATTTGTCTTTTCAAAAGCACAAAAGTGCGAATTTAGCACGATTTTAAGAATTTCAAAATCTAGCATAGCTAGAAGATTTGGAATATCCTAAAACCTCAAAACACCTTAAATTTTTTTCCTCCGCATTCTTTTCCAGCTTAATAACTATATCTGGTAAAGCTTTAGTCTTACTACTTAACTCTACCCATACTTACTGTTAATCAAACTTACCACACATTAGGAGTTCAGGTACTTGCCACAATCATATGGGTTGGAGAACTTATCCTAGTCAGACCAAAATCGTCCATTCGCTGAGGGGTTCCACCATACGATTATGAGTCACGAACTTACCATCAGTATGAGTTTTAAGAACACGTACTTATCTTAATATTCTCTACATATCCAATATATTATGAGAAAAGAATCACCTTCTCACCATATATACATCGAATAGCGTGACATCAAGTTCAAATCGATTATCACTATAGGAAGCTAAGTGGTTGTCAAACCAAACGCAATCTCCTGCCCATACAAGAAATTGGTAAACTCGGCCACTAATCAATATAGAAAGTTAAGCGGTCGTTAAACCAAGAACAAATACATCAGTTTTCCAACTCTTCAACACTGTAAGGAACACCTGCCATCAATGCATACGTTTATTCTACGATATACACTGATCGTGCAAGTTTCGCAGCAGCATCTCCCAAATTGGTTCGCTGACATATCATAGCCCCCGCCCATACAAGGGTTCGTTCAACTCAACCACTATATTAATATAGGAAGCTAAGCGGTTCTAAAACCAAGCAAAAATTCCTCGCCCATACAAGGAATCGTACAACTCAGCCACTAATATAAGTCCTCCATTAAAAACCCACAAACCTCTAATTTTTCTTAACTGAATACGAATTCTCTCCATTCATATTTTAGCACATCTGTCTCATTACGAGTTCATTTCTCTAGATCATTTCATGACCATATTAGCATTTTCTTTATGCTTCACAAAATCTTATTATAAGATACTTTCTATCATTTCTTCAAATTAGGTACAACATGACCATTTTCATTTCTCTTACATCTCCTCAAATCCACCTTTGGATAATCATCAATATATGAATTTTCCAAATTCATCTTTCATTACTTAAACTCTACTTGAGTTTATTCATTTACCATTTTTCTTATCTTCTACTACGGTTATAGCCTAAGGTACTCTTACCTAAGGTTTTTAACCTATCAGCTCTGATACCAACTTGTGACGACCCCAAATCCAGGTTCCTTGAACCTCAGATCCGGTTCAACACTAGTACTACATTTTCCTTATTGTTCATGAATTACAACAATATTATAATTGCTAAATAATCATTTATTTACAATTTTACAACATCTCTCTCTATTCCAGAATCAAAATCTTTATACATTCCTAGTATGTCTCAATATCATACATGATACGACATTCTATTACAATCAAATTGAGTATTTAACACTCATATAATATACCAACTAAGTATTATACTACACAATCATTTACCTGTTCAATTCGGACTGATATCTACAATAGACATTTAGATCTTTAGTGAAAGTAATATGATTTCCTGTTCCTTGATCTTTATCGAGAACTTCAACTAACTTGCACTATCTGAAAATATTTGTTTTAAGCAAGAGTGAACACGACGGCTCAGCAAGTTTAACAGTTACACATAACACATTTCATGCTTCACATATAATACATTCACTGCCATTTATACTTACGTCATGTTTTTCATGCATTTCAGTTTATGTCATACTGCTCATGCATCACATATAACATCTAGCATTTCATGCTTCATACTTACACATATTTTACATGTAGACATGCATCATACTTTTCACATATCATATTTACCATCAATATATTTTCATGTTAATAATTTAACATCACATTATAGCATGTTAAAGCACATAGGAGCAAGTTCTGAAAAACTTGTCTGGTCGCTTCTACCATTTACGCCTATTTGCATCATTTGCTCAACCTACAATTTATATAACAAATTGACATAATCATTAGCTACAAGGACTTTTAATTAGTCTTAATTTAAGACCTTAACTTCAAATTATTAACTCTTTAGTTGTCCGATAAACGAACCCTTAAGTTCCGGACAAAAATCCTAGCCCAACAAACCTAGTTGGACATGTCGGTAAACTTAACCAACTTATTAATATTATTAATTATTTAATAATATTTTAATTCCTTATTAATATTATTAACTATTTAATAATATTTTAATCACTTATTAATATTATTAACCATTTAATAATATTTTAATCACTCATTAATATTATTAACCATTTAATAATATTTTAATCACTCATTAATATTATTAACCATTTAATAATAGTTTAATCATTTGTTAATATTATTACCCATTTAATAATATTTTAATCACTTATTAATATTATTAACCATTTAATAATATTTTAATCACGTATTAATATTATTAATCATTTAATAATATTTTAATCTCTTATTAATATTATTAACCATGTAATGATATTTTAATCATTTACAAATGTTATTTATCATTCAATAACTTTTTAATCATATACTAATATTATTGATCATTTAATAATATTTTAATAATCTTCAAATAATACCAATAGTTAACTTTTTAATTGTGTTAACTTTAGTCTTTATTTTAAACATTTAGTTACCAATTAATCATTAATGGATTTCATATATATTAGTTTAATAACCAAACACATTCATTTTACACTTATTTCAACTTAATTTTTCAAAGAAAACTCGACCCGGACCGACCCAACCCGACCCGACCCGGAGCACCAAAAATCTGCTTAGCAGATTGTTCTGACGCAGCTGCGTCACTCCTGACGCGGCTGCGTCAGCCATTTTGTCCGAAAGTCAACTGCTCGACTGCTCGACCCTCCGACGCTCCGACAGCCATAACTTCTTCATTTTAAAACATTTTGGGGGTGATTCTTGAGTCCATTCTCATCAAAATTTCCTCCTCTACAATTTCTCTTTATATCACAAATCCAAATTCCGAACGGAACTGGACTAAAAATGGCTCACAAGGACAAAGTGAAAACTAAAATCACAAATCCTTGATTTTAAAGGTTCAAACTTGAATAAAATAAACTCTACACATCCAAATGACACCAACTTAGTGTTGTTGTCTTCCTAACTTCTTCTTTTACAACATTTCATGGTTCAATCATATTTTTGAAAACGTTTGACACGAAATTAAAAGATTGAACCACTTAGGGTTTTTACCGGTAAATCGTTATATGGACTTTCCTTCTAATTCTTTGCGTACCACCCATACGAATACATGTATTAACTATATCAAACCATGAATATACCTATATATCATAGTTTTAGACTTCTAGATCATCAAAATAACTTTTGATCGGTTAAAAATACATTTTAACCGTTCCAATCATATCTAAACTATAAAAATGAACTAATGAAGGTTTAGAGCACTTTTTAACCTTTTATACATAGATGCTCTTCTTCTTCTCCTTCCAAAATATGCTATGAAGTTATGTGCCATCCACCAAGCTCCTCCTCTAGCAATCTCCTTCAACTCATAAGTGTTTGCTTGCTTTTCTCTAGAATGCTCTCTATTTTCTCTCTTGTGCTCTAGCAAAATAACTAACAACCTAACTCATTGGTGATGCATTCTATTTATAGAACCACCTTAATCTCCATCAACTTCCCTTAATCAACTAGCATTGGTGAAATTAAGGGTTAATCAAGCTTACTATAGCTTGAATGACCAATTGATAGACCTTTTGAATGACCATTTGATTGACTAGGGTTGGTGGGGAGTTGTTGAACCAACTTTGTACTCCAAAATCACCAACAAGCAACCTTTTTGACCATGTGAGCCCCAAAATTCGGGATTTACATTTATATTACACCAATTTGGCTTTATTTTTATATCCTATATCATTATATAAGTATCCATATATATACACACCAATGTATATATATTGACCACAACTTTGACTACCATTTGGGCTCCACATTGGACTCTAGGATTTAATATATTGGGCTCATCCAATTAATTGGTTTGGGCTCAATTTAATTATTACATTGGGCTAACATTAAATACCCTATGTTACATTTAATTAAAACAAACATTGGACTTGATTAATTATTACATAGATCAATGTTTAAATTAAATTACATGGACTACTAGGTTAATTAATTTGACCTAGTTTAATACCTCCATTGGATTTGTAATATAATTTAATTAGACTTGCTATAATTATTTCTACCACATTGGGTTACTTAATTAACTCATCCATAGTTAATTCTCATCACTACCTTTATTCCTCTAGCAATTAACCAATGTTTGGTTAATTCTCTATCTTGCCTACCAACTAGGGTTATTCAATTAACCCTACATTAGTTAATTCTCTACACTCAACAATATCTCCCAACACTTTGATCAACATTGGACTTTTAAGTGTTTGGGCTACATAGCTTACTTTGCATTGGGCTCTTTTATTTAATTACTTGGGCTACCCAACACAACTCTCATATCATTTATAACTTGGGCTTGGTAATTAATTTAATCGGACTATCACAATACTTGCCAACATAATTTAATTGGACTTATATTAATTACCTCTTGGACTATAATCAACATAACATTTGGGCTTATTATTTAATTACCCACATTCAAGCAAATATTCTCATATTGGGCTTGTTTCAAATCCATTAATGGACTCTATACAAAAACTTAATAATTAAGTTAATTACTTAATCAATTAACTTCTTAATATTGTCATTCTAGACAATCATTCTAGCTTTACAATAACTTTAAACCTTAACTAATATAATTAACTTAATTAATTATATTTTATATCTTTCCTTCTTACTCCATTTTTAAACTAATTAATTTATTAGTTTAATTGAGTAATTTACTTCACACATCATCTTGTTTGACTAACAAACTCAACTCTAGGTATATATATTAATATAATCACCTTCACTTTTCAATTGAATTTATTTCCTTAATAAATTCTCTACAAGCATTGTTAAAATATTCCCACATTTAATTTTCTAACAAATACCTTATGTTAAAAAAAAATGTTCACCCATTTTCTACACATCTTACTTCTCAAATTCTAGGTTTTAAACCTTAACCTTTAATAAAATCAATTAAGATATTATTTAAAATCTTGAAAATATCTGGGATATTATATTAATCATCTTTCCTTTACTCCTTCAATCATTACTTATAATTCTATCGATTTTCTATTTCCTTAATCGTAGCCAATCTATGAGAACTAACACTCTCACCTTATGGCTCTCTTTTTTAACCCCCCCCCCCATTGTTCATTAAACCTGTCACACATTATGGGCTCAGGAATTTACCGCAATAATATGAATTTAGGAACTTTTCCTATTAATATGTAGTTTAAGAACAAATCAAGAACTGCCCATACACTTAGGGGTTCAAAAACATACCATACGATTACGAGTCATGAACTTATCATAAAGGTGAGTTTTAAGAACTCACAACTAACCTTAACATTTCTCACATCCTATGTATCAGGTATATATATAAAAGAAAAGAATCACCTTCTTAGCATACATAACCAATACCGTGACGTTGGATCTCCACTGATTATCATTATAGGAAGTCGAGTGGTCGTGAAACCAAGTACAAATCCCCACCCATACAAAGAAGTGTACAACTCAGCCACTACCCTGAGTCCTCAATGAGAAATCCCACATAACCCTAACCTTTCCTTAACATTTCATTTCTCTTCCCTTACTTAACTTTTCCTTTACCTTTTCTTAACCTGATATGAATTTCATCAATTCATATCTTACGATTCATAACTCATTAAGAGTTTTTTTTTTATATTTATCTTTGATCACTTATGATCTTATAGCCCTTTACCATTTCTTAATCCTGAATTCTCAAAATTCATTTCTTCCTTACTCAACTCCTCTAGAGTTCATTTCCTTACCATTTTATTCTTTCTAACAAAAGTTATAGCCTACGGTACCCTTACCTAAGGA
This sequence comes from Hedera helix, assembly GCA_947179155.2. NCBI lineage: Eukaryota > Viridiplantae > Streptophyta > Magnoliopsida > Apiales > Araliaceae > Hedera > Hedera helix. The sequence continues at coordinate 20,509,275 of OX359281.1, read as the reverse complement.
CTATAACCTATCATCTCTGATACCAACTGTGATGACCCCGACACCCCATCATTTGCTAATGACAGTTTCGTGTGTTAAAATATAACCTTTAACCTTAAAACCATATTATACAAATATATTACAGTTCATAAATCTATCTATTAAAGCTTGCATTCATTATCTGCCTCAGAATCTTAACATTCACATTCTTTATCTTAGAACTCATATCATAATTACATATATCATAACCAAGTCTATTACCATTCAAAAATCATATAGTTTATGATTTTGCCTTAACTTAACCTGTGACTATCAATTATCATTCATAAATATCATATATACACCCGTTTATCCATATATGTTCCATACATACAAGTTTTATTACATAACATACCCGTATTACTATGATATATTATTGGTATCCCAATACCAATTTTTATCTCTATGGATTTACAAAACCATATATTCCATTTTTAATGACAAAGTTTAAAATTTAAAACCCAGACGTTAATTAACTTATACTTATACAAATTTACATTCATCTATTGACTTATTATATTACATATATGAATATAATACATTTCTTCATGCCTTTCTATGCATTTACCATTCTTTACCTTTTAGCTTAACCGGAACCTCCGGCTTTCTCATACGTTGCCTGAAAATGTCAGTTTATGGCAAGAGTGAGCACAAAGGCTCAGCAAGTCTAACAGATAATACCTTTCATGCTTATAGTTTATATACATGCATCATGCATTTCTTACGTTACCATGCTATGCATTTTTAAAATACAAATGCCACATATTTCATTTAACAATTAAAACACATAGTTGTACGAAATGTACATTTCAAAACATTCAATGCCACATAATCTGTCATATAGTTCATATAAAACAACTATCATATTTCAACTAAGTCTAAAAAACTTGCCTATTATGCATTACAAACTTAACCTTTACGTTCCTCGATCGTCTTTTTTATCTTTTATTTCGTCGGTTTGTTTATTCCGATCTCTATCTGTTAATACACAACCTATATATCATTATAGGATCATAGTACGTCTTATATATTCTTTAAACTTAATCCATAATTTCCAGACCACTAGTCTCTATTCATTTCATATTTGATGTATTATACTTTACATAGGTTAATAATACATCATAACTCATTACCGACCCTTTTATATAAGCATTATGTTGCTCTTACTTAGCTTTAGGTATGTTATATTATACCATTCATTATTTCATTATACTTTAACACTATTTACATTGACCATTTTTATCAATTCTAGGGTTTATATAACTTATTTCTATCATTCCACATCAAAATATAGCTTTTTGAAAACTTAATTTTTTTTTGACGACCAATAACCTCATCCCGGCACCAATAGACTTCGTTGGCCGTGAAAAGCTCTCAACCATGAATAGTAACTTGGCCCCAGCGTAGTGTTTAGAGCAAAACACTACGCCTACGCGCAATGTTCAGATTCAGAAAATTTTGGTTTTTGCATTACCTTTGATGATTTTTAACTCTTTCATCTTATATCCAATTAAGCTCAATTTTGGACCATAGCTAGGTCTTACTACCTAGTATTTAAAAAAAAATTACTTGGCTCATTTTGCTTCTTAAAATTACACTTCATATAATTACACTTCATATACATATGTTTAACATTATATATTAAGGTTTCACCATGATCTTTCAATTCTAGACATATATTCTTCTGTGATTCTACCTTTTAACAAAAAATACATACTTAAACATACTTAAATCAAGGTTTTAAGTTAAGAAAACTTTTAAACCTTTATGGATGCTCAACTTCTTCACATGAATAACTTTGCCATGACGAGGCCTTCATCTTTCCTTCTTACTCCTTGATCATCCAAGCTTCCTAGCTTATGAAATTTCAAGTTCCCCCCCCCCCCCCCCCTCATCCATGGCTTCCTTTCTCTCTCTCTCTTAGGGATCTCTAATTTCCAGCAATTGAAATTTATAAGAAGACCCACTTAGCTTGTTTTTTATGAGAGTTAACTCAAATTGGGTTAACTTAGCTTAACCATGGCTAAAACAACATAAGGGTATTTTGGTCGTTTCACATAATTAATGGTGGACATTTTTGACATTTCACCTCTTGGGACACAACAGTCATTACTTAATTTGTTAAGGGTATTTTGGTTATTTTGCCATTTAGGACACAAAGGTCATTAACTAAATTGTTGACGACAATTTGGTCACTAGCCCATTTTGCTAGATTTTCACTTTCTTGCCAATTTTCCTTGTAAAGTAACTTTTCTAATTTTCTTTCATTAATTCATTTCATGCTTATTTAAATTGATTTCTCTTTCTGCTACCTTCACGTAGTCTCATTTTATAGCTTAATTAGTCATTTAATCGTAAACCAACTAAATAACTTTTTTTAACCAAAAATACGTTTATATATTGCTACGAACCTTCTCAGTTTCACATTTAATCAATTTCAATTCCCGACATCTCAAATAGTCGAATTGCTCACCTTTTCCATAAGCTGCTTTCTTGAAAAACGAACCTTAACCGGATTATCAAAATTCATCATCATTTATTCCTTTTATACTCATATTATCATTTTACGACTTTTACGTCCTTACGTTCATTTACTTAATACACATATGACAATTTGAATCATACATGTATACTACTTTCCTTTTACTTATATTTGGGAGTATTACCTTTTGTATTTATATGTCGTATAAATACTTACCTCATTTAAATCAATTAATATTAATTTCTTAATAAATTCCAAATATTCAAAAATCATAATCCTTATCATTCCGTTCATTCCTAATACACCAAATAGGTTAAACTGATCATTACTTTCTACATATACTGACTTATCTTACCTTGCTATTCTCGTAACCTAGCCTCTTAAGGCCTATTCATTAAGCTAGTTATTAATATTCATAATTAAAGTTTAATTTACATATTTTTTCCTCATTTTCTTTATTCTCTAAGTTTTAACTTTTCTTTCATTATTAGATCAAATATTTACATATACATATATTCAACTTACCACATGCTAACACAACACAGTGCCTTATAGTAATTATTTTCTGTCATTTACCTTTAATCCGTTATATTACCATTCAACCATTGAAATTTATATTGATTATAATTTCATTATCTATCACGACACTAATGCACTTTAAATTGATGACTGATCTTTATAAGCTCTATAGACCCTTATTCATACCAAGAGTCCCTCTTAACCAAATCAATCATATAGGTTATTCTTAACACATTGATTAAATAATAAATTATATTTAATCACTTTTTAATACCTTATGTCATTCCAAACTAGGTTTTAACTTATAACCTTTACTTAATTAGCGAAGATCCTTATTAAAAAAAAAATCTTGTTAAAATCTAGGATGTCACAATTGTTATATTATATTTAAAATCTAATAGGAATTATGGGTAATTAATGATTGTTGTCACTTGGGCTTATTAAATTCATTGAATGGTGAATATGATTAACTTGATTATATTATCATTGTGAAAAGGTGATACTAAACTAAAGAATTGAAGTTTTTAATTTATTGGTTAATCTTATTAATTTGTTTTTGTTTATTTAGTTAATTATAATTAATTTAAAATCTACCATTCTAGTTTACAAAATATAAAATTAAATTAATCATTCTCAGTAAGATCGACCATTCCTTGTCACTATACTGAATTTTGTGTTAGTAAAGTAAAAGTAAAGTTTTAATTTTAGAAGCGTTAATGACAGCCTCCCAAATTGTGTGCTTTATTGTCCACTAAGTGGGGCACAAATCGGGATAGCTCTACAAACTTGGTCTCATACTGCGAGACAATCATGTTGTTCTAACTTGATAAATTCCATATCCTTGATGTGGTGAATACTCTCTGGGAAATACTTTTCATTGAAAAGTTCTTGAAACTCTGCGCAAGAGATTTTGAATGCCCTGTGATTGGAACGTTTTCATTAATTTCCACCAGTGATCCGCCTCTTCACATAACATAAATGTGGCGAAAGGAACCTTTTGATCATCGGCACAACGAAGTACGTCAAATATCTTCCTTATTTGTTTAAGCCACACTTCTGCCTTGAATAGGTTTGGCTTTTTAGGAAATTCAGGTGATCCCAATTCCTTGAACTGCTTGGTAATGACCATCCGTGGGTTACCAGCATTTCCACCGATATTATTGATAAGAGTTCATCTCACCTGGTTCTTCATGGATCGCATGAAGTTCCTAAGAAAATCATTATACATCACATGATCAGCAACGTTACTTTTCGAGTTCGCAGGAGGATTATTCGTAGCTTCCTAGTTTTCAGCCACATTCACCTCCGGTATTCTATAGTTCATTTCTTGATTTTTAAATACCATTTTGAAATATGATCATAAAACAAATATTAGTTTAAACAAACTGACATGTCACTTATTGTTATCACATTCAAACCGACTAATCAGATAAAAATTAAACTTAGGTGGGACACACTTGTGAAAAAATATATTATTATCCCCCTAGTTCTAATCCCAGATCTCTATTAGAGATCATATCTCTAAACTCTAATACTAATTGTGACACCCCAAAATTTGGGCCTACACAACCCAATTTGAGTCACCAAAATACAAACAATAAACTATTTACAATATAATGCAAAGTACAACAATACAGTGCTCAATAATAAACAACTAAGTTTTCACTATTTATTGTTACACAATTTTACAACATGGTGAAGACTATCAACTACTAACTCGGACCATCACTTCATTCTTTTGCTAGTCCCAGTTGCACTCTCATTTTCTTAGAAGAACAATGGAATAAAAAGGGTGAACTCAAATAGTTCAATAAAAAATATCATGACTAAGATAACAATGAATAAATTATCTTTAGCCTTAAAAAGTGATAAATTTGATAGAATATAATAGACAACAAGTTTTAGATCAATAACTACAGCGGAATGAACAATCTATTAGGAGAGCAAAATAGATCATGATGTTTACATTCTTCACCAAATTAGAAATTCACCATCAAGTTTTCATCAATAATAACACCAATGGTTATGATCATGCTAGTCAACAATTCTTCTTTTCATGCAGGCCAAATAGAACTGTCACCATATACCTTTAAAATCACTCATTAATCATTTTATCTTTGCACCTAGGCCAAAGAAATTCATTAATCATATTATCTTTGCACCTCGGCCAAAGACATTCACAACAACTTAATTCTTGATGATTAGTACAAACAATAGTGATATAAAGGATGAATGGAAATAATAACAATAATAAGACAAAAGAATAAACATTCGAGATTTGAAATTTAAATTTTCCAGAGTCCAGTCATGTCCAAATTATCAACATTATGTTTCAAAATATCAATTTGAGTTCAAGAATAACATTTACAATTCAACAAGAAGATTGAAGTCAATAGAAAGGTCCTGGTCAATAGAAATGTTCAGGTGAAATAATATTAAATAAAGCATAAACTATTAAGGAATATATAATTATTTTAGGAATTTTTACCGTTTAATAATAAGAATTGTAGAAATGAGCAACACTTACTTACTATAGTAAGTTTAAATTTAGGAGTATGAAAGAAAATGACATCACTTACCTTAACATGTGACTAGATACTACTTTCTATGAAGTTGATCAACCATTAGAAAGAAAGACTCATCTGAGAAATTCTTGCACTCTTATTGGCTTTACTAACACTCGAACTATACTCATAATATATCAATAGAAGAGTTTTCTGTTTTTGGTGGCCCTTCATTGCTCAATTGAGAAATCTATTTAGAGGGTAAAGGATAGTACACGAAGTTTGACAATGGTGTTAGAGGCTCACACCCGGTTTAACAAAAAGAAAAAGGTGTGTGCATATGGTAGGTGGCTAAGGCACACCAACTTTGACAAAGGAAGGAAAATGGGAGAATGTTTAGCTAAGTGGTGGGTCCCACAAAGAAATTAGGCAATAAGGCGTCGTTGTATGAATCGAATATTTCTCGACAAATTATAATTTACATAAAACATCCTTAACTTTAACTTTTATCAATATAACACCTTACTATTTCAAAAAAATATATAAAAAAAAATTAAATTTTATTCAATAAAAGTAGAGGTCTTACACAACACGTAACAAAAATACCAACAAAAGGGGTTTAAATGCATATATGTTAAACTAAAATGAAACAACACAAAGTCTTCAAAAATATATTAACATATACGTTCTACAAAATCACCATAAATACTAGATATGCTCGACAAGTCCAAGGAGTAAAAGTTACGAATTTTTGAATATCCAAAATCAAACAAAAGTATCATATGAATTTGATTATGTACAAAATATCGAAACAATACCTAAATTCTAAATGAGGAGCAAACGAATAAATTAAAATTAAAATAGTATAACTAAAGGATTCGAAATCCGTACCTGAAGTAAGCAATGTAATACCCAAAAAATATTTTAAATATGACTCGTGTAAATTCTCTTCATTCGAGCTAATTATACAAATTAAAAATAAAAAAAAATAAAAAATAAACGCTAAATTATTAATTAATAATTCTAATTTTTTAGACTCATATTATGTAAGGCCCCAACTTTTATTGAATAAAATTTAATTTTTCTTTATAATTATTGCTCCGAATAGTAAGATGTTATTTTGATAAAAGTTAAAGATAAGGATGTAATGTGCAAAATATAATTGTTGGGGAATATTCGATTTGTCGAGAAATATTCGAATTATTGGGAAATATTCGATTTGCTGGGGAATATTCAGTTTGTACGACGGTGTCGAAACAACCAATCATTGGTGGACCCCGCAATAGAATATTGTCGGATATAAAAAACGACAGCAGTAGCCTTTTAATAAATAAAAAAATTGTCAACGGTACTATCACTTTTAACTATTAAATTACTCGGTGAAAAATGAATAACAGCACACGGTATTCCACAGTAGCACACGGTATTGCACAGTGTTTCATATTATTGATCCGAAAAAGTGGCTATTGCACAATATTAATTAATAATTGTTGTTACACAGTATTTTATATTATTGAATCAATAATTATCACAATGATCATTACACAATATTTTAAATTATTGAACTAATAATTGTTGCATACCTGGTAATTCACATTATTAAGAATAGTCATAGTAACGTATTATTCCTTTTTCTTTATTTATTCTTGCACTATTGTTATCATTGCTATAGCATTACTTTAATTATTGTATTCCATTGGTAGTTGATATTTTGGATAATAATTATAAAACAAGATAAATTTTTAAACAAGAAAATAATTTTGGTAGGAGAAGTTGAATCATATGGAAAGGAATTAAAGATTGGGTGGACAAAGTTATCTGATAATAATAAATTATTTGTTTTATTAATTATTTTATTATAATATAATATATAAAAAATTTTATTTTATTATAAAAGAAAATAATATATAAAGTTTTGTTTTATTCATCTAATCAGGTGAATGAATTGCATTCTTGGTGTGCTGCTGACTCAATTTTCTTTTGGTAGGACGCATGATAAGTGGATTTTATATCTATTTATTTAATATTTTTAGACTTAATTATTTGTGAGTTTTTAAGTATTTTAGTTTATTTTAGGTAATTTATGTTTTTTTATATTTTATTTCTATTTAATTTTGTAGGAAAATTGAAGTTGGTGGCAAAAGGGTAATTAACTAGAATAAGGTTGGGCGCACCATGTGCGTTTAGTGGCAACTGATCAGTATAAGCAGCGCATGGTACCGTTTTGGCTAAGGAGTAGGGAGCATAGGGCCCGCCATGCGTGGCTGAGCCGATGAAGAAAGAACAGGGCGCACAATGCGTGGGGCTGTGCAAAACAAAAAAGCATGTGGCGTGTGAATAATCCTGGCAACATACTTGAATTGTACGTGGGTCCCATCCACACGTGTCACCGGTTTGGATTGTTTTCAATAGGCATGATTTTCCAACAAAAGTAATTAATTTAGTAGTTTACTAACATTAAGATTATGTATATAATTTTAATTAGATTTGGATTGTATTTTAAGTCCTATTAGGTTTAGAAAAAATAAATAAGTACTCTATAAATATTATTATTTTGTGATTGTAACAAGTGTTGGGAAAAAGCTAATGAACACTATGAGAGGCTAATTCTCTTTCAAAAAATATGGAGTTCAAGTGCTTACAAAATATCATCAAAGGTAGAGATCATGGTTTGAGAAAGCTTGGAGATGAAAGATTGACGGGAGATAATTTTTCTTCTCTAAACTTTTTATTATTTATGTTTTTCATTAATGTTGAATATTTTGTGGTTTTTAATTTTATCTATTATGAACGACTTTTTAATTTAAGATTTTAATGAAATTTAATGTTTAGTTTAAGTTGAATTTTTTTTTGTTTAATTGATACTATATGAATTGATTTATGATTTATTATATTTTTTGTGTTCATGTGTAATTACTAACAACAGGGTAATTAATTGGGATAATCTATGTGAAATTAGGATATGAATTATAGATTTTGATCTGAATATAATGACATGTGTTTATATTATTCTTCTTTGGACCGAATGCATAATTTATGTATATGATAGGAACATACATCTATGTCATGTGTAACCAATTTAAGAAATTTGATCTTAATGAATCTGTTCTAATTCAAATTATATAGGAATATAGTAATTTAATTAGAATGAATATTTTTTATATGCTAATGGAAATAGGCTTATAAATAATTTAAAATTCATGTTTAACAATTCATCGTGACCATATAATTAAATGGAGAGTTATGAGATTTGAATAAAGCATTTGGGTAAAATTTAATTCTTATATTTATTTTATTATTTAGTTTATTTATTAATTTTAGTTTAATTCATCTGTTTAAATAAGATTGAGTTGATATAAAATTGGTACTTGAAAAATATTAGATATAATTCTCTCTAGGATCGATAGATGATTAATCATTATATTACTTGTTGATCGTGCATACTTGCACGTAATTGTTATTTGTTAAATTACACAAACAACCCATCACTTATAATATCATCATTGCATTTCAAAATTTGCGTGCCACCCACCGCACACACATTTTTTTTTCAAACCGAGTGTGTGCCTCTTACAATATTGTCAAACTTCGTGTGCTTTCCCTTACCCTATAAATAGATTGCTTAGCTGAGCAATGAAGGTTCACGAAAAACACAACAATTTTCTACTAAATTATTATGGGTATTTTCTTTCGAGTGTAGTAATAATATTCTGAGTTTTGGTATCGCTAATAAGAGTGTACGAATTTCTCAAGTGAGTCTATTCTTTAAAGAGTAATAATTGCACAAATAATCACTTCATACGGTATTCACAACTCTTATTTTTTAAGACTTTTCTTTTAGAAGATTTATTTTGAAAAGTTTTATTTGGAAGATTTTATTTAAAAATACTATTTTCTTTCAAAAACTATTTTAAAGATATTATATTTTATTCTGTACACTACACAAATTTATACTATATAGTAACTTTTGATGATTTCATAATATACGAGTTAGTGTACACTATGAAATTAATATGTGGTAGCTACTAATTAAATTATATATATATATATATATATATATATATATATATATATGTTGATCAATTACATAGAAAGCAATATCTAGTCACGTGTTGAGGTAAGAGATATCATTTTCTTTCATACTCCTAAATTTAAACTTACTATGGTAAGCAAGTGTTGCTCGTTTTTACAATTCTTATAAGTAAATGGTAAAATTCCTGAAATGATTATATGTTCCTTAATAGTTTGCACTTCATTTAATATCACTTAACCTGAACATTTCTATTTAATTTTAATAGTTTTTTTTGAACTATTAATCTTAAATATCATTCTTGAATTTGACTTCTTATTGTGTTGACAATTTGGACATTATTTGACTCTAGAAAAGTAAAATTGTAAACCTCTAACGTCTATTGTTTATCCTATTATTCTCTTTCTCATGTTCATCATATCATTGTTATTGTACTAATCATCAAGAATCAAGTTATTGTGAATATCTTCGACTTGGGTGAAAAGATAATATAATTGGTGAATATCTTTGGTCTGGGTGCATAGATAATATTATTGTTAAGTGTCTTTTAGGACACGTGGTAAAAAATTTCTTTGGCTTGGGTACAAAGAAGAACTGTTGATTAGCATGATCATGACTTTAGGTGTTACAGTTAATAAACGTTTGATGATAAATTTTCAAAATAGGAGAAGATTTTAGATATCGTGATCTATTTTATTATCATAATGGATTGCTCATTACACTGCATATGTTTATTAAAAATTTATTGTCTATTATATTCTATCATTCCACCACAATTGTTGATCTAAAACTTGTTGTCTGTTATATTCTATCATGTTTATCGTTGCTAAATGTTAAAGATAATTTATTCATTTTTATCTTAGTCATGATATTTTTTACTAGGCTATTTAAGTTCACCATTTCTTTTTGTTCCATTGTTTTTTAGGAGATAAGAGTATAGTTGGGCCTAGAAGAGGAATGGAGTGATGGTTCGAGTTGGTGGTTGTTAGTCTTCACCATGTTGTAAAATAGTATGACAATAATAGTGAAGACTTAATTCTGTATTATTGGGCATTGTATTGTTGTATTTTGTACTATATTATAATAGTAGTTGTTTATCTTTTGGCAACTCAAATTTGGGTTATATAGGGAATTTGGGGGCGTTACAGTTGTCATCAAAGCTGAGGGATATGATATTTGATGAAGATCTAGGGTTAGAATTAGGAGGGGAGAGATGAATAGAATCACTCACTAATGTGTCCTACCTAAATTATATTTTGTTATCAAATGAGTCGGTTTGGATGTGGGGACAAAAAGTGACATGTCAGTTTGTTTAAAGTGACTTTTATTTTGTGATCACATTTCTGAATGATATCTGATAATCAGAAAATGAACTATGGAATGCTGGAGGCAAATGTTGCTAAAAATCAAGAAGCTACTTATAATCCTCCTACGAACTTAGAAAATAACGCTGCTAATAATGCGATGAATGATGATTTTTTTAGGAACTTTATACAGTTTATGAAGAACTAAGTGAGAGGAAATGTTGTCAATAATATTGGTGAAACGCTGGTAACTCGTGGATGGTTACTGCCAAGCAGTTCAAGGAGTTGAGACCACCTGAATTTCAAGGAAAGCCAGACTCACTCAAGGAAGAAGTATGGATGAAACAGATAACAAAGATATTTGATGTCCTACGTTGCACAGATGATCAAAAGGTTCCATTCGCCACCTTTATATTTCAAGGAGAGGTGGACCACTTGTGGGAATCTATGAAACGTACCCATCACTTAGCGCTGAGATGTCTTAGGTGGAGTTCCAAGAACTGTTTAATGAGAAATACTTTTTAGAAAGTATTTGCCATATGAAGGATGTGGAGTTTATCAAGTTGGAGCAGAACAACATGATTGTCTCACAGTATGAGGCCAAAGTTACTGAACTATCCCGATTTGCGCTCCATTTGGTGAACAACAAAGCGCGTATAACTCAAATGTTTTTGCAAGGTTTCAAATTAAAATTTCGTTAATACCTTATTTCTCATAAATTTCATCTATATTCATATACCATGGATAGGGATCAGTTAGTAGATCTAGAAAAAGAAGCATTACTACCAGGAGGAAATGACCGACAGAGAGAGAGAAATTACAACAATAACAACAATCACCGAAATAACGAGAACCAGCGAGGAGGAAATTATCATACTAGAAATGGTAACCACTGTAGTGGTAATCCTGGCCCAGATAATAGAAAAGGTGAGTCAAGTGGGAACAACTTCAAAAGTAGGAGATTCAACAATAATCACGGAAAGACACTAACATCAACGCCAGCACCTTCAAGGGGCGGAGAACGACCACTAGTCAGATGTTACAAGTGTGGTCAGGAAGGACATATCAGTCCAAATTATACATAGTTGTCAAAGGTGTGTTATAGTTTGGAAAGGAGGGCCATAAAGGTTCCCAGAGGTACAGAAAAGATCTAGAATGGGGGTTAAATAAGTCTTTTCAAAACTTTTGATTTTTTTTTAAATTTGTTTATAAAATATTTATCAACTTCTGTAAAACACAGCGGAAAATAATTTTGAATATCCCCCTTAGATGAGATTCTAGCAAATAGATTCTAAGATGAAGTCACACACAATTATAATATAAAATATAACTAAAAGTAAATGCAGAAATAAAAAATATGAAGATAACAAAGTTTAAGTGGTTCGGAGATTAAATAACTCTTACATCCACTCTTCTACTCCACGAGTAGAAAATCCACTAAGGATATGATCACAAAGATCAATTATAACAAAACCACTAACGTTCTTTTAAGTCACTTAGTCTCAAGAAACAAGGACACTTAGTCCAGATCACCTAGATCTCTTCAAGTCACACAGACTTGGCAGATTGTCATACAGACACTAGTAGAGATAAAGATGTGTGTATGTTGCTGCTAAGTTTGCAATATGATTCTGCTATCTGGTACTTAGCAGCTTGCGCAGTTCTACTTTTCGTATAGTGGCTTTTCATTCTTATAGAATTTCTTCAGAGTTTTTCCTTGTTCTTTACTCTACTTTTTATTTGAATTAGGCTCGATCTTTTATAATGCTTTAAAAACATTTCCATTGTAATATAGCCATTGTTCATTAATTTCCTTGATTCTTGAGATATCTACAATGAGCATTTTTGTGTTTAGGCAAAATGTCTTTTGTTGTGTTAGCTTATCATATTTCCAAATATAGTAATTCTTTGACTGGTCCTTCAACGTCAACTAGCCAGTAGACATAGGCATCTTCATACTTTAGATTTTTTCTTTGACTTGGAGAGATTTTCATCGAGCCCTTCATCTCAGATGTTTCTATTGTCAATATTCTATCAGCTTTTACTATTATAAGAAATGAGTTAATCGTATAGAGGGTGTATTACTATACGATTAGACATGCTTCAATATGAACTAGACTTTTATACGATCTTCTCTTGCTATACTGTTTGGGCTTCTATTGCAAACTTTACAATATGATTTCACATTACTTTGAGAACATATCTTGCTATATGAATTAGAATTGCAATATGATTTTAATTTCATAATGCGATCCGCCTATTGTTCTGCGAACTTGATTTGTAATATGATCAGACTTTGTACTACGATCTTTCTTATGTTATACGATCTCAACTTCCAATACAATATGACCGTGCAATGCAATCTTTTTATTGTTATACGATCCAGAGATGCCATCAATACGATTTATCCTAAACTCTATACAATATTTTTTCTCATAAGATCAACCAAACATATTTGATATTTTTATAAACTAAGTCCTTGTACAATTTTGAAACAATAAAGGACTTTACAAACGCTATCTTGACAAGTAAACTGTTATCATTCATCATAAAGAAGGTGATCATGTCATCATTAAATCAAACATGCAGTTCTTAACAGGCCACATAGCTCGATTTTGTCTAGTAGCAAAATCAAGTCCAACTGTAATGATGGCACCAGAGGCTAGCGCAAACAAGTCAAAACCTACGATTCAGGGGAGAACTTTTGTCGTAACATCTCAGAAGGTGTAGAACCCAAATGAAATGATAACCTGTAAGTTACTTATAAACTCTTGTGAAGTCTATGCCCTATTAGATACTGGCTCTACCCGATTAGATACTGGCTCTACCCACCCTTTTATCTTACTTATATGTACTTAACGTTTAAACTTGACCCCTAAGAAATTAGACTTTGACTTATCAGTTGAAACCTCATTAGGAGAAATAGTCGTTACATCTATTATTTATAATTCTTGCCTAGTCCAAATCAACAATTTCACATTACCCATTGATCTTATTTCTTTAGAAATGCATGAATTTGATATGATATTAGAAATTAATTGGTTAATAACCTATAATGCTTATGACGCCCCCAAAATATCTACACCTCCTGTAGGAGATTAGGTGCTCACACTGACTAACTAACTATAAATATTCCATAATACATAACTTCTATCAATCCTAAATTCACAGTATCCCATAACAGATAGTAGTTCTCATCAGAACAGTCATTGTGTTTGGATACCCTCACTTGGATGTATAGATTCATGTCTCATGGATATCTCTTTGATATCAATAATTCCTATCTATCTAAATTCACAGTATTAGATGATAACTTTATTCCTGGAACAGAGAGAGCAACTCTCTGTTCTTACATAACTCCTTAAATCCTTCAACATCCTCATTCATATGTATAGTTCATATAGATACTGTACTAAATTAGGACAACATTCTAAATAATCTAAAATGTAAGTACAACACAATAGATGTATCAAAAGATAATGATATATTTCATAACTTTGATTTCGGTCACATAGATTTTCAAACAACATATTGTTATTACATCAAAGTCTTAAAAGACTTAAATAATATAAGTAAAAGCAATAAACCTAATCTAATAATGTCTCTTTCTATCGGACTTTATAATCGAATGATTTGAATTATCTTTCAATACTGCAAATGAAATAATATTTGCAAGGAGAAATGCTCAGCAAGTTTTAATAAAAAGAATAAACAACTCACACTGTGTCTAAATTCAAAAGAACCTTTAGTTTAAAAAAATTCTATTTATATATATTGAGGTTTGTCTGTTAAACCACACATATTATGGTTTCTGTCAGTCATAAAGACTTAGAAACCATAGGTTGATCTGTTCAACCGGACTTAAATAATCATTCCAAAAGGTCATGTAGACTTAAGAATCATTGATTCGGTTATTTAACATGAGATCAACCTGTTTATAACCTAGGAGTATGCACATCATCCTACCAGTGTTCTAGACACACTGAGGCCAATACTTTAACTGCCTAAACCACGAGTCAGTGTACAACTGCCCGAACACTACTCTTATATAAAGAGGAAAAATTTCAGTATATATTTTGTACAAAACAACATTAGTTTCCATTGATATCTTATCAAGTCAATTTCACGTAAATAATAGCTTAACACTTTAAGTTATGCTTAAACAATAAGAAATAACTTTTCAATAATAGATAACACGAACAATATAATTTAATGAATTGAAAATTTGAAACAATAAGTTTGTACATAAATGTACAAGGAATAGAATACTTGCTTAAAAATAAACAATATCAAAAAGAATTATCACAATACATATTTCACACAATTAAGAATTTCGTAAGTCAAATGAAATTTAACGGTTAAAAGTATGTTATTGCACGGTGTGCAACAGATAATAAAATTGCTCAATAAAATGAGTTTGAGTTAGAAAACTTTCTTGGTAATCGTACGTGCTACTTAGACTTGTATTTATAACCTAAATATATTTCATTATAACAATAATAATTGTTAGAATATATAAAATTATATATTCAATTTAATTAATTAAACACGTTAACGATTCGATGTCGATTCGTCAATTTAAATATTATATTGGATGTTATATGGTGTTTATATAATTTACCCATCGCTAATTACTTTATTAAAGGTTTGTCAGTCGCTAAAAGTCAATTTAGAAACACCCTAGATTGATTTTTGGTTAATTAACACTATATCTGTCGCTAAAAGTATTTTAATTAATTTTATTATTAAAATTTATTAAACTTGTGATTTATTGATATAGTTATGGATCCAATCTGTCGCTATATGGTATTTATAATGAATTTATAAGAATTTGTCGCTAAATCCGTCGCTAAAGGTAATTAAATTTCATTACCTATTAAATTCTGTCACTAAGGCTATAGCGACGGTCCTATCCGTTGCTATAGGTGTTCTTGGTGTTCTTGAGTCACTGGATGGAGGTCGTGGTTAAAGGCCTATAGCGACAGACAATCCGTCGCTATATCCTTGAGTGTTCTTGAGCTGCCCAGACAAGTTGGTTATGGTTTGGGAGCCTACTTTGACCGGATTTCATTCAAATCTAGTGTACTGTTTTGGAAAACTAATTGTATATCGATATACTAGATATGGTAGGCTACATCTATATGTCCATATTATACCTAGAAAGTATCCCAATTGAAATTTAATACTCAGTCAATCTAGGTGGTTAGGCTGATTCTGGGTTTATGGATAACCCAAAACTTAGCCAGTCATTGTCTGTCAACGATGTTTCACCACTAATTTCTCATAACACAGTGATCCGATGAGCGTTTGGTTTGTTTCTGTGTATACCTTACATGGAAGACTACATCTAAAAACATCAAAACACATCATACAACTAACAAGATTGAATCAAATCGTCTGACAATATGCCTTGTCAGATTGTTCTTCATTTTCTAGAATTTCCAAAAACAGAATCTGTGATCGGTCAACGAGGTTTGACCATCAATTTCTAACAGCGCAATGATCTGATTGGGGTGATTCAAATTTCATATTGTTAAACTCATGGTATACTATAACTATAAACGCTAACATCGATCAAAATAACAACATAATCGGATCTAAAGACCTGACAAAGTACCCTGTCAGACAGCTATTTACTGTTCATGGACAGAGAGCTAAAAGCTATGATTTTATGTATGTAGATGTTATGAAACCTCAATTAAGCAATCCATATCACATATATATATAAGATCAGTCATTCCTAAACATTATAACAGAAAATTTTACAAAGCATTAAAGATCTACTAGTGAATTAGGGTCTACCTTTTTGAAGAAAAATTTCTAATTCCTCTCTTTGATTCTGATCATAGCTTGATATGGAACTTATAAGGGGAAATATATGACTGATTTTATGTCTAAGATTCGTGGGTTTCATCAATGGGAGTGCTTGCTATTTATAGGAGGGCTAGGGTTAGGGTTTTATGGTCTTTTGGACATTTTTTCTTGCAAGTTAAGCTTGATCAAGTAATGATGTAGCTATGGTCAGTTTGCAGAGCTTAGAGTGGCCAGGTATTGATCAATTAATGTTGTGAATCATTGCAAATGATGACTCATTCATTTCCAAATTCATATGGGCATAAATTGATCTCATTTTTGCTTTAAGGAAGAAAAATCCTATTTTGTTTCCTTGTTGCTTTGTGTGGCTGAGATTCTATGGTTATTTTATTCATTTCACATGTCTCTTTAGGGTTTAAAGTTTAACTCTTAGGGTTTAGCCATTAGGGTTTGTATTTTAGGATTAGGGTTTTGTTAATTAGGATTAGGTTTTATAATTTATGGTTAGTTCTCTAATTAGATTTAGGGTTTCTTAATTAGGTTTAGAATTTCCTAATTATGTTTTAATAATTAAATTTTATAATTTTTTATTTCATTTGTTAATATATAACAATGCACAATATTAATTACATAATGTAATTTTTCATAATATCACGTACAAAAATGTTTAATTATATTATAAAAAAATATTTCTTAAAAATTCTTTAAAAAAATCTGATTGTTACGTTCACCCCCCCCCCCCCCCCCCCCAATATAAGAATTTCGTTCTCGAAATTAGAAGGTAATCTACAAAATAAAAGTGAGTTATCTTTTCGCATTTAATCCTCGAGCTCTTACATCGCTTTTTCGACGTTTTGATTTCCCAGATATCCTCTAACTGATTATATCACTTTATTTAACAACTTTTTCCTTCCGATCAATGATCTGGACAGGAATTTTCCACATATGGCAAATCTTTCTTGATCTGCCTAGACTCGTAGTACGGACGTATGAAACATATTTTGAATGTAACATATCTCAGGAGATAGTGCTACCTCATACGCTACCTCACCTATTCTCCTCGATATCTGTAATGGTCCAATAAATTTCAAACTCAGTTTTCTCCATATTACCAAAAACGTATATTGCCTTATCAAGGGAACACTGTCAAGAATACATGACTCCTGACGTTGAAGTCTCTTGATTGTTTCTATTGATCCGCATACTCCTTCTGTTGGTCCTAAGTGCTTGTAATCTCTTGCATACAATTCGTATAACTACAAAGGTGTTCGACAATAATTCTCTTTGACACGTGAGACATTTACTTACATATTATGTTATTACTCCTTTCATATTTGACCACTAAATATGTTGACTTAAGTCTTTACATCTTTTATTACTACCCGGGTGAAAGGCGAATTTAGGGTTCTAAGCTTCTTTTAAGATTTCTTCTTTTAGTTCTTATATTGAGGAAACCCATATTTTTATCATCGTAGTTCAATACCCCATCTTTGTTTCTTTTATTCTTGGTATAAGTGATTTCGATTTTTACCTTTTTAACACTATTTGTTTGTCTCATGTATTTCTTTGACTATGTACAACAAAGTCAAAATATTTTCTATAACGAAAAATTTATGGGCAGAGTAAGCTGGAACTCTTACCTAAATCTTAAATTTGTTAAATTCTTTTATCAGTATCTCGTTGTTTTGTTATTACCTTTAATTTCTTCCGACTTAACGTATCTATAATGACACCAAATTGTGACTTTCCATTTACTATAGATAGCACCTCACCCTGTACTTGTTACCATCTTTACACGGTTCTCCTTAAGGAGAGTCTAGATTTTCAGGGATGACATAGGATTTTACAGTCAGAATCTTTATCAACTCTAACTATCTTCTACTACTGTTTGGCTTAATTTATTATTGGGGTTTTGACTTCCCTTAATATTTTGATTTCTAGGTTTTGGACAAAATCTAACTATGTGTTCTACTGACCCGTAATTGAAACATTTGTTATTTCTATTTATTTTTACTATGATTTCTATTATGAAGACACTGATTGGGGTAATGCCTATGTTGTCCACAGGTAAAATAAGTGGGTTTTATATGACATACTTCTTTAGTATTCCTTACAAAAATCAAATCTCTTATTGTTTTTATTGATATTATTATTAATTTCCCTATTGTGATTGTAGTTATAATTATTTCCCTCTCTATTAGAGTTATTCAAAGAAATGGCATCCCACATCCTTTTGTTGTTTTTGTACTTTCCCTTTGAACTTCATTTTCCCTTGTTGTTATCTCTCTCATTTTTTTGTAGAATTTTATTTACACATTGCCCTCATTCTTAGTTATTTTTAGATGTGTTGGTCTCAATAGGTGGTGGTTTTCTTCTTGTTTATCCCGTAATGTTCTCAATAAAATAACACATAGCTATAGTGTGAGGTTTACCTTTATTAGTTTCATCTTAATTTATGTTTGTAATCCCCTTTATGATGTTATTTATCTAATGTCAACGAGTAAACTAGTATAAATACAAGTACACACATACAATTAAGTAACCACTTGATTTAATAAATATATCTTGTATATCATACAATAAAAGTTATATATTCGACTAGTGATATACTATCACTTGTTACAAAATGATTTCCCTTTTAAAACTTCCTTCTACACACTACTAAAAGGTAACTCTAGTCCTATAATATACTTAATGATGACGAGCCTCATCATAGGAATCCTGGATCATGTGGCATACCACTGATCGATCTATAAGATAATCAATCATACCTTCCTCCGTCGGATACCTAATCACCTTACATTCTAGTTCATCAAATGAGTTACGATATCCTCAAACAACTTATTCTAACTGAGCCTGAAGACACTATTTCTCCCTTTTTGCCTTTAGTAGTAATATCCCCAATTGATTAACAACATATCTCTCTACTTCTAACAACCTTTCAGTTGCATCAGCTCTTACGTCTACCACCTAAATTTCTTCTATAGCTAGGTCTGTGATTGCTTGAACTACAACATCATATTCAACTTTACTTACAACTGGCTCTTCCTTCTTGTTTTCTATCTCTTGTGGATCTATTACCTCTGGTAACTCTTCCCAATCTGAGTCAGCCGTCCTATATAAATTTTTTACTTATTTAGTAGTATGATGAAACAGTTTTACACAAAAAGATAATAAGCATTTTAGGTTATTGTATGTGTATTTAAAATTTTTACGGACTTAAAGACTATATCCTAAGGTACCTCTACCCTAGAGCTATAGTCTACAGCTCTGATACCAAATTGTGACGTCCCCAATATCTCTACACCTCCTGTTGCAGATTAGATACTCACGCTGACTAATTAACTATAAATATTCCATAATACATAACTTATATCAAATTTCAGGTTCACAGTAGCCCATAACAGATAGTAATTCTCATTAGAACAATTACTGTGTTTGAATACCCTCACTTGTATGTATAGATTCATGTCTCATGGATATCTCTTTGATATCAATAATTCTTATCTACCTAAAATTCACAGTATTAGATGATAAGTTTGTTCCTAGAACAGAGGGAGCAACTCTCTGTTCTTACAGAGCTCCTTAAATCATTCAACACCGTTATTCAAATGTATAGTTCATACATATACTATACTAAATTAGGACAACATTCTAAATAATCTAAAATATAAGTACAATGCAATAGATGTATCAAAAGATGATAATATATTTAATAACTTTGATTACGGTTACATAGATTTTCAAACAGCATATTGTTATTACATCAAAGTCTTAAAAGACTTAAATAGTACGAGTAAAAGTAATAAACCTAATCTAACAACGTCTCTTTCCATCTGACTTCATAATTGAATGATCTGGATTATCTTTCAATATTGCAAATGAAATAATATTTGCAAGGATGAGCTACAAATGCTCAGCAAGTTTTAATAAAATGAATAAACAACTCACACTGTGTCTAAATTTGAAAGAACCTTTAGTTCAAAAATAAATCACCTATATATACTGAGGTTTGTCTGTCAAACCACACATATTATGGTTTTTGTCAGTCATAAAGACTTAAAAACCATAGGTTGATCTGTTCAACCGGCCTTAAATAATCATTCCAATAGGTCATGTAGACTTAGGAATCATTGATTCGGTTATTTAACATGAGATCGGCCTATTTATAACCTAGGAGTATGCATATCATCCTACCAGTGTTCTAGACACACTGAGGCCAGTACTTTGACTGCCTAAACCACGGGTCAGTGTACAACTGCCCGGACACCACTCTTATATAAAGAGAAAAAGTTTCAGTATATATTTTGAACAAAACAATATTGGTTTCCATTGATATCTTATGAAGTCAATTTTAGGCAAATAATAGCTCAACATTTTAAGTTATGCTTGAACAATAAGCAATATCTTCCTAATAATAGATAACACGAACAATATAATTTAATGAATTGAAAATTCAAACAATAAGTTTGTACATAAATGTACAAGGAATAGAATACTTGCTTAAAAATAAACAATATCAAAAAGAATTATCACAATACATATTTCACACAATTAAGAATTTCGTAAGTCAAATGAAATTTAACGGTTAAAAGTATGTTATTGCACGGTGTGCAACAGATAATAAAATTGCTCAATAAAATGAGTTTGAGTTAGAAAACTTTCTTGGTAATCGTACGTGCTACTTAGACTTGTATTTATAACCTAAATATATTTCATTATAACAATAATAATTGTTAGAATATATAAAATTATATATTCAATTTAATTAATTAAACACGTTAACGATTCGATGTCGATTCGTCAATTTAAATATTGTATTGGATGTTATATGGTGTTTATATATTGTATCGCTAATTACTTTATTAAAGTTTTATATTTTAAGTTTATAAAATTTGTTCGTCGCTAAAAGTCAATTTAGAAGCACCCTAAATTGTTTTTTAGTTAATTAACACTATATCTGTCGCTAAAAGTATTTTAATTAATTTTATTATTAAAGTTTATTGAATTTGTGATTTATTGATATAGCTACAGATCCAATCCATCGTTATATGGTATTTATAATGAATTTATAGGAATCTGTCACTAAGTCCGTCGCTAAAGGTAATTAAATTTAATTACCTATTAAAAACTGTCACTGAGGCTATAGTGACGGTCCTATATGTCGCTATAGGTGTTCTTGAGTCACCGGATGGAGGTCGTGGCTAAAGGCCTATAGCGACAGACAATCCGTCGCTATATCCTTGAGTGTTCTTGAGATGTCCAGATAGGTTGGTAATGGTTTGGGAGCCTCCTTTGACTGGATTTCATTCAAATCTAGTGTACTGTTTTGGAAAACTAATTGTATGTCGATATACTAGACATGGTAGGCTACATCTACATGTCCATATTATACCCAGAAAGTATTCCAATTGAAATTTAAAACTCGGTTAATCTAGGTGGTCAGGCTGATTCTAGGTTTCTGGGTAACCCAAAACTTAGCTAGTCATGGTCTGTCAACGATGTTTGACCACTAATTTCTCATAGAACAGTGATCCGATGGGCGTTTGCTTTGTTTATGTGTATACCCTACATGGTAGACTACATCTAAAAACATCAAAACACATCATACAACTAACAAGATTGAATCAAACCGTCTGACAATATGCCTTGTCAGATTGTTCTTCATTTTCTAGAATTTCCAAAAACAGAATCCGTGATCGGTCAACGAGGTTTAACCATCAATTTCTAACAACATAATGATCCGATTAGGGTGATTCAAATTTTATATTGTTAAACTCATGGCATACTACAACTATAAACGTTAACATCGATCAAAATAACAACATAATCGGATCTAAAGACCTGACAAAGTACCCCGTCAGACAGCTATTTACTGTTTATGGACAAAGAGCTAGAAGCTATGATTTTATGTATCTAGATATTATGAAACCTCAATTAAGCAACCCAGGTCACTTATATATAAATAAGATCAGTCATTCCTACACATTATTACAGAAAATTTAACAAAGCATTAAAGATCTACTAGTGAATTAGGGTCTACCTCTTTGAAGCAAAATTCCTAATTCCTCTCTTTGATTCTGATCATAGCTTGATATGGAACTTATAGGGAGCAATATATGACTAATTTTAGGTCTAAGATGCGTGGGTTTCATCAATGGGTGTGCTTGTTATTTATAAGAGGTCTAGGGTTAGGGTTTCATGGTGTTTTGGACACTTTTTTCTTGTAAGTTAAGCTTGATCAAGTAATGATGTAGCTATGGTCAGTTTGTAGAGCTTAGAGTGGCTAGGAATTGATAAATTAATGTTGTAAATCATTACAAATGGTGACTCATTCATTTCCAAATTCATGTGCTCATAAATTGATCTTATTTTTGCTTTAAGGAAGAAAAATCTTATTTTGCTTCCTTGTTGCTTTATGTGGCTGAGATTCTATGGTTAGTTTAGTCATTTCACATTTCTCTTTTGGGTTTAAGGTTTAACCCTTAAGGTTTGGCTATTAGGATTTGCATTTTAGGGTTAGAGTTTTGTTAATTAAGATTATGTTTTATAATTTATGGTTAGGGTTCCCTAATTAGATTTAGGGTTTCTTGAATAGGTTTAGGATTTCCTAATTAAGTTTTAATAATTAAATTTTATAATTTTTTATTTCATTTGTTAATATATAACAATGCACAATATTAATTACATAATGTAATTATTCATAATATCAAGTACAAAAATGTTTAATTATATTATAAAAAATTATTTCTTAAAAATTATGTTAAAAAAAATCAGATTGTTACAATGCTAAAATTGATTACTTTTATAAGATCATTAGCTTTCATATTTCTAATCAAATTGTTATGCAAATTCATGCAACAAAGCCATTGACATCGATAACTGTCGATCATTTCTGGCCATAAAGTCATTCGTTTATTGAAAAACGGATGTCAAGCATTCTTAGGACATATCACTGATTTAAACAAAAACACGTCAGATTTGAATGAAATTCTTAATGTTAATGAATTTTCTGATGTGTTTTTCGAGAAACTTCCTTGCTTATCCCCAAACTGTAAAAGTGAATTCTATATTGATCTTAAACCCGGTATTAAGCCTATTTCCAAAGCCTCATACCGAATGGCTCCCATTGAACTTCAAGAATTAAAAGTCCAACTATAGGAATTGTTGGGTATTGGTTTCATACGTCTGAGTGTATCTCCATAGGGTGCTCCTGTTATTTTTGTCAAGAAGAAGGACGGGACGAGAGTATGAGACTATATATTGAGTATTGAGAGTTGAACCATGTCACCGTCAAAAAAAGGTACCCGTTATCTAAAATTGATGATATGTTTGATTAATTGTAGTGTGTTTAACATTTTCAAATATTGATCTTCGTTTTGGATATCATCAGTTAAAGATTAAAGCTTATGATATTCCAAAGACCACTTTTAAAACTCGTTACGAGCATTATAAATTCTTAGTCATGCCTTTTGTACTAACCAATGCTCCTGTAGCTTTCATAGACATGATGATCCAGATATTTAAGGAATATTTAGATCATTTCGTGGTTGTCTTTATTAATGACATCCTCATATACACCAAGAGTCATGAAGATTATGAATGACACTTTAGATTTATACTCCAAAGGCTAAGAGAGAACAATTTGTATGCCAAGTTTAAAAATTGTGAATTCTGGCTTGAGAAAGTCGCGTTCCTTGGGCATATGATTTCTAATCAGGGAATATTGGTTGACCCTGCAAAAATTGAAGCAATACTAAATTTGGAGCAACTTAAGACAGTACTGAAGTGTGAAGCTTTCTGGGTCTGGCTGGTTATTATCAGAGATTTATAGAAGGATTTTCTTCAATTATCACTCCATTAACTCAGCTAACTTGGAAAAGCACAAAATTCATATGGATTGAGGAATGCAAGATTAGCTTTCAAGAACTCAAGAGGAGACTTATTTCAGCCCCTGTTCTAACCATACCATCAGGACCAGGAGAATTTGTAATCTATAACGATGCTTCGGGCAGAGGTCTATGTTGTGTTCTTATGCAACATAGAAAGGTTATTGCTTATGCCTCTCGGCAATTCAATGACTACGAGAAAAATTATCCTACTCATGATCTAGAGTTGGCAACAATCATTTTCGTATTGAATATCTTTATGGATCATAAAAGTCTAAAGTATTTTTTCACCCAGAAGGAACTTAAAATGCAACAAAGACGTTGACTTAAGCTATTGAAAGATTACGATCACACCATCCAGTATAACCCAGGAAAAGCAAATGTTGTCGATGATACATTAAGTAGAAGATCATATGCGAGTATGGGTGCAATACTGACAACACAAAAGAGCATTTTGTACGACTTATAAAAAATAGAGATAGAGTTAAAGACACTAGGGACCCACATGAAGACTGCACACGTACAAGTAGAACCGACTTTAATCGATAAAATTAAAGCTACTCAAGCTACTGATCCGGAACTGATGAATATGATAAAGAAAGTACAAGAATGTTGTGACGCCCCCAAATCCGGGTCCCTTGAACCACGGGTTCGATGCTTACGATACTATTCTATCCTGTTATCACATTCATTCAATCTAAATAATAATAAAACTTAATTTACATTCATCCATAACTATCCCAGGTTCTACATACCTTTATACATACACTTCCGCACATAACATATTATAAAAGAAAGATAACGTTTAGTTAGAATGCTACAAACTTATCATATATAAGTGTTACACGAGGTTTTCCAACATTTAACTCACAATAGTTAGTTAACTCATGCATAGTGAAGGGCATGTATGTCATTTCGCACCCATTATTGATGGCATAATAGTCATTGAACCACTTTAAGACACATTTGTCATTATTTAAAATATCAAGGTTAGTTTGGTTATTTCTCTAAAAATCTAGACAATTAATTTTCATATAATTTCCTTAAAATTCCATTATTGGTTATTTTTAATTTAATTTAAATCCTTTTTGATCCAAACTTGTTTCATAAAGTTTGAATTTAATTCCACCATTAAATACACCATAACTGGCTTGTCCCAAAATACTTGTCACCTTTCAAAATATTTAGCTTCCATTAATAACTTATTAATTTATAATATTTGGGAATTTGTATATCGTTACATTCTTCCCTCCTTACAAGGATTCCGTCCCCAGAATCACTATTACAAGATTATGCAAACAAACTTGGACAGTTCTTTTTCATTTTCTTTTCTAACTCCCAAGTTGCTTCTTCCATATTGTGGTTTCTCCATATTACTTTTACAGAAGGGATCACTTTGTTTCTTAGAATTTGTTCCTTTCTATCAATGATCTGAACAGGAGTCTCCTCATACGTCAAATCTTTTTCAATCTGAATTGGCTCGTATTCAATCACATGTTTGTAATCCGGCTTGTACGGCCTTAACACTGATACATGGAACATGTTGTGAATGTGTTCTAATTCTGGAGGTAATGTCACAGCATAGGCTACTTCTCCTATCATTCTCAACACTTCAAAAGGTCCAATAAACCTTGGACTCAACTTTCCTTTCTTTTCAAATCTTATATTCCCTTTCCAGGGAGATACTTTTAAGAACACATGGGACCCTACATCGAAATATCTTTTTTGCCGATGCAAATCTGCATATTTCTTTTGCCTGTCTTGTGCTGCTATGAGCCTTGACCTTATAACTTTGACAATCTCAGCAGTCTGTTGTACAATTTCTGGTCCCAATAACTTCCGTTCTCCTACCTCATCCTAGTAGAAAGGTGTTCTGCACTTCCTCCCATGTAATGCCTCATACGGCGGCATGTCAATACTTGCATAATAACTGTTGTTATATGTGAATTCCACTAACGGCAAATGCTCGCTCCAATTACCCTTAAAGTCCATTACGCATGCTCTGAGCAAATCTTCCAATGTTTGGATCGTCCGTTCACTTTGACCGTCTGTTTGAGGGTGATACGCTATGCTCAACCTCAACTACGTACCCATACGCTCCTAAAAACTCTTCCAAAAGTTAGATGTGAATCGCGGATCTCGATCCGAAACAATCGATACGGGAACTCCATATCTCGACACAATTTCCTTTACGTACAACTTTGCTAATTGATCCAAATTGAACTTGATTTTGATCGGTAAAAAGTGTGCAGATTTCGTTAGTCGATCAACTATCACCCATATTGCATCATTGGCTTTCTGCGTAGCTGGGAGTCCCACGACAAAATCCATTGTAACGTGCTCCCACTTCCATTCTAGAATCTCTAGCGGTTGTAGCAATCCACTAGGCCTTTGATGTTCCGCTTTAATTCTTTGACACGTTAAGCATTTACTTACGCATTCAGCTACATCCTTCTTCATATTGGGCCACCAAAAGTGTTGGTGAAGATCTTGGTACATTTTTGTACTTTCTGGATGAACTGAATATCGTGAACTGTGCGTTTCTTATAGAATCTCATCTTTTAACTCCGATACTAATGGCACCCATACTCTTTCTTCCAATCTTAGCATTCCGCTGTTGTCTATTTTGAATTTTGTCTCTTGTCCATCATATATGTGTTTCCTGATTTGACCACAGTCTTGATCCTGCATCTGAGCTTCTTTCACTTTATCTAGTAACGTTGGACGCATTTCTACCACAAATAACTTCTCTTCTGATTTTATTGGATATTTCACTTCCAGCTCCATCCTTTCCATTTCTTTGATTATCTCTTCTTGAGTAGTCATCATTCCCAATCTTTCTCGACCCTTCCTACTTAAGGCATCGGCTACAACATTAGCTTCTCCTGGATGGTATAGAATCTTGCAATCATAATCCTTAATTAGTTCTAACCATCTCCTTTGTCTCATATTCAAATCCCTCTGAGTGAAAATATACTTCAGACTTTTGTGATCTGTGTATATCTCACATTTTTCTCCGTATAGATAATGTCTCCATATCTTCAATGCAAACACCACTGCTGCCAATTCCAAATCATGGGTTGGATAACCTTTTGCATAGTCTTTCAACTGTCTGACGCATACGCAATGACTTTGTTGTGCTGCATCAACACACAACCAAGTCATTTGTGCGACGCATCACTGTAAACCACAAACCCTCTCGTATCGTCAGGTGACAACACAGGTGCTTCACTAAGTCTTTTCTTGAGTTCCATGAAAATCTCTTCACATTGATCTGACCATACAAACTTTACAGTTTTCCTCGTCAAAATAGTTAGAGGTCCTGATAACTTTGAGAAGTCTTTAATAAATCGTCTATAATATCCTGTTAAACCAAGAAAACTTCGCACCTCTGTCGGTGTCTTTGGTTGTTCCCAGTTTATTACTGCTTTAACTTTGGCTGGATCAACAGATATCCCATGTTGGTCGATCATGTGCCCCAGAAATTACACTCTTACCAACCAAAACTCACATTTCAAAAATTTTGCATACAACTTTGCTTCCCTCAACTTTTCTAATAAAATTCTCAAATGTTCCGCATGCTCTTCCTGAGTCTTTGAATAAATTAAAATGTCGTCGATGAATACCACCACGAACTTGTCCAAATACTGCTTGAACACTCTATTCATTAAATCCATAAATGCAGCCTGCGCATTCGTCAATCCAAATGACATTACCAGGAACTCGTAATGAACGTAACGAGTTCTAAATGCTGTTTTGGGTAAATCTTCAGGTCTTACCTTTAACTGGTGATAACCAATTCTCAAATCAATCTTCGAAAAGTACTTGGCTCCACGTAGTTGATCAAATAAATCGTTGATTCTTGGTAACGGATACTTGTTCTTAATTGCCACTTTGTTCAATTCTCTGTAGTCAATACAGAGCCTCAGTGATCCATCTTTCTTCTTTACAAATAAAAGTGGTGCTCCCCAAGGAGACAAACTCGGTTGGATATACTTTTTGTCCAATAATTCTTGTAACTGAACCATCAATTCCTTCAATTCTACTAGAGCCATTATGTACGGTGCCTTTGAAACTGGTGTCGTTTCTGGTGCAAGATCTATTACAAATTCAATCTCCCTATCTGGCGGTAGACCCGACAATTCCTCTGGATATACATCTACATAATCCTTTACCACGGGTAGCTGACCCATTTCTGATCCCACTATTCGTGTATCAACCACATGTGCTAAATATCCCATACATCCTTTCCTTAACAGCTTATTGGCCTACATCATCGTCAGACAACAAGATTGTCATGGCGACTTGCTACCATAAAATACTACCTTAGACTTGGCAGGAGTCTGAAGGTTTACACATTTCCTCTGGCAATCAATCACCGCCCAATGGCTATACAACCAGTCCATTCCCAATATTACATCAAATTCTCCTAACCGAATAAGAATTAAATCAATTAACAACTTATGCCCCCTTATCGTTAACCAACAATCCCGATGAATATTTTCTACCTGAATTACTTCCTTATTTGCTACTTCTATGTTCAATACATTCTCTAACTTTGATTGAGGTAGATTCAATTTCTTAGCAAATTCATCAGATAAAAAGAACATGTAGCACCCGAATCAAATAACACATATGCATTTGTATCATTGATAGTAATGATACCTGACACCACGTCCTTCGATGCCACCGCATCCTGAACTGTCATGTTGAACGTACGCGCCGTCAGTCTCCCCAGCTGAGCAGGTCCACCAATAGCCAGCTTCCCACTAGTATTTCCCCTGCTTCCACTTCCTCCTTCAGCTTTCTTCTTAGGACAATCTCTAATCTGATGCCCCGCTTCTCCAAAATGAAAACAACCTTTGTTTGTCTTTGGAATTGGACAGTTTGGTGCAATGTGTCCTTCCTGACCGCATCTGAAACATACGTTCTTTCCCTTCAGGCATACTCCGGAATGTCCCTTTCCACAATTAGGGCATGGCTCTATCTTTTTCTTTGTTTTCCCTTGTTTGCTTCCAGCTGGATTACTATTCCACTTTCGCTTGTTAGTGTTACTTCCCCCACTACTACTATCTCTGTTGGCTCCATCACCTTTCTTCTTACCATGTTGTTCCTGCTTGTACTTTGCTAAGGCATCGCTGCCTCCTTCTGCTATAATGGCCTTTTCCATCACTCCAGCAAAAGTCCTGATCTGAAACATTGAGACCCTGCTGTAAATCCATGGTTTTAATCCACGTTCAAAACGTCTTGCTTTTCTCTGTTCTGTGTCCACCTAATGTGGAGCAAATCTTGTCAATTCATTGAATTTTGCCGCATACTCGGCTACAGTCATATTTCCCTGTTTTAATTCTAAGAACTGCACCTCCATCATATCTTGCGTCACTGGAGGAAAATAAGCCTCAAGGAAAATTTCTTTAAATCTCTCCCATGGTGCAGCTCCTGCTCCTAGTCTTCCCTTATTGGCAGTCCACCAATAATTTCCTTCTCCTTTTAACATAAACGTAACAAAGGCAGTTTTCTATTCTTCTGCCACATTTGCTACATCAAATACCTTTTCCATTTCAATTATCCAATTCTGGGCCTCTATCAGATTCATCGTCCCCTTAAACTCTGGGGGTCCAACAGCTTTAAAATCCTTAAAGGTGGCAATCCGAGCTGCTACCGGTTGGTCAATCACAGGGTTAACATTCCTGGTCTGAAAAGCTCCCATCAACAAGTCAACAAACTGCTGCATGGGGTTAAATGGCTCCTCAGGAGCATTTACCGACTCCTCTAGCTGGGGTTGAACATTTGGTATACGTCTTGACGGCATTTTCTG
This sequence comes from Hedera helix, assembly GCA_947179155.2. Taxonomy (NCBI): domain Eukaryota; kingdom Viridiplantae; phylum Streptophyta; class Magnoliopsida; order Apiales; family Araliaceae; genus Hedera; species Hedera helix. The sequence goes on along the minus strand of OX359281.1, from coordinate 20,478,897 downwards.
TTTAAGAATCTTCATCATAATTATTATATATCATTTACATGCCACATTCTTACAAACTTTAAATACATAACCGTGTCAACACATATTTAATTACTAAATTTATATTCATAAACAACTTAACTTGTCTTTAACATAATACATTACAAGTAGCACATTGCTATTTTCATCCCTTCAGATTACAAAAATCGAGATTCATATTTTACAGCTTTACCACCACCTTAGACCTTCCCTTCTTAAGACAAAAGAGGTTACATAACACTTTCTATTTCTTTTATAACAAACTAGGGATTCACATTACATACACACATGACTATACATATATAACCCTACACCGCCATTACACATATTCTACGGAAACATCCCGCATCTCACTGCATCTTCATACTCTTCATCCATGATTGTTATCATCTTCCACCTACTCAAAGTGTTACTAGTCTGATCATATTCCACTGGGTAGTGGTTCACTATGTCCTGTGCCTTTCCAAACGTTGTGCGAAAAGCATAGCTCATATCTTCCATCCTTACACTCATGCTATCAATTCGGGCTTTCTTAGCCCTCACTTCTTTTGTAATGTCCTAGAATTTCCACGTTATTATAAATTAAAATTATTAATTTAATCTCTAACGAATTAGTTTTACGAGATTATTTAAATCTTTTTATGTGATTAATTAATTACGTGATTAAATGATTATGTGATTAATTACTAGAATTAATTAAAGGGGGTCACTAATATGTTATTTAAATTAGTGAACAACCCCTAAAGTTTTAATATCAAAATAATTGATAAGTTTTCTATTAATTAAATATTCAGTTAAATTGAATATAATGAGTTAATTAAATATAATAATTTAATTAATATAATTATTAATTAATGTAAATAATGTGAAATATTAATAATAATATTTATTAGTCCATTTAGTAATTTAATACTTATGGGCTAGAATATTTAATTATTTATTCAATCTAATTATTTATTTAATCATGGATTGAATAATTAATGTGTAAATTATTAAATTAGCCCAACATGGGTCAATTAGTAGCCCAAGTGAAGAATAATAAAATTTGACAAATTAGTAGCCCAAACAATTTAATAGGAGCCCAATTGGTATTTTAAATAAAGCCCAAAGCTTGAGCCATTTGGAATTTAATTATGTAAACTATTATTAATTTAAAAAGTGACTTGTGTCAATCATTTTGGGACAAGAATATCATCAGCCGTGTGTGTGCTTGGGGGAGAAAGAGAAAAAAATGATTTTTTGTTTTATTTTTTAATTATTTAATAAAACGATTGCTTGTTTTTTTTTTTAAAGTACATGGACCATTCATCCTTTCACCTAATGTGTCATTTAGCCAGTCCTTGTGTAAGTTGTTATCTAGGGGCATGGTCTAAATTATTAGATATATCATGTGTATATATTAATTTTGCAAGTATACTTGAAATTGGTAGATTTCACTTCATTATTTTCTCCAAGTCCAAAAGAGAGAGTTTGAGAAAAGCTTTAGTGAGAGCATAATATTTGAGAGACTAAGGAGGAAAAAGGATAAGTTAGTTTTGTTCATACCATTCACCACCTATTTTGGAAGAAAAAGAAAAATAGCCATTAAATCAAGGTAATGGTTATTTTAAATATAGCTTTGCTTTTAAATTAAATATATCATCATGTTTGTATAAACATGTTATTATAGTTAGTAATGTGTGTTGGTAATATTTATGTCATGCTTGAGTTTAAAAATGTTTGGTTTGTATTTTGGTATAATTTATATGCTAAAAATATGTGTTTGATGGTGTTAAATCAAGTCTCAAAATAATGATCAAAAATAATTTTTATAAAATTTAGATTTAATGTTATAATATTATAGAACATTAAATCATGAGAAAAACAAAGTTTGGATCACTCAAAATGGAGTTATATACAAAAAGTTATGATTTGTGGTAGTTTATGTGATGTAAAAATTTTTATAAAAAAAGAACGATATTAAATCATGAAAAATTAAATTTTCATGTTATAAATTGATATTAGGTGTTTGGTAATTTTTTTGGATTTTTATTGAGGAGTTAAAGATTACTTGAAGGTATAATTTTAATTAAAGTGGGTACTGTTCATATTCTGCCGGAACAAAAAAAAAAGGGGGTTTTCTGTACAATGCGCGCAAGCTTATTTGGCTAAAGGACGCGGAGCCAAACGACGTCGTTTGGCGTCGGTAAAAAGTTACTCCGCGCGATGCGCGCAGAAGCCGTTTCCGGCTTCTCAAAACGGCACCGTTTTGGGCAGTAAATTTTGTAACGCGCGCAATGCGTGGCAGTAGTTTTCCGGCGAAATTACAAAATTGCCCTCAGATCAGTTTTAAACTTAATTACAGAATTGTCATTCGGGATAATTTTAATTAATTTAAATATTTGAAAAGTAATTTAAAATTTTAACAAAAATAATAATAATACAAAAATGTTATTGGGGAGGATATTTTTCATTAAGTTTAATATTTAAATATTTTAAATATTAATCTAGTTAGCTAAATCATGGTTAAGTTAAATAAATTTATTATTTATTTATTATTTAAAATGTTAATAATAAATAAAGGTGATAAATTAGCGATTATTATTTAATTCCTATTAAATAATAATTAAAGGGAGATAAAAATTTATAAATTATTTATTTATTATTTAAATTTTATTAAATAATAAATAAGGATAATTAAGTAGTTAATTATTAATTAATTAGCATAAAATAACGATTAATGGAAATTAAGTTATTAGATTAATAATTTATTATTTAATTTAAATAATAAATAAGGATGAATTGATTATTATTTAACCTTAAATAATAATTAAAATTAATTAAATAATTAATTATTATTTAATCGACATTAAATAATAATTAAAGAGGATTAAAGTTAGTAAACTATTATTTAATTTCCTTAAATTAAATAATAGGAAAGGTTAATTACTTAGTTAATTATTAGTTGATCAATATTAAATTAAAGAAGGTTAAAATTAAATTAATAATTATTTATTATTTAATTATTATTAAATAATAAGTAAGTACAATTAGTTAGTATTTATTTTAAATAATAACTAGAGTTAATTAATTAATTTTTATTTAATCAAGATTAAATAGTAATTAAATAGAGATTGAGTTAATAAAATAAATTGAATTTAACTATTTTTTTTTATTAAACAATTGTAATAAGTTGTTTAAGGGTTTAATAAGTGTCCAACACTTAAGAAAAATATTTTCTAACTTATTAAATTATTAACCTAATATGATTAAGGGACTGTAAGGTTAATAATATCGTTTTGACTGGTGTAAATTATGTGTTAGTACTTATATGATAAATAAGTACATTAGTGACCGTATAGTTGTGCAAATACGTCGTACTAATTATTAGACCAACTTTATTAATGTTAGGTCTTTCAAAGCCAGTTAGTTAAAGCTAGACATTTATTGTAGCTGAGCAGACAGGTAAGTTCCTTATCTCTAAACTTATTTCATTGAGCAAATTATTTATTTAAGCTTGAACTGTAATTCCAAGCATGCTTTGAGTGGTTTAATTTCTTTACAATTATTTCACATCGATATTGTTGTTATTCGCACTTGTTGCACTTGATATTGTACAGTCCTTGACTTGAACTTAATTATTGTTCTACTGTTTAAAGAACTATTCAAAGTAGGTCTAAGTCATTGTTCGGCTAGACATTTATGTTAAAGATTTTAAAAGCTATCCAAATCATTGAAGATGCTGATTCTTAGACTATTATGAACACCCCTTTATTATAGGGGAGTACCCTGTATCTAATATCAGGTACAAAATACGAAAATTAAATGTTATGCATACACATATTGTACTGAGGCTGATCACCTTGGGTACATATTTCTGGTAGTAACCATTGGGTCAACCTGCTATTGACTCCAGTGGATATTTATAGTTCATAGTCTATTTGACTATCCTAATTTTAAAAGTAAATTATTATTCCTACTTATGTTTTTCATATTATTGAATTGTTCATCTATTCCCTTTCATTCATGATATATTGTTTCTTGTTGTTATTTAAACTTGTTGAGCAAACTAGTTGCTCACTCTTGCTATATCATGAAACCTTATTGCAGTGCAACCCGAGACTTCGGGAAAGAGCAAGGGTAAAGGAAAGATGAAGTGATAGACTTCGAGATGCAGCCTTGTAGTTAATTAAAGTAATTGTTATGTAATATAAACCCTAGGTACTTTATTAAGGGTATTTGTGTACTTTTGTGTAAGGTTATCGTATCTTGGGACTAGTAACACGTTTTGAATGAACAACATATGTTTATCATTCCGCATTTAGTTATTGTATGTTGTTTAGAGGTGAATGTTTGTATTGGATCGTGATGACTGGATCCGGGTATTTGGAACCTGAATTTGGGGGCGTCACATCTTCCTCTACCAAATTTACTCTTCTTATTGCTTTAGCCCCAGCATGTTCGTACCTGGCTATATCAGCAGTTGCATCCCTCAACTTTGCCTCCAAGGTTTTCTTATCATTTTTCAGCTCTTGAACCTTCTGTTCCTCCTGCCTTAATTTATCTCCCAACTCTATGTTTCTATTAACTAACACTTGGACCGCATTCTCATTTTGTTCCACAGTTGTTTGTCGTTCAGCAGCTTGAGTCTCTAACTCCAATATCTTATCCACAATCTCACTATTATGTTGTATCAGGCCAGTCACCCATTCTCGGTCGGCCTCTCTTTGCTCAGAGGATGCATTATCTGGCAATGCTCCATCCGAGTCTCCTTCCAGCTCATCTGGATCCTCTTCTGGTTCACTATCCTCAGCTGGTACTATTGCCATAGCTGGTACAGTAGTCATCACATCAATCTGAATGTCTCTGGGCTCTTCTTCTATTGCCCGACTGGATTCACCAACCTCTGACATACTATAAAATCACAAGAACAACTGTTTCAGTTCAACGTAATTTATTTTTTGCTCATTCTTAAAGCTCATAATACATAACACGTAGCACGTAGCACATATTGTGAAAATTTTAACTTTAACAATTTCCATCCTCCACCTTTTTGAACTCTAATTGAGTCTCATTATATTCCTTAAGGTCATATTCCTAAGGTTTTCCCACCTAAGATTTATAACTTATCAGCTCTGATACCAACCTATGACGCCCCCAAATCCGGGTCCCTTGAACCACGGATTCGATGCTCACGATACTAATCTATCCTGTTATCACATCCATTCAATCTAAATAATAATAAAACTTAATTTGCATTCATCCATAACTATCACAGGTTCTACATACTTTTATACATACACCTCCTCACATAACATATTATAAAAGAAAGATAACGTTTACATATACATGACTCTATCACTGTACATCTACTGTTTGTCGACTTTTCCTTTTCCCTTGTCTGTACTCGACCCCTCGACCAGCTCAGGTTTAGCTGAAATATCATGTTTAAAAGAAAGAGTGAGCATAAAATAGCTCAGCAAGTATATAAACAAATGATTACATGATATTTCAAAATGATGAATGAATAATCATTTATAATGAATAAGAATCGCTTATAATAAACTGATTCTTTTACAATAACCTGAGTCATAAACAATGAACTGGTTCATTTATAATAACAGTTCAAAGAATGAACATAAGAAATACAACATGATCTTTATGTGATTAACTGGAAAAATGTAACCCATGTGTTGTACGGTCACAAGACCAAGAACTCATTAAGAACAATACCAATCATACAGACTGACATTGCCCAAATTAGTCATAAGACTGTTGTTCAAATTAGATGTGTACTCTGGGTGATCAGCCCATTCTACCTTTACATTGTGCACAACATAAACATCTAGCGACGCAACCATGCCATAAAATCATGTTCACTTTATACTTTACTCCCCTTTATCAGGGTTGTTCTGTTACAGCATATCATAGAATCCGCACCACAGCAATGTGGATTGGGGCACATAATAATAAACATTTGATTACAACATGTATCATCATATGTGTCTTGCCGGAATCAAGATTAGCATCGACTTTTTCAAAGTAGTTCAATGGTGAATGAACTTTATATGATCACATGAATGCATGACATGAATATCTGTTCAAGGAACTGCAAATAAGAGTTCAGGTAGAACACTTGCATGTATCCCTGTCTACCACAACTGGTAAAATATTATTCCGTTTATAACCTACATGACCATAATATGGGTTAATGCATTAGTTACATACACATGCATGCTATAACTTGTTATACAAGCTACCCTTTATCTTTACATAACCCTTAACGTAAAACATATTTTTCATTTAACCTTAACATCCACCACATTGATCATTTTTATCAATTTATGACTTATAATACATATCTTTATCATTTAGTATTAAACATTTCATTTTGGTTTGAAAATAAAAATTTTCCAAATTCTGCTGCCTGCGGTTGGGGCCACGAATTTACACTGAAAACCACAGCTGGGGCCATGTTTGGCTGAGAGCTTCACGGCTGGGGCCGCGGATTTGTACTGAAAGTCACGGCTGGGGCCGCGGTTGGCTAAAAAATTTTCTTTCCCATTTTGATGATATTTTTTGCCATAAACCATATTCCTCTATTCTAACACATGATTTAGCATATATAACATATATATGACTTGCATGAGCCTTCAAAACATTTTAAAATTCTCAAATGAATTCATTTTTCAAAAGGTTTAGTTTTAGGTGTCAGCGAACGTTTTAAAATGTTTAAAATCCTCAATTGTCGCCATAAGCACCAAATGACTTCCAAATCCACTCAAACATGTGTATTTATATGAAACTTAGATATTTGGCCTCATTTGATCTTCAATTACACAAAATGGCCAAAAATACCCTTTTATGGGATTTTGGCCAAAATTCCATAACTTGAGCCATCTTTGAGTTATCAACTCTGCACTTCATATATATTAACATATGCTCATATAGCAACTTTGTATGTTTGTATTACTTCTACATGTACCTTCAAAAGCACTTTACAGATTATGAATTGGTTTAAACACAAAATATAGTCTAATATTGCAATTCTTCAACACAAGTCATGTTCTTAACTCTTTCATACATCTACTAGGTTACCAAGCACAATCAACACATGTAACCCGTATATTCAACACCTTCAACTAGGGTTCCATTATTTCTAATAACATATAACACATAATCAAGCTTTAGATCATAGCTCTTATCTTGAATATACTCATGAATAGTGCACCACCTTTGGTTCTAGCACATAATGTAAGACCTTGAATTTTATGAAATAGAAAATTTAATTTTTCATCATATATATTTTTCCTGAAACAGTAAGTGGTTAAATTGATAAAGTTAAAAGTTAAGGATGTTATGTGTAAATTATATTATGTCGGACAATATTCGTTTGGTCGAAAAATATTTGTTCTGTCGAGGAATATTCGTACGACTGCGCCGTACGAACCAATCATTGGAATTGGTGGACTCCACAACGAATAATTGTCGGATATAGAAAATGACATATATAATTTTTAAATAGTTAATTGTACTATCACTTTTAATTGTTAAAATACCAAGTGATAAAAGAATATTAACATATGGTATTGCACAGTAGTACACGGTATTGCACAGTAACACATGACATTGCACAGTGTTTCGTATTATTAAACTAATAAAGTAGGTTATCGTACAATATTTGACTTTATTGTCACATGCACAATAATTCATAAAATTAAACTGATAATTGTCACAGTAGCATATGCACAGTAATTCACATTATTGAATCAATAATTGTCATTACACAGTAACGTATTCTTTCTTTTATATATTTTATGCATTATTGTTATCTCTATTATGATGATAATGAAACTGTTGTATTTCATTATTAATTAATTTGATATCTAACTCAGAGAGCCAATTACACTGTATTTATAACAATTAGTCATAATAATGAATAAATGTGAATTATTGTTGAATTATTGAATTAATAAAGTTATTTGTTTATAATATAAAGTTAGGTGATATAAAATGAATGGTATAGATTAAAGATAATATAGAATTTGAAATGGATGGTGTAGATTAAAAGATGATCTTTAAATGAATGGTTTAGATTAAAGAAATCTTAAAAGATGAAATGAATGGTATGGATTAAACATTATATTGAAATGAACAGTTTGGATTAAATTAGGAAATCTTGGTTATGATAAGATTTTTGGCTATAAATAGAGGCCTTAACTTAAGAATTTTTCAAAAAACTTCCTTACTTGTTCTTTCTTTCACTATCTAAATACTTCTTGTGTAAGTTCTCTTTAAGTGTGCTTAAGTCATCTTGAGTATTTGTGAAGATCTATAAGTGTACGAGTACTGTTCAAGTTAATCAACCTCATCCAGTCACGTGTTAAGGTAAGGAATATCATCTTCTTTCATATTCTATTATTTAAACTTACCACGGTAAGGGGTATCATTCTTTTCATCATCATAAATGGATATTATTTTCTTTCTTACTGGAAGAGATTATCATTCTTTGATTCTCGAAAATAATATCGTTTCTTTCTTACTCATAAGATGTGCCATTTATTTTCATGTATTAATTTGTGGGAATAACCTTACGGCGAGGATTACCGCATGTCGGTGAATAACCTTTCGTATTCATTCCTTATTAATCTCTGAGAATAACCTTACGGCGCGGATTACCGCCTGTTTGGTGAATAACTCTTTGTATTCAAATTTTATTAAATTGTGGGAATAACCTTACTGCGTGGACTACCGCCTGTTGGTGAATAACCCTTTGTATTTATTTCTTATTTGTCTCTTGTGGAAATAATTTGTCTACACGAATTATTACATGACATTTTTATTCCATATTCGTTTGTAATATCATTTTCTTTCATATTCGTAAGTGATATTATTTTCCTTTATACTCATAAGGAATACCATCTTTTTCATCTTCCATTATTCAAACTTACTATGGTAAGAGATATTAATTTCCTTCACCTTTTGTTAATAAAACCTGCTACGGTAAGGGATATTATTTTCTTTCATACACCTAAATCGAAACTTATTATGGAACTATTGCTTCTATAATTCTTGAAAATATTATATGTTCCATAATAGTTGCACTTCATCATTTCAATTGAACCTTCCTATTTACGTGAACCTTTCTATTGAACTATAACCGTTATTCTGAACTGTGGATCGTGAATATCATTTTTGAATTTCACTCCACATCATATTGACAATTTGGACATTATTTGAATCTGCACAAAGTAAATTTCTGATACTTATTGTTTATCCTATTTCTTCTGTTCATCATTTATATCATTCTAATCATCCAAAAATCAAGTTGTTGTGAATATCTGTGGCCGAGGGCACAGATGCGATATAATTGTTGAACAGATGATAGGTTAAAGGCGACATAATAGGTTAAAGGCGATACATCTGTTCGGTGTCTTTATGGCACGTGGTGAATGTTCTCTTTGGCCCGTAGTGCAAAGATGAACTGTTGTTTGGTATGATTATGACCAAAGGCTGAATCTGGTATAATCATGACCGTTGGTGTTATATTGAATGTCTTTGGCCCGTAGTGCAAAGATGAACTATTGATCTGCATGATTATGACCAGGAACTGTAAATTTTTATTATCTTGACTAATGGTATTTCAGATGATAAAAGTTGATGATGTTTTTCCTAAAAAGAGAAGCGAGTGGACATTATAGTCTGCATTATTCTTCTAATAGATTGCTCATTTCGCTGCTATTATTGATCTGAACGTTGTTCAAGAATTTAACTGCAGTTTTTGATATAAATCTTGTAGTCTATTGTATTCTATCAAGAACTCAACTGTTGAAGGCTAATGATAAATTATTCGTCATTATCTTAGTCATGATATTTCTTACTGGGCTATTTGAGCTCACCCTTTCTTTTGTTCCATTGTTTTTCAACAGGAGATGAGAACGTAGCTGGGTCTAGCCAGGGAATGGAGTGAGAGTCCGAGGGATAGCTATCGTAGACTTCACGTGTTGTAAAATAGTGTGATAATAATAATGAAGACTTAGTTGTGTATTATTATACACTATATTGTTGAACGTTATTCTACATTGTAATAATTTTGTTGTAGTCTTTTGACAACTCAAGTTTGGGCTATGTGGGCCCAGATTTGGGGGTGTCACACATAGAAGCTTAGGGTTTCATGTTAAACTACATATATGGTACATAAATCATATAATCAAGTCATATACTATCAAAATACATACATGGCTTCACTTATCTTTGAATGTAAGCACATAGATGATAAGTTTAGAACTTAGACTTCTTTATACCTTGTTTTTGCTACTTTCCTTCTTGAAATAAACCTTCTAAAAGCTTGAATCTCCACTTTGATCACTTGTTTAACTTGTCTAGAGCACTTCTCCTTGAAATCTTTCAAGGTTTTACTTAAACCCTAGCCTTTCTCCTCTTTTTTCCTCTTTGAGTTCTCTCACGTAGCAACTTAGAACCTATTTAGTTAGAATGCTGAAAACTTATCATATATAAGTGTTGCACGAGGTTTTCCAACATTTAGCTCACAATAGTTAGTTAACTCATGCATAGTTAAGGGCATGTATGTCATTTCGCACCCATTATTGATGGCATAATAGTCATTGAACCACTTTAAGACATATTTGTCATTATTTAAAATATCAAGGTTAGTTTGGTTATTTCTCTAAAAATCTAGACAATTAATTTTCATATAATTTCCTTAAAATTCCATTATTGGTCATTTTTAATTCAATTTAAATCCTTTTTTTATCCAAACTTGTTTCATGAAGTTTGAATTTAATTCCACCATTAAATACACCATAATTGGCTTGTCCCAAAATACTTGTCACCTTTCAAAATATTTAGCTTCCATTAATAACTTATTAATTTACAATATTTGGGAATTTGGGTATCGTTACAAATGTGCTATTTCGAAAGCGAGAATCGACGAGGAATGGATACTTCGAGTCTACTCTTGACTCTGTGTTCCTAACGACCCTAAATTGAAGTATAAAATCATAATGAAGACACACAACACACCATTTTCAAACCATTATAGAAGTACCAAAATATATCGTGACATTCGACATATATTTTGGTGGAGCAATATGAAGTAAGAGATCTCCAAGTTTATTTCGAAATGTTTAACTTGTCAACATGTCAAGGCAGATCATCAAGTACCAAAGGTCCATTGCAACCACTTAAGGTTCCCGAATGAAAGTGGGAACATATTAATATGGATTTCATGATGGGTCTTCCCAAAGTTTCTTAGGGATTAGATGCAATTTGAGTCATTGTAGATAGATTGACCAAGTCTGCTAATTTCTTGCCTATATGAGAAAACTATTCACTTGATCGTCTTACCAGTATGTATATAAGTAAAATTGTGAGATTGCATGCCATGCCAGTATCCCTAGGTTCTATTCGAGATCCTAGATTCACATCAGAATTTGTGATCAGCTTACGAAAATCTATGGGCACCGAGCTACGATTTAGTTCTGCATACCATCCTCAAATGGATGGATAATCAAAAAGGACAATCCAAACTCTCGAAGATCTATTAAAACTTTATGTACTTGACTTTAAAGGAAGTTGGGACAAGTATTTGTCATTGGTTGAATTTTTCTACAACAATAGTTACCAAATAAGTATAGGCATGGCTCCATTCAAGGCTTTGTATGGATGAAAGTGTCGCTCTCTAGCATGCTGAAATGAGGTAGGAAAAGTAAAATTGTTAGGACACAAGTTGGTGCGCATGACAACAAAAAAAATCTAAATGATCTGACAACGAATACAAGCCATACAAGAACGACAAAAGAGTTATGTTGATCTTTATCGAATGGATGAAAGTTTTAATGTCAGAGATCATGTATTCTTAAATGTTTCCTCATGAAAATGAGTTATAAGATTCGGAAAAAAAATTAAAAAATCTCAACCCTCGATTTATAGGGCCATTTGAAATCCTCAACTGAGTAGGAACTGTAGCTTATAGACTAGCTCTACAGCTAAATATGTCTCGCATTCATAACATTCTTCACATATCTATGTTACGTAAATATGTGAATGACTCAAATCACATCATTGAGTTAAAGCCAGACGTTATAGCAAATGATTTAATGTATGAGGAGGTACCTGTCAAGATCTTAGTTAAGAAGGAACAGATCATACGCTCAAAGATTATACATTAAGTCAAGGTTTTATGGAGGAACCAAGGTACTAAGAAAATGACTTGGAAGTTAGAATCTGAAATGAAATATAAGTATCCTTACCTATTCGAAATGCCAGGTATGTCAATTTCGGGGACGAAATTTCATAAGGAGGGGAGGTTGTAAGACCACAACTTTTATTGAATAAAATTTAATCTTTCTTTATAATTATTGTTCTGAATAGTAAGGTGTTATTTTGGTAAAAGTTAAAGATAAAGATGTTATATACAAAATATAATTGTCGTGGAGTATTCGATTTGTCAGAAAATATTCGAATTGTCAAGGAATATTTGAATTGTCAAGAAATATTCGAATTGTAGGGAATATTCGATTTGTCGGGAAATATTCAATTCATACAATGGCATCAAAACAATCAATCATTTGAGGACCTCACAAAGAAATATTGTCGAATATAAAAAACGATAGTAGTATCCTTTTTAATAAAAAAAAATTGTCAACGGTACTACCACTTTTAACTGTTAAATTATCCAGTGATAAATGAACGGTAGCACACGGTATTATACAGTAACACACGGTATTACACAATAGTACATGGTATTGCATAGTATTTTATATTATTGATCTGATAAAGTGGGTATCGCACAGTATTCATCAATAATTATTGTTATACAGTATTTTGTATTATTGAATCAATAATTATTACAGTGGTCATTGCACAATACTTTAAATTATTGAACCAATAATTGTTGCATACACAGTATTTCACATTATTAAGAATTATCACAGTAAAACATTATTTCTTTTTCTTTAATTATTCTTGCATTATTGTTATCAATGTTGTAGTATTACTTTAATTATTGTATTCCATTGATAGTTGATATTTTCGATAATAATTATAAAACAAGACAAATTTTCAAACAAGAAAATAATTTTGGTAAGAAAAGTTGAATCACATGAAAAGAAACTAAGGAATTGGTGGAAAAGGTTATTAGATAATAATAAAATTATTTATTTTATTAATTTTTTTATTATAATATAATATATAAAGTTATTTATTTTATTATAAAATAATATAATATATAAAGTTTTGCTTTATTCATTTAATCAGTTGAATGAATTGCATTCCTGGCGTGCTGATGAATGAATTTTCTTTTGGTGGAACCCACCACTTATATAATCATCATTCTATTTCAAAATTGGTGTGCCACTCACCGTGCACATATTTTTTTTAAACCGAGTTTGCGCCTCCTACAATATTGTCAAACTTAGCGTGTTATCCCTTACCCTACAAATAGAATGCTTAGTCAAGTAATGAAAGTACACCAAAAACATAAAAAAATTATACTAAAATATTGTGGGTATTTTCTTTCGAGTGTAGTAATAATACTCTGAGTTTCGGTATCGCCAATAGGAGTGCGTTAATTTCTCGAGTGAGTTTTTTCTTTAAAGAGTAATAATAGTACAAATACTCACTTCAAACGATATTCACGACTCTTCTTTTATAAGACTCTTGTCACGCTCCAAAATTCACCTGCTTGCTTGGTCAAATTTTATGCTGACTTGTACAACCTTATTCATAACATTTATTAACTTAAAGGTAAATTACGCAATAAGTTCCTATAATACTCACAATATTATTAATTTGAATCGTGCTACAATTTTTAGGATCTCAGTTTCTGCAATTTCAATTACAAAAGTCATATAGACTTAAAATTACATTACACAATATGAAGAAGTTAATAAGCTATCTCTTCATCAATCTCTTTATCGCCAGATATTTTCATTATACTTCCTTTGCGAAAATTTAGAAAGATATTTGCAAGAATGAGCATTAGAATGCCCAGCAAGTCTAACATATATATATATATATATATATATATATATATATATATATATATATATATATATATATAAGAAGAAAATCACCTTTTTAATATATACAGAATAACTCAAAACAAGATTTCAACGATTATCAATATAGTAAACAGAGTGATTCCCAACCCGTGAACTAATGAATTAGTTCCCCATCTCATCGACACTTCTACAAATGTCCAACCATATTTTGTCTAGGATTTACTGAGGTCTTACATATGCGTTGAGCCCCATTTATACCTTCAGTGTAGTTAGATCAATTTCCTAACACGTCTTAAACTCCTGCCCGTTCAAGAGAGTTGTTCGATCTTAGATACTAACATGAGTTTTCAATTGAAATACAACAATGACTAACACGTTGGCACATAACCGATAACAAGCACGTTAATATTAGCAGAGGGTGCAAAGAAACAATACATGCATAATAAACGACTTCAAAATATAAAATACGTTATTGCACAGAGTGCATATTTGCAAGTCAATTAACCTGTACACAAAACATTTAGAACGTGCATGGAGTGCATAACAAGTAAGTTAGATCTTGCCTTTTATCGCTTCAATAGTCTATGCTAATAATGCATCCTTCGTACAGCATACAAAGTATGTCAGTTGACATAATCATGAGTCATAAACAATAACCTTTAATTATCATTTAACTTAACTATCTTTATTTTAATAGTTTAATTTCGTTTTGTTAGGTTTTATACTTCCCTACAAGTCCCGACTGAACAAGACCCTCAGTTTCGGGACAAAACCTTCAAAGTAAAACTTTTTTGAAAGTTTTAAGAATCTGGTGGGTTGGCGCTGCCGCCCCATAATTAAGCCTATCTGGGGAGCGGGCGCCCCAAGTCTGCATCACACTTCACAAGTGTTGGCTGCCTGAACCTCTTTCATTCGAATAGGCATAACTTCTTCATTTATTAAAATTTTGAGGTCATTATTTAGTTTAAATTCATCAAAATTTCATGATCTACAACTTTCTTTTAGGTTGTTAAGGCAGATTCCAAAAGTAAATTTTTGGAAATCAATGAACAAAGTCAAAACGCATACTAGTTCACACTTTCTCTGATCCACTTGGTAAAACATGATACCTCAAGAATTAATTTGCTAAGATAACATGTTCAATCACTCAATAACACTTCATAACATAAAAATAACAAAATCATAAACCTACTTATGTATAATTTTATGACTTTTACTCAAGAACACGAAGAATGCGAAGAACACGAATAACTAAGTTTTATTGTTTCTTTTCTACAACTTGTCATCCTTAGCATATCAAGCTAGGAAATCATGTTTTAGGACTCCATAACAATAAATTACAAAATCATAAACCTATATATGTAGAAAATAATGACATTTTGCTCAAGAACACACGAAGAACACGGAGAACGACAATCATACATGACTATGACGTACGCTATTATGCTTTTAAACTATAAATTAAACGAACATAGTAACAACTAGGGTTTTACCTCTTAAAGTTGAAAGCTTTAACTATTTCTTTACAAATTTAGATCACTTAAATTATAACTATTTAAAATATATATATAGAGTAATTTTTCTCTTGAAATGCTTCTTGAATGGTAGGAAATAATGAAGAACTAAGCTTGTTATTTATAGGAAAATCAAGGGATAGGGCATAAGAGTCATTAAGCCATTACTTCTAGGTTAAGTTTTGTAAAACCATCATCACTTCTCCATCTACCATGGTTGATTTTCTTCCTTCATTAATGGCCATTAAATGTCTCTCATCGTCATATTTTTGTGACATCATGTGACATCACCTGTTCCTCTTTGATTAGTCTACCAATTAGCCCACATTTGCTTAAAGGAATAAGAGTTCTATTTGGCTTTCTCAAACTCAAAGTGGCTGACCGTTTAGGGGCTTTTTGGTCTTTTTCCATGTTTGGTTCAAAGTTAGTTTAGTCCTTTCATATGCTAGTTAACTTTCCTAGCCACAAATATTAACCAACTTCATCATTGCCTTGGTTAGTCACCATGTGAGTCACCGCTTGACTAGGTTAAGCTTAATTAACCTTACTTAACTTTGTTAATCTTTCTTATATGGGTAATTAATTGTAACTAAGCCTCACTTTACTTGTTTAATTGTGTTTAGTAGTTATACTTAGGAACCCTAGGCTCACAACAAGCCACACCTCTCCATCCTATGCTTGACGACACACCAAAGGAAGCCAAGTCCAACTTTACTACTAAAATTACTTGCTAAAATGCATACTTACAAAATTTGTAAGTGTTGCATACTTTCATAATGACATAAATGCCCTTAAAATCTCTACCAAAATCAGTAGCCACTATTGTTGATTTTTACTATTCATCGATTGACTTTTCGTATTTATACCATATAATTTTCGTATTATACTCGTACTATTTTCGTATTATTTTCGTATAATTCTTGTATACTTTTCGTATTTATGAATAGTGATTTCTAAGTTTTCCAACCCTTAGGGTTTAACCTTTAGGTTTTGGCACTTAGGGTGTATAATTTAGGATTAAGGTTTACTAATTAAGATTAGGGTTTTATAATTTTGGATTAGGATTCTCTAATTAAATTTAGGGTTTAAATAATTAATTTTATAGTATTTTATTTCATCTATTAATATATAACAACATACAATATTAACTACATAATGTAATTACACATAATATCAAATACAAACATGTTTAATTGTATTAAAAAAATTGCTTAGAAATTCTTATTAAAATTTTGGATTGTTACATTCACTCCCCCTTATAAGAATTTCGTCATCAAAATTACAAAGTAATCTACAAAATAAAAGCGAGTAATCTTCTCGCATTTTATCCTTGAGATCCTACCTAGCTTTTTCGATGTTCTGATTTCTCCAGATGGCCTTTAACTAATGATAACACCTTATTCTGTAACTTGTTCCTTCCGATCAATGATTTGGACATGAATTTTCCATATATAACAAATCTTTCTTGATCTGGATAGGCTCGCAGTACAAACACGTGAAACATATTATGAATGTGACATAACTCAGGAGATAGGGCTACCTTATAGGTTACCTCACCTATTTTCCTCGATATCTGTAATGGTCTAATAAATTTCAGACTTAATTTTCCCTGTATTGCTAAAACGTATCTTGCCCTTCCAAGGGAACACTGTCAAGAATACATGGGTCCCGACGTTGAAGTCTCTTGGTTGTTTCTGTTGATCCGCATACTTCTTATATTAGTCTTGAGATACTTGCAATCTCTTGTGTACGATTTGTATAACTTCTGTGTTTTATTGAACTATCTCGGATTCTAGCATTTGTCGTTCCCCGAATTCGTCCCCACAAAGGTGTTCTACATTAATACTCTATGACACATGAGACATTTACTTATGAACGATGAACTTAGAGCTATGAGCTTCTTTTAAGATTTCATCTTTTAGTGCTTTTATTGAGGAAATCCAGATTTATATCCTCGTAGCTCAATACCCCATCTTTGTCTATTTTATTCTTGGTATGAGTGATTTTGGTTTTTACTTTTTTTACACTCTTTGTTTGTCTCCTGTATTTCTTTGACTCTGTATAACAAGTCGAAACATGCTATATAACGGGAAAAAAAAATTGGTAGAGTTAGCTGAAACTCTTACCTAAATCTTTAAATTTGTTAAAATATTTTTCAAGTAAATTGTTGTTTTGTTATTACTTTTAATTTCTTCCAACTTAACGTGTCTATAATGACACCAAATTGCGACTTTCATCCATTTACAATGGATAGCACCTCCCACTGTACTTATTATTTTGTTACAGTCATTATACGGTGTTCCCTACAGAGAGTCTATATTTTCAGGGATGATATAGGATTTCACAATTAGAATACTTTGTCAACTTTAACCACCTCCTACTACTGTTGGCTTAGTTTATTATTGGGGTTTTGATTTTCCTTTATATTTTGATTTCTGTTTGTGGTGTCATTTATCTAATGTTAACAGGTAAACTAAAACAAGTACACACATACAATTAAGTAACCACTCAGTTTAATAAACATATCGTGTACATCATGTAATGGAAGTTACATATTCGACTAGTGATATACTATTACTAGTTACAAAACGATTTTCCCCATCAAAACATTCTACTACAAACTACTAGAAGGTAACTCTAGTCCTATAATATACTCAATGATGATGAGCCTTATCACAGGAATCATAGATCATGTGGCATATCATTGATCGGTCTATAAGGTAATCTGTCATACCTTCCTCAATCAAATATCTAATCACCCGATGTTCTAGTTCGTCAAATGAGTTACGATATCCCCGAAAAATTTGTTCTAACTGAGTTTGAATAATCTATTTTTCCCTTTTTGCATTTAGTAGTAACGTCCTCAATTGGTTAGCAACATCTCTCTCTACCTCTAACAGCCCTTCAGCTGCATCAGACGTCTACTACCTGAATTTCTTCTATAGTTTAGTCTATGATTGCTTCAACTATAGCATCATATTTAGCTTTACTTATTGCTGGCTCTTCCTGCTTGTGTTCTATCTCATATGGACCTATTACCTCTGGTAAGTCTTCCCAATCTGAGTCAGTCAATATAAAAATTTTACTTGCTTAATATTATGATGAAGCAGTTTTACACAAAAAGATAATAAGCATTTTAGGTTATTTTATTTGTATTTAAATGTTTTATAGACTCAAAGACTATATCCTAAGGTACCTCTACCTTAGAGTTACAATCGACGACTTTGATACCAAATTGTGACGCCTCAAAATCCACCTGCTTTCTTGGTCGCATTTTGTACTGACTTATACAACCTCATTCATAACATTTATTAACTTAAAGGTAAATTATGCAATAAGTTCCTATAAAACTCACAATATTATTGATTTAAATCGTGTTACAATTTCCAGGATCTCAGTTTTTTCAATTTTAATTATAAAAGTCATATAAAATTAAAATTACACTACACAATATGAAGACGATAATAAACTATCTCTTCATCAATCTCTTTATAGCTAGATATTTTCATATACTTCCTTTGCTGAAATTTAGAAAGATATTTGCTAAAATGAGCATTAAAATGCCCAACAAGTTTAACAGATATATATATGAGAAGAGAATCACATTTACAAGATATATATACAGAATAACTTAAAACAAGATTTCAACGATTATCAATATACTAAACTGAGTGGTTCCCAACCCGTGAACTAATGAATTAGTTCCCCGTCTCATCTACACCTCTACAAATGTCCAACTATATTTTGTCTGGGATTTATCGAGGTCTTACATATGCGTTAAGCCCCATTTGTACCTTCAGTGTAGTTAGATTGGTTTCCTAACATATCTTAAACTCCTGCCCATTCAAAAGAGTAGTTCGATCTCAGATACTCAAATGAGTTTTCAACTGAAATACAACAATGACTAACACGTTGACACGTAATCGATAACAAGCATGTTAATGCACGGGGTGCAAAGAAATAACAATTGCATAATAAACGACTTCAAAATATAAAATACGTTATTACACAAAGTGCATGTTCGCAAGTCAGTTGACCTGTACACATAACATATAGAACGTGCACGGAGTGCATAACAAGTAAGTTAGATTTTGCCTTTTATTGCATCAATAGTTTACAGTAATATTGCATCCGTCATACAGCTTACAAAGTATGTCATTTAACATAACCATTAATCATAAATAGTAACATTTAACATTCATTCAACTTAACTATCTTTATTTTAATAGTTTAATTTCGTTTTGTTAGGTTTTATACTTCCCAACAAGTCCCAACTGAACAAGACCCTAAGTTTCGGTCAAAACCTTCAAAGTATAACTTTTTTGGAAGTTTTAAAACTCTGGTAGGTTGGCGCAGCTGCCCCATAATTAAGCTTGTCTGCAGCATATTACTCAAGTGTCGACTGCCCAAACCTCTTTCATTCGAATAGGCATAAATTCTTTATTTATTAACATTTTGGGGTCATTATTAAGTCTAAATTCATCACAATTTCATGAATTCATCGGAATTTCATGATCTACAACTTTCTTTTAGGTTGCTAAGGCAGATTCCAAAAGTAAACTTTCGAAAATCAATGAACAAAGTCAGAATGCATACTAGTTCATACTTTCTTTGATCCATTTGGTAAAACATGATACCTCAAGCATTAATTTGCTAAGATAACATGTTCTATCACTCGATAACACTTAATAATATAAAAATAACAAAATCATAAACCTACTTATATATGATTTTATGACTTTTACTCAAGAACAAGAAGAACTAAGTTTCATCATTTCTTTACTACAACTTGACATCCTTAGCGTATCAAGCTAGGAAATCATGTTTTAGGACTCTATAACAATAAATTACAAAAAACATAAACCTATATATGTGGGCAATTATGACCTTTTCCTTAAGAAAACACGAAAAATATAGAGAACGACAATCATACATGGCTACGACGTGCGTTCTTTATCTTTTAAACCATAAATTAAACTAACATAGTAACGACTAGGGTTTTACCTCTTGAAGTTGGAAGCTTTAACTATTTTTTTACAACTTTAGATCACTTGAATTATAACTATTTAAAATATATATAGAGAGTAATTTTGCTCTTGAAATGCTTCTTGAATGGTAGGAAATAATGAAGAACTAAGTTTGTTATTTATAGGAAAACCAAGGGTTAAGGCATAAGAGTCATTAAGCCATTACTTCTAGGATAAGTTTTGTAAAACCATTATCACTTCTCCATCTACCATGGCTGATATTCTTCCTTCATTAATGACCATTAAATGTCTCTCATCATCACATTTTTTGTGACATCACTTGCTCCTCTTTGATTGGTCCACCAATTAGCCCACATTTGCTTAAAGGAATAAAAGTTCGATTTAGCTTTCTCAAGCTCAAAGTGGCTGGCTATTTAGGGGCTTTTCAGTCCTTTTCCATGCTTGGTTCAACGTTAGTTTAGTCCTTTCATAAGCCAGTTAACTTTCCTAGCCACAAATATTAACCAACTTCATCATCACCTTGGCTAGTTACTATGGTTAGTCACCATGTGAGTCAAAAAGCTTGACTAGGTTAAACCTAATTAACATTACTTAACTTTGTTAATCTTGCTTATATGGATAATTAATTGTAACTAACCCTCACTTTACTTGTTTAATTGTGTTTAGGAGCTTCACTTAAGAACCCTAGGCTCACAACAAGCTACACCTCTCCATCCTATACTTGACAACACACTAAAGGAAGCCAAGTCTAACTTTGCTACTAAAATTACTTGCTAAAATGCATACTTACAAAATTTGTAAGTGTTGTATACTTTCATAATGACATAAATGCCCTCAAAATCTCTACCAAAATCAGTAGCCACTATTTTTGATTTTTACTATTCATCGATTGACTTTTCGTATTTATACCACATAATTTTCGTATTATACTCGTACTATTCTCGTATTATTTTTGTATAATTCTCGTATACTTTTCATATTTTTAAATAGTGATTTTTAGGTTTTCTAACCCTTAGGGTGTGACACTTAGGGTTTACAATTTAGGATTAGGATTAGAGTTTTATAATTTGAATTAGGGTTTCCTAATTAAATTTAGGATTTTCAAATTATGTTTAAGTAATTAATTTTATAGTATTTTATTTCATTTGTTAATATATAACAACATATAATATTAACTATATAATATAATTACACATAATATCAAGTACATACAAGTTTACTTGTATTAAAAAAAAAATTCTTAAAATTCTTATTAAAATTTTGGATTGTTACAACTCTTTCTTTAGAAGATTTATTTTGAAAAGATTCCTTTGGAAGATTTTATTTTGAAATATTATATTCATTCAAAAACTATTTTAAAGTTATTATACTTTATTCTATACACTACACAAATTTATACTATATTGTTACTTTTGATGATTTCATTATATACGAGTTAGTGTACGCCATGGCGTACACTAAACATATACGAGTTAGTGTACGCCATGTGAACATGTGGCATGTGATGCTTATATGATTTCATTATATACGAGTTAGTGTACGCCATGTGATATTTCAAATTCAGATGTCTTCCTATTTTCTCTCTCCCACCGCCATTTTCTCTCCGCCAGAATATCCAATTCCATGGAAATCAGGCGGAGATTACTCCCAAACTTCCCCGTCTGACCCTCCTCAACAAACTGCAAGAATTTATCTTTGCGAATTGAATAAAAGGTTTTTAGTGGTGCGCCGTGTGTTGTGAACGCGACACCAACACTTCGGCATCGCCATAGTTATCTATTTTGAAATTTGAGCCAAGTTATAGTGAAGGATTGAAGCACACACAATCAAGAACATCTAACCATGGATCTTACCAAAAAAAAAATCTCTCAGCAAACAAGAAAACTAGAAAAGATTCCCATGCTAAAGACTAATGAGAGAGAGAGCCATAACAAAACCAATCAAAGTAAACACAAAAGAAAATAGAAAGTTGTATTATTACATTATGGAGAATTTTGGGAGTGGGTTTTGTTTTTGTTGTCATCAAGGCTTAACTTTAATAGATCTATCTACACATCTACATCTAAATCTACCTCTTGTAAGGCAAGCTTATTTGAAGAAGCCTTGATCTTATAATAATCACTACATTTTAGCTGTGACATTTCAAAATTGGTGGCCTTGAAACCCTTCAATTTAAGACCCAAAAATTAGGGTGGAGGCATCACCATAGTTATTAATGCCCCAATGATATACCCGGAGGCCAGGTTCGCAAATCCGGCGACTAGGGGGTTCGAGCATTATGCCATATGTTCATGCCATGTCATCGATTTATGACGTGGCCATACTAGTTGGATTGAAGTGGAAAAAATTAAGAGTTGAATGCCTTGATTGAAAAAATTAAAAGGTCGATCATCAAAGTGAAAATGAGTATTAGTTTAGGGTACTAAAATATATTTAAGCCTAAATTATATATATATATATATATATATATATATATATATATATATATATATATATATTTATAGGTTAGTCATTTTCATAGAAAGTAGTATCTAGTCACGTGTTAAGGAAGGATATCATTTTCTTTCATATTTCTAAATTTAAACTTACTATGGTAAGTAAGTGTTGGTCGTTTCTATAATTCTTATCATTAAATCGTAAAATTCTTGAAATGATTATATATTTCTTAATAGTTTGTAATTCATTTAATATCATTTCATCTAAACCTTCCTATTTACCTGAACATTTCTATTTAATTTTAACCGTTATTTTTGAAATATGAATCTTGAATTTAACTTCATCCTGTTTTGGCAATTTGGATATTATTTAACATTAGACAAAGTAAAATTGTAAACCTCTAACGTCTATTGTTTATTCTATTATTCTCTTTATTTTGTTCATCATATCACTGTTATTAAACTAATTATCAAGAATCAAGTTGTTGTGAATATCTTTGGCTTGGGTGCAAAGATAATATAATTGGTGAATGTCTTTGGCCTATGTGCAAAGACAATATTATTGTTGAGTGTCTTTAAGGATACGTGGTGAAAGTTCTCTTTGGTCTGGGTGCAAAGAAGAACTGTTGACTGACATGATCATAACCATGGGTGTTACAGTTGATAAAAGTTTGATGATAAATTTTCCAAATAGGAGAAGATTTTAAAAATCATGATCTATTTTACTCTTCTAATAGATTGTTCATTCCGCTGCAGATGTTTATTAAAAATTTATTGTCTATTATATTATATCATTTCGCTGCAATTGTTGATATAAAACTTGTTGTCTGTTATGTTCTATCAAGTTTATCGTTGTTGAAGGTTAAAGATAATTTATTCATTATTATAATATAGTGTGACAATAATAGTGAAAACTTAATTATGTATAATTGCATATTGTATTGTTGTACTTTGTACTGTATTATAATAGTAGTTTTTTTTTTTTTTTTGGCGACTCAAATTTGGATTTTATAGGCCCGAATTAGGGTTTTTGAATCTTGAATCTCTTTCAGCCTCTAAGTACCACATGTGCATTGACTGCACATGCGACGCATGTGGCATGCTAAGGAGATTTAATGAAAAAAAATACACATATCCCATGAATTGTACTCAAAACTTCGAACTTGAATATTAAAACATAAAACCACTAAAATAATGTAAACATAATTGTGTAGATTACTCAAGAAATAAATAATATGTTAATGTAACACTTTTTTTTTAGACTGCAACCCACCATCATTACCGTCATCCCAAGATAACTAATTCATCATTTCTCGTTTCTTTCACCCAATTATATACAAACAACTTTTTTTTTAAATAGACGCTAATTCATCATTATTAATATTATTATTATTATTATTATTATTATTATTTGGGGCGGGTTATGTCTAACTACTCTTATCCCAGACAACCTTCACTGGAACAAATGCCTTACGAAGAAAAATTTAATAATAAAAAAAGACCCGACAAGGTTGAAATGTATGAGAGCATCTCCAACAGATGGAATATTTCATGGACTATATTTAGTCTATATGACATCAGCAAATGTCCTTTAGTCTTCAATCATTCCAGCAGATGAACTATTTCGTGGACTATAATATAAAAAAGATTAAAATAATCAATAAATTCAAAAAAACTCATATCATCCTTCTACTCTCCCATTTAAATATAATTAAATTTATAGTCATTGGATTATCTAGTTTCTAGATTTAGTCTTTTAAGGGTTTTAAATATAGTTTGAGACTATATTTAGTCTATCTGTCGGAGAAAAAAATTAAATTCTAAATTATATTTAATCTAGAAATTCATTGTTGGAGATGGCCTGAGTTGCCAACTCTTGGATCATGTTGTCCGATTAGAATAAAACATAATATATAAAATATTTATGTCTCTGTCTCCATACTGTACGGTAAAACACTTTTGGCTAATTATTCACATGATTTGTGCTATAACATAACAGTGATTTAGTTCAATAATTGATTAAAAATGAGTTTGATTTTGTATTAGTATATGTTTTGGTATTAGTATTAGTATTAATATTATAATAATAATAATAAATAGTAATAATAATAATAACAGTAATAGTAATAATAATAGTAGTAGTAATAATAATAATAATAATAGTGATGAATTAAAGTCTATACGAAGAAAAGTAGTTTGTATGAAGTTGGGTGGAAGAAATGAGAAAAGATGAATTAGCTATTTTGGGATGGTGATGATGATTGTGAGTTGCAGTTCAAAAATACAGAATTAAATAGGTAAATCATTTATTTTTTAAGTAATCTAACTAATTAGGCTTATGGTACTTTAATGATTTTATATTTTAATGTTCAAGCGTTTTGAGTTCAATTTATAAGAGAGACTATTTTTTTACTAAATTTTCTTAGCATGTCACGTCATAAGTTTAATCTAAAATTTTCAATAATACGGATCTCGTTTTGTATCAATCAAAAGAAATTTGCGCGGGGGGCTCAAAATCAAAAAAAGAAGTTAAAGAATGTGACTCCTGTCCATCGGTCCAAACATGTTTTTTATTTATTTTTTTTTTAATTTTAAATTTACTATTATTATAATTCAGTCACCCAACAACAAGACTGACGACACACATATATTTTATTATTAAATCAATATTAATCCAGCCTATTCATCTTAATTGAAGTGCCTTACTGTAGGGGTCTATATATTTACACAGCAAATTTTGATATTTTGTATGTTGAGCCCGTTTTTAACCAAATTAATAGTAGTAATATATATTAACTTAACTAAGGAAGAGAACAAATATACCAAATTTACCCCCAGCATTTTGATGTCAGTGTTCCAATGCACATTAGAAACTCAATCAAAATTCTGATTAAATATGCCAACAAACCCATCAAAAAGGAAATAAAGAAAAATTCAGAACAAACAAACACCCAGAAATATTTAAAGAAAAACTCCAACAAAGGGAAGAGATCGGACTTCGATTAGCCGTTCGGTCAGCTTATCTAAAGCCACAGGGTCCATTTTCGGTTCCCCTGTTTCAATCTAACTATAACGCCTCTCTTGATTTCCCATATCCTTAAAAATCAATTTTGAATGAAACTCTATTCAATTATTTGTAGGTCCGTTCAAAATGAGAGACCATGGATCATGGATGTAAATAGTAGATAGAAAATGGTGGGAGAAAGAAGAGAAAATTGATATGGAGTAACTAGGGGCAAATTTGGAATATACTCATTTTTTATTTGAGTCAAGTTACAACTTACAACAAAAGAATGGTTGGCTAAAAATGGGCTCACATCGGAAATATCAAAATTAAGTGCAGAAATATCAGCTCCAGGGTTAATATATTATGAATAACTTTATACATATTATAATTAAATATTATTTTAAATATTATGTATATTTTAATTATTAAAAAATAAGGCATAAAGTCTCATCTTTTAATAATTTAAATCAAAATATAGTATTTTAAGTTATATTTAAAATTGTATACATACACTTATTTATATATTATAGGTGCATGAACCAAGAATAATCATTTATTATAAAATAGTAGAGGAATTAACATAAAATTATACAATAGCCATTAAACTTTTCTTTGTTCACAGCTAATCCAAATTCGAGGA
Source organism: Hedera helix (assembly GCA_947179155.2). Taxonomy (NCBI): domain Eukaryota; kingdom Viridiplantae; phylum Streptophyta; class Magnoliopsida; order Apiales; family Araliaceae; genus Hedera; species Hedera helix. The sequence continues at coordinate 20,452,292 of OX359281.1, read as the reverse complement.
GACCATAGAAAAGTAAAACCAAAAGCAATCTCCAAAGTATATATCTAGATAGATATATAGTCATATTATAAGGGTCTTCACCCACGGTAAACGATTATTATAACACTATTTTAGCAATTAATATAATAAGAATATTTTTAATTATAAATTGATCATGTCATTACTTCTTTTTACGGCAGATTATGCCGTTATTTTTTCTTGTAGCAAGTTATTTTATATATATAATTGACCATGCCGTTATCCTTTCTTGCGACAAGTCAATTTTTAAATTTTATGATTCTGTCGTAACTCGTTCTTGTAACACGTGAATTTTAATTATCACTAACAACCGCTTATTATGGATAAAATCCCATATTACAATACCTTACTTTGAGCCTCCGTCTATTTTATATTTTCATCATCAATGAGGTTTGATATGAAAGATGACCGTTTAAAATGTAATGTTGGGTGTATTTTATAGAAAAACTTAGATAAAACCATTTAAAATGTAACGTTGCGTGTATTTTGTAGAAAAACTTAGATACGCCATGCGGCCCATACGTTACATATGCAAACATCGCATTAGGAGTAGTTTGTAGAAAAAAATGGTTAAGTCATACCTTACGTATGCACACATTGCCTGGGGAGAGGACGTTGGCCAAATAATTAAGAAAACAATCCACTTATAAATGATTTAAATTTCATTAATACTTCGTACCAAAATTAAAAATATAATTTTAAAATAATTTTTTTTAATAAAAATCTCATTTCCCAAACATATTTGTAACATCAAGTACAGATATATGTTAGTTCCAGTGACATGATATTATTCGATTTACGTAGTCTTTAGAATTTAAAACTAATAATGTATTTAAAAATTTATAATGAACTAAAAAGTTAAATTTGTTTATAATTTTGAAATAAAAAGAGTATGTGTATGTGCATATATATATCAATACTTATATTTAAAAACATGACTAGAGATTACTTTTTAATTAATTAAAGGACCAATTGAGTTAATTTGGTAATAATTCATATTATCTAATCGAGTTGACTCGGTAGTATTAAATGTTTAGTTAAATTTATTTATTTTTTAATTATTGACGATAGGTACGAAAATCTTAGTAATGATAAGATACTCATGTCTATTCGTTTTTCAAATTTCATAAATACATCTAAAATTTAAATTGACTTAATAATATATCTCAAACTATATAAATAAGAGAAGAGTTAATTATCAAACCCCAAAGTATATTATTTGCCTAATTTACTATTAGTAATTCACGCAAGTATACGCAATCGACTAGCTAGCAATATAATGACAAAAGAGTATCGTTTTCACAAAAAATTAAATAATAATAATTATCAATTACTAACTTTTATCCAAATTAATCTTATTTAAACAGTTAATTTAAAATTATAAAATAAAAACTAATTAAAATTAATAATTAAATTAATCTAATAACAAGTATTAAAATCAGATTTTAGAAGACTCAAGATTATAATTTTCCCTAATACTTCAATTAAATCTATTCACTCCCTTTTTAATTAAATAATTATATAGAATTATTAACCGAGAATTCTTTATAGTATTTATATACAACTCTCAATGACATATAAACCAATTCTTGAGTGCTTTACAATTTTACTTATTTGTATTTTTACCCCAAATTGGGAGTAAAAATACAAATAGGTAAAATTGTAAAGCACTCATGTCCAATTATCATGTCCCCATAGAAGAGCTCTTAAAATTTTCTCCTAAATTAATTTGTAAGACCCACGAGCAACAACATTGTTGGGAACCAGAATTGGAACTGCGCACGAGACCCGCTAAAATTGAAGATGAAATCAAAAAGCTACTACGAAGAGAAATGATTTCATTATATACGAGTTAGTATACACCATTAAATTTATACGTGATAGTTACTAATTAAATTATAGTATTAAATATATTTTATTATCCTAAACTATTACTTTTTTCCACTTCAATGATCGACCTTTTTAATTTTTTCAATCAAGACATTCAACTATTAATTTTTTTCCACTTTATTTCAATCAGAAAGCCTCGTTAAAAATTAATGACGTGGGGTGAACATGTGGCGTGTGATGCTTATGTGTTAAATCATTTTATAAAAATAAAAGGGCAAAAATGTTAAAACCAAATAAATAATTAATTCCTTTTAACAAATTTATCAAATTTAGATTTCTTCCCATTTTCTCTCGGCCGGAATATCCATTTCCATGGAAATCAGCTAGAGATTACTCCCAAACCTCCCCGTTTGACCCTCCTCAACAAACTGCAAGAATTGATCTTTAGGAATTGAATAAAAGGTTTTCAATGGTGAACCGTGTGTTATGAATGCGACACCAACACTCCGGCATCGCCATAGTTATCGATTTTGAAATTTGAGTCAAGTTATAGTGAAGGACTGAAGCACACACAATCAAGAAAATCTCTTAGCAAACAAGAAAACTAGAAAAGATTCCCATGCTAAAGACTAGTGAGAGAGAGAGCCATAACAAAACCAATCAAAGTAAACACAGGAGAAAATAGAAAGTTGTATTATTACATTATGGAGAATTTTGGGAGTGGGTTTTGTTTTTGTTCTCATCAAGGCTTAACTTTAACAGATTTATCTACACATCAACATCTAAATCTACTTCTTGCAAGGCAAGCGTATCTGAAGAAGCCTTGATCTTATAATAATCACTACATTTCAACTGTTAGATTTCAAAATTGGTGGCCTTAAAACCCTTCCATTTGAGACCCAAAAATTAGGGTGGAGGCATCACCATAGTTATTAATGCCCTAATGGTATACCCGGAGCCAGGTTCGTAAAAATCCGGTTACTAAGGGGGGTTCGAGCTTTATGCCATATGTTCATGCCACGTCATCAATTTATGACGTGGCAATACTAGTTGGATTAAAGTGGAAAAAAATAAGAGTTGAATGCCTTGATTGAAAAAATTAAAAGGTCGATCATCGAAGTGAAAAAAAAGTAATAGCTTAGGGTACTAAAATATATTTAAGCCTAAATTATATATATATATATATATATAGGCTAGTCATTTTCATAGAAAGTAGTATCTAGTCATGTGTTAAGGTTAGTGATATCATTTTCTTTCATATTTCTAAATTTAAACTTACTATGGTAAGTAAGTGTTGGTCGTTTCTACAATTCTTATTATTAAATGGTAAAATTCTTAAAATGATTATATATTCTTTAATAGTTTACACTTTATTTAATATCATTTCACCAAAACCTTCATATTTACCTGAACATTTCTATTTAATTTTAACCGTTATTTTTGAAATATGAATCTTGAATTTGACTTCATCCTGTTTTGGCAATTTGGATATTATTTGACACTAAACAAAGTAAAATTGTAAACCTCTAACGTGTATTGTTTATTATATTATTCTCTTTCTTCTGTTCATCATATCACTATTATTAAACTAATTATTAAGAATCAAGTTGTTGTAAATATCTTTGGCTTGGGTGCAAAGATAATATAATTGGTGAATGTCTTTGGCCTATGTGCAAAGACAATGTTATTGTTGGGTGTCTTTAAGGACACTTGGTGAAAGTTCTCTTTGGTCTGAGTGCAAAGAAAAACTGTTGACTGACATAATCATAATCATGAGTGTTACAGTTGATAAAAGTTTGATGATAAATTTTCTAAATAGGAGAAGATTTTAAAAATCATGATCTATTTTACTCTTTTAATAAATTGTTCATTCCACTGAAGATGTTTATTAAAAAGTTATTGTCTATTATATTCTATCATTCCGTTACAGTTGTTGATATAAAACTTGTTGTCTGTTATATTCTATCAAATTTATCGTTGTTGAAGGTTAAAGATAATTTATTCATTTTTATCTTATAGTATGACAATAATAGTAAAAACTTAGTTCTGTATAATTGCATATTGTATTGTTGTATTTTGTACTGTATTATAATAGTTGTTGTTTGTCTTTTTTGCGACTCAAATTTCGTTTGTGTAAGCCCGAATTAGGGTTTTTGAATCTTATATCCCTTTCTGCCCCTAGGTACTACATGTGCATTGACCGCACATGCGACACATTTGGCATTCTAAGGAGATTTAGTGAAAAAAATGCGCATATCCCATGAATTGTACTCAAAACTTCAAACTTGAATATTAAAACATAAAACCACTAAAATAATGTAAGCATAATTGTTTAGATTTGTGACACCAAGGATTTTTGGAGTAATTCCAAATAAGGATTACAATGGAATTAAGTAAATGTTAGTAGTTAAAGTCTAGTGTTGAATAATAAAGGTATTAAGGAATGATTTATGAAATGTGAATAAGATTTATGTGAATTAAAGAAAAGAAGGATAAATGTGCAGAGTATAAAGGATGTGCAATAGAGGGTATGAAATAAGTGAATGAAGTAAGGAGATGTGCGATTAAAGAAATAAAATATTTCAGAGAATGAGAAATCAAAGAAATTGTAGAGTAAGTTATGAATTGAATATTTTGACAGTAATGACCATTATGGGGTTATCCATGTAAGTTATGGATATTAAAGAGGTAAAATATAATTATTATAGATTAAATTGTTATTCATCAAGATAAATGTATAGTAATGTGCTATAAATAAAATACGTATGATTATTACGGCAATTATGATTCCGAGGACGGAATCTTGTTAAGGGGGGAAGAATGTGAGGATCCGAATTTCCAGGATTTCTTTAATAATATTAAATGAGAATTTAATTGATAAAATTATCAAAATTGTTTAAATTATTTATGATATAAGTAATTTAAAGTGTGTGAATGAATTTAATTGGTAAATTAAATATGTACCAAGATGGTGATGAATTGTGTGGATTTAAAATAAATGAAAAAGTAAATAAATTGTTTGGAAACAATTTATGAAGAATAAGAGAAATTCCATGTAAAAATATAATAAATTGTACAATTAAATTGTTATGAAAATGTAGAAATTATGATTTGATTGAGGTTATGTGGTAATGTGAAATATATAAAATTTAGATATGTATATATATACATTTGTGTGTATATATCTATATATATATATATATATATATATATATATACAAATGTATATGTTTAAGTGGTAATTATAAATGTTATTAATTATGGAAATTAAAGGATTAATAATTAAATTAATCCAATTTTAAATGAAAAGCGAATGAGGAAGTTAATAAAATTGTAATTATTGATTTTAGATTTAATTAAGAATTATGGTGGAAATTTAGAAATTGATTGAGAAGAAATATAATTATATAAATTATATAATTTATATAAGAAAATTAAAGTGATGTATAAAGAAAATTATAATTATATAAATTATATAAGGATACTTATAAAATTCATATAAGAGTATTAAAATAATGAGAGAATTAATGAATGTATAATTATTGATTATATAATTAATTAATAATTATGGAGGAATTTAAGAAATTATTTAAAAGGAGAATGTAATTATATAAATTATATAATTTATATATAAAGAAATTAATGTGAAATGTAAATAAATGAAATTAAATGAGGAAAAATGAATATTTTAATTCATTAAAAATTATGTTTATGCATAATTGAATTGTTATGACTTTTATGAAGGATAATATTTTAAAAACGTGAACATGTTAGTGTAATATGTTGTCCAAGTAATAAAGTGAAAAATTATGAAAAATAATTTTTATATGTACTATGAATTATTTTATAAATTTTGGAGGTATAAATTACCTCATATAATTACATGCATGGCGATATGCGTGTACAAAATTTGTCAAGTAAAGTACCCAAAAGAGGTATTAAAATTAATTATAAATCACGATATGATTTTTGGTGAATTAAAAAAATATTATATATATATATATATATATATATATATATATATATATATATATATATATATATATATATATATATTATATAAAATATTTTATTACATGATATAATTACGTAATGTATTTAAAATAATTAAGTTTGCATGTTATTTGTGATAATCCGGTTGGAAATCTCGAGAACCAAGAAGGGCGGTGGATTTGGAAAATTTTTAGGAATAATTCATACATATTATATATATATATATATATATATATATATATATATATATATATATATATATATATGTGTGTGTGTGTGTGTGTGTGTGTGTGTGGATAAAAAAGAAAAGAAGGAAAATAAAACAAAAAAACACAAAGCTTTCCTCTCTCTTCCTCCACCTGACACCACCACCTTGCCTCGCTAGAAAATCCAATAGCCACCACCAATGATAGGAAATAACAAGCTTCAAGGAAGAATTTCCAAAGCCTTAGAAGGTATAAATCTTTGTTTTTAGTTTATTTTGTGTAATTATGGTCATAAAATAAATTGTGTGGAAAAAATAGGATATAATTATAATAATTATTTCAAATAATTTATGGAGGTATATATGTGATTTATATAATTTTTAGAAGCTTTATGTTATGAAAGTTTGGATCAAAAAGGGATTAAAATTGGAAAGATGGTGCAATATTCGCGGTAGGAAGGAGAAAGTCTATTAAGGGCCGACCGCGTATGGCGCAGTCAATTTTTCTTCTGCCCCGGATGAAACAGCGTCGTTTTGAGGGGTGGAAGGGAAGTCGCGCTATGCGCGGTTGAGTTTTGTGCTGACGCCAGGCCAAACGACGTCGTTTGGCTGGCGTAAGGGGGGGAGGCCGCGCAATGCGAGGCGGTCGATCACGCGGTGAAATTACGAGCGTGCCGGGGCCTTTCCAGAAAATACCAAACATGTCCCTAACATTGCAGAATTTACGAAAATGTCCCTGGACTTTCCGGGAAATTCCGGTTATGTTCCTAAGGGCGCGGAAATTACCAAAATGCCCTCAGAAGTGAATTTTAATTGAAATAAATGTTTAAAAATTATTTAAAAATCATAAAAAATTATAGAAAAATACTAAAAATATAGAAATGATGTTTGGACATTAAATGTAATATTTTTGTAAAAATATTAAATATTGAAGATTAATATTTAAATGTTTAAATATTAATCTAATAAGATTAAAATTTAGAAAATGGGTAAAATGAAAATTCGAACAACCAGAAACGCTAAAGTTATCCGGTAAGCCGGGCTGTCCGTATTGAAGACATTAAATATTAAGTTAAATTAATATTTTAAGGAACGAGGTTAATGTAATTAACTATATACATTAATGATTAGTCCAGAGATGATAGTAATTAATTTAAATTAATATCATAAGAAGATAAATAATTATTATTTGATTATTTTATAATCATAGGTTGTACGAGAAGCTGTATAAAATTGAATATTTATCAATTCCACAATACATGCAAGTTCTTCAGTCCTTTTATGTTAAATGTTAGACTGTTATGATATGTAATTCTTGTTTTAAATGCATAAAAATTATGTGTTATGTGATACGTGATTAATATGACCACAATGTGTACTTTGTGCAACGATATGAATATATATATGAGATATATTGTTCAAGTAGAAGTACAACACGTACTGTATGACACACACAGAGCATGTTAAACTATGTGCTACGTGAAGCATAAACTGTTGAACTTGCTGAGCCGTTGTGCTCATTACTTGCTTAATAAACATTTTTACAGGAAAAAAATGAATTTGAAGAATATCGGATTAATTTAGAGATGAATTGACTAGAAGGTTGTAAACGTTTTGTTATATTTTCCATTCAATGTGGATACATGTGTTAAGTTTATAATGATGTTTCGTATGTACATATATGTCGAATCCAGACAGGATAAGTAAAGTTAAATTTTGAACTGTGATTGTACTAGATAGATGTTATGATAGAAATTATTAAATGATTTAATTATGATTTATGAAACGAAAGATGTTGTATGGATATATACAATATTAAATTTTAAATGTTGAGCTTTACGATATTTGTAACCGAAAGAAAAGAAAAAGTAAAGGTTGCGATCCAGGGACTAGGATCGAGATATAAGGATTTTACATATTCAAATATTTTAGTACAATGATTGAGAAAAAGAAAAATTTATACCGAAAAATTTGGTAATTGATGTTTGTAATGTCAATTAATGGATTAAAGAAGGAGATTAAAGATTTATTAACGAACCGAAATTTGGACGTAAGGAAGATAATGTTTAATAAATATGAAATTTAAGGTAATAAAGATGTTCGAATTTCGGGGTCGTTACAAGATTACTCAAGAAATAAATAATATGTCAATATAGCTCTTCTTTTTTAGACTGCAATCCTCCATCATCATCATCATCGCAAGATAACTAATTCATCCTTTCTCATTTCTTTCACCCAATTATATACAAACAACTTTTTGTTTTTAAATAGACGCTAATTCATCATCATCATCATCATCATAATAATTATTATTATTATTATTATTTGGGGCGCATTATGTCTAATTACTCTTATCCCAGACAACCTTCATTGGAGCAAATGCCTTATGAAGAAAATTTTAATAATAAAAAAAGACCCGACAAGGCTGACAACAATGTTTAAAAAATCGGAACGGACCGGAACTAATCGACTTTTTGGTCCGATCCGGCCAAAAAACCGAAAATCAACGACCCAGTCAAAAATCGATTGACCACCGGTTGAACCGGTGGTTCAACCGGTAAAACCGGTAGTTGAACTGGTGACCCGATTTTCAAGTTTTTTTTTTTACAAAAATATTTTTAATAATATTATAACATTATTTTACTATATTTTAGCTTATAAAAAATTAGATATTTTAAAATTTTATTAATTATTAATAATATATTTTTTTTATGTATTTATGACGTCACTGGTTCAATAACGGTTCAACCACTGGTTGAATCAGTGATCCATCCACCCGGTAACTTTTTCGGTTCGATCACCGGTCCGATTTTCTAAACATTGGTTGAAAAGTATGAGTTGCCAACCATGACGCTCTTGGGTCATGTTGTCCGATTAGAATAAAACATAATATATAAAATCTTTATGTCTCTGTCTCCATACTATACGGTAAAACACGTTTTGCTAATTATTCACATGATTTGTGCTATAACATAACAGTGATTCAGATTCAATAATTGATTAAAAATGAGTTTGATTTTGTATTAGTATATGTTTTGGTATTATTATTAGTATTAGTATAATAATAATAATAATAATAATAATAATAATAATAATAATAATAATAATAATAATGAATTAAAGTCTATTTGAAGAAAAGTCGTTTGTATGAAGTTGGGTGAAAGAAATGAGAAAAGATGAATTAGCTATTTTGGGATGGTGATGATGATTGTGAGTTGCAGTCCAAAAAGAAGAATTAAATAGGTATATCAATTTATGTTTTGAGTAATCTAACTAATTACGCTTAAGGTACTTTAATGATTTTATGTTCTAATGTTCAAGTTTTTTGAGTTCAATTTATGAGAGAGACTATTTTTTCACTAAATTTTCTTAGCATGTCACGTCATAAGTTCAGGTCTAAAATTTTAAATAATACAGAACTCGTTTTGCATCAATTAAAATAAATTTGCGCGGGGGGCTCAAAATAAAAAAATAAAAAAAAAGTTAAAGAATGCGACTCCTGTCCATCGGTCCAAACATGTTTTCAATTTATTTATTTTTTAATTTTAAATTTAGTATTATTATAATTCAGTCACCCAACAACAAAACCGACGACACAAACATATTTCATTATTAAATCAATATTAATCCATCCTATTCATCTTAATTGAAGTGCCTTACTGTAGGGGTCTATAAATTTATACAACAAATTTTGATATTGGTCTCTTTACAATACTATACAACAATTATAAAGTAATTACAAAATTAGTGCATCCACAAAATAATTATAAAAAAAATAAAATCAAGGAGATGTAACTGCCGCATGTGGCGGTTACTAAACCAAATTCGGTAACGATCGAGCAACCAACACAAATCCAGAGCAATTCGGCAACGAAACCTTCTTCTACAGAGAAAATCAACCTTCTGCTACAAAATCAACCTTCTTCTACAGATAAATCTGGTAATGAATGAAATCGAAATCGAAAACCACCATTGACGACAACGACAAAATCGAAAATCGCCATTGACGAGAAACTCGAAGGATTTGGAAACCAACCATCTGCTACAGAGACTGAAAATCGTAATCTGGAACATAATTACGAAGGTAAGTAAACCATAATATGAATCTGGATATTGAAATCTCATAATATAACTTTAAATAGGATAATGATTGAATGATTTCGATTTTCAATTAGTAACCAGAAACAAAGATAATAGAAGGATTATTAGTTGATTATTGATGTATTCCAGATTGGTATAAAGTATAATTGTATACTAAAGATTTGGTATGGGTCTTTCCATGTTCAACTCAGTTACGGACTCGTAGTTACTACATAGTCCTAATATGGTTACCTTCATATAAGTGTTTGGTTACCCAGGTTTAATACTCAGTGATTTGATTATAAACAGAACGCAAACAACTTGTTTCATATTTATGGTTACTAATTAAATATATTTTGGTTACTAAATACTTATGATTTGGAAACCATTGACAATAATGTATTATTTTAAATGTTTCAGTTGTCACACAATGGAGATGATTCTAGTTGTACTTTATTTCAACGGAACATGGTCTGACAGTAACTAATACCACAATTTTGAAGTTACCGGCTTACTAGTCCCATCAACTTGTTCATTCACAGAAATACACAACTTAGTATGCAGTGCATTAAGGCTAGACACCAACACAACAAAATTTGATATGAACTTTCATATTAGAAGCAACATTCCACCGATCAGTATATTAGATGAAGTAACCTTCAGATTTTTTATGGAAGTCACTAGAAAATTAGATGAACAAGGAAAGTTTTCACTAATTATAGATAATGTACACAACAATGGAGGCAGTATAATCTTGCAGAACTTGAGGAATGTAGAATACTACAGTAACCAAGCTGTAACGTCAAGTATATCGACACAATGGAATTCAAAACTTATACCACTTGTAACACATGATGACCAAATTGGAATACTATATACTGAGCAGCTTACCATCGAAGCTATTGATCAAGAACAAGATATAGCATACACGGAAGAACAATCTGATGAGGTCATATCAGATCCAAATGTATTTGAAGTGAAAGTACATCAAACTTATAAAGACAATAAAAATCCTTGCACAAGCAATAAGACTACATTCAATCAGGCAAAATCGACAACACAAGGTTGAAAGAACAAGTGGTAGAGACTTTGTGCTAGTATGTATAGAGAATGAAAATTGCAAATGGAAGTTGAGAGCATTAAAGTTTTGGAAAACCAGTATGTTCAAGGTGAGAGAATTCAATGATATCCACACTTGTTCATCCGACATACTGCTGGGAGATCACAGACAAGCAAATAATGAGTTGGTTAGTGAATGCATAATGCATAGATTAACAAATCTTAAGAAAATATACACACCAACAAATATTGTGGAAGACATGATGACAGAGCATAATGTATCTATCTCTTACCAAAAAGCTTGGAGGGCAAATGAAAAAGCATTAGAAAAACTAAGAGGAAATCCACACGACTACTCTCTGATCCCATCATGGTTGCACATGTTAAAGAAAACAAATCCAGGTAACAATTGGAAACTCTTCTTAAATTTAATATAATTACTTGGTAACCTAATAAAACTGAATTGGTTACCTTTATATGAAGGTTTGGTTACCAACTGCTATATGGAAAAAAAAAATATACCCATGTTTTGTTGTTGGTAATCAATATGTACATAAATTTCATATCAGGTTCAATCATAGCCCTGAAGTTGGAAACAAATGGTCGTTTCAAGTATCTATTCTTTGCCATGGGAGCATCCATTGAAGCATGACATTATTGCTTCCCAATCGTTGTAATTGATGGCACATTCATACAATCAACCTACGAGGGGACACTCCTCATAACAAGCACCCATGACGCAAACAGAAATATTATTCCGATTGCTTTTGCAATGGTTGATAGTGAAAATGAATCCTCTTGGAGATGGTTTTTCGTTAATTTGAGAAAGGCTTGTGGAGTTAGGGAAGACCAATGTATTGTTTCAGATAGACATGAAGCCATTGTAAAGGGACTGAACTTTGTATTCCCCGATGTCATGCATGGTTCATGTACATATCATGTCTTGAAAAATATAAAAAATCGATTCAAAAAGAAAGGAGAAGAACTCAAAAAAGCATACAACGGGGCTTGTAAAGCTTACACTATTGAACAATTCAATAGATACATGGCTGAACTTGATGCAATTGATGCTCGAATAAGGACATATTTAGAGGAAGAGGTTAAGTTAGAGAAGTGCACAAGGCTCCATGGGATTGTAAGAAAGTACTCAACCATGACTTCAAACACAACCGAATCTATCAACAATGTAATCAAAGGAATCAAGGAACTTCTAGTTATAACAATGGTTGAAGTCCTCCGTTGTGTGGTTCAAAGATTGTATTTCACAAACCAACAAGCAGCTATATCAACATTCACTACCCTTTCCACAACAACTGAGAGAACACTGCAATCTAATATAATTAAGTCAAAGAAACTTAAGGTCAGTAATGCATATTTTAAATTATTAAATGCATGTATACCATAAGTTGCATTTGCATTTTATGAATGGTAACCTCTTTAGTCAAATTACTTGTTACATGTATATGCTAAAAAAGTAACCAACATTTGAAATTTTCCTTCAATTATTCAGAAAGAAAAAAAAATGATTATACACACTAACTACATCCTTAAATTGTGTGCTAGGTTGAGACATCAAACATAGTGATTTTTACTGTTTACGATGTCAACAAACACTTCATTGTGAATGTTTGGAATATGCATGTGAATGACATTTCTCAATTATAAGATTTGATGATGTGTTTTAAAAGACAAATGAATTAATATGCAAATATGTCTGCATTGATGAAAGATGTAAAGTCCTTAATAGTTAATAGACATTATGTTCTAAGGACTTAGATTGACAAGATCAAATCTGTTAAGTTGATCTCATATGAGTTAATAGCATTGTACAGTCCTTCAAAAGATCACTATGTACAAGGACTATATATAGAAAGATCAAACTTGTTAGGCTGATCTTAAAATGTAATAGATAGGCCTGATCGATCAAAAGGAACAGCAATCTGGCAAGAGAGTTAAAGCAAGAATCGTTGACTACACTCGATCGTAGGGTCTGCAAGTCATCAGCATAACCAGTCATACGCTCATATTTCCAAAGCAGAATCATAGAGTGTTTACTTAAAGATCATCAGTATGAAGACCCTGAATGACCGGCAAGCAAACAGAAGATCCAAGCACCAACTCCATCAGCAAGACTGATTGAGAAGTGAAGTGTCATTCAGATAGAAGTCTTATGAAATCACTCAAAGGAAGATCGTAGAGTCTCCTAGGAAGATCGTAGAGTCTGTCTGGTAAACGCAGAATAAGGCTCGAAAAATCGTAGAGTCCTCTCGGCAGATCGTAGAGTTGTCTCGGCATCGTAGAGCTGACTCTCGGGATCGTAGAGTCCATATAGACAGTCACTCTCGATTCTCCTAATCTTGTCTACGAACCAAGCAGAGTCAAAGTTCAGAATCATGACAGCAATACTCATAAAGATTATTCAGTAGGCTGTCCTTGGGCTGTTAAACAAACTGAATGAAGATCTCGTACATCTACAGCATCTAGTCTGAACTGAGATCACAGAGCAGTTAAAATCATAACTCTACGATTACACTACGACTTACACCACAAGTCAGATAAGTCGTGAAATGATAAAGCAAGTTCAGATGTACAACGTTCAAAGCAATCAAGCTGAAGATATTCAAATGCTACCTGTCATAAACAACCTTTGATTGTACAGCAGAGAATGAAACTAAAAGGTCGTAGAGCAGTCCTCTACAATAAAGATCTGGCACCTGAAGGTTCATAGAGCAGTCTTCCATGACATATAGAACCAAGCAGTTCGAGCAAGCCTGAAGTTCATAGAGCAATCCTCTATGATAAGAAATCATCTGTTAAAGCTTAAACCAGATCACAGACTTATGCTCTATATACATAAAGCACAATGAAGATCACGAAGCATGAGAAGCATATTGTTAGGACAGCAAGACTTGGATAAAATCGTAGAGTCAATCACTCTCTGATCTACACAGAAGCCTACGACAGACAAGATCGTTGAGCTGCATAGCAGAACCAGCAGATGACTCAACGATCAGAAGCAAGAAACTACAACTGGATTGATCGTTGAGTACTTAAGTGCCAACTAGGATTGAAGACTTCTAAGCACTTAAGACAGTAGTCTCAAAATGAGTTGCTAATTACTTCAGAAACAACCACGTCAACACTTCTAAGGCATCTGCTATAGAAGAAGTCAGAAATGTCAGAATACTGACTTATGCGTGCTGAGTGTCAGAGCAAAGACTTCTAGTATCATGCATCAGGCTCAAGAAATCAGAAGACTGTGTCTCAACGATCATATTCTTTAAAAGACCTGTCCACTCTATGAAGACTGGGAAGAACACGAGACTGACATCTCTACAGTGATAAAGAAGACAAGTCAACAAGTCAGAGCCTGCAGAGCAGCTGATTCTTAAAGTCAAGGAAAACATTTATTGATGAATCAGAAGATTAACTAGCAAAGAATATAATAATCTTTGATGAACAACTCTGAGAGAGCAACGGCTAAATTCAGAGAAAGCAGAGCTACAGGTTAATATATCTGAACATGTCAGAAAAGGGCAAAGCACTGACACAAGCGGCAAGGAAGTCAACATCAAAGATATTAAAGATCTGCTCAAAGCCAAAGGAAACCAACGGGATTTCTTTCAACGGTAAAATTTGCTCAGAGTTATAAAGGCTTACATAACAATCAGAAAAAGTGGTTGTTGAAGTTGTTGAAAGAAATACACGAGAGAAATGATGATAGACAACAACCGATCGTAGAGTGAAACAGAAAATGAATATACTGAAGGACTCTACGATCCATCAGAACAAAAACACTGAATTGAGAGAAACATAGAGATGTATAACTCTATTACAAGAGAAGTGTTCAGAGCTACTAGGCACATGGAAGAGAGAAGCTTAAACGCCAACTTGATACATACATGGTAGCAACTGAGTACTAAAAGGAAGGAGCATCACAGTCATCTCAGAAGCCCATCTCGAGAAGCAACAAACTGTCTATGATAAGAAGGAACAACTGAGTATCAAAAAGAAGAAGCATCACAGTCATCTCAGGAGTTCATCTCGAGGAGCTATCAAGTATCAAAGGAGCTGAAGTACAAAAGCCTAGCAACACATTTGGTGATCTTGAGTAGTTGCTGAATATCAGAAAGAAGGAGAATATCAACGACAAACATCAGCAGCATTCAATGATGGATCATAAGCAGCTGCTAAGTACCAGAAGATAAAGAAGATCAAAGTTCATCTTAGCAGCACAACTCAACGAACATCCAACACACAAAAGAGGGTCAAAGGATCCTTGCCCGAATGGCTAAAATGAAATCAAGTCTGCTGGACTTGTTGAGTACCAAAGGGTACAAGAGATTCTAAGTCTGCTGGACTTAGTCTACAATCCAAAGCTGCTAGCTTTGATGAGGGCAAGAGTGTCCTAGTCTTAATGTGACTAAAGGAACCAAAGCTGCTAGCTTTGATGAGGGCGAGAGTGTCCTAGTCCAGAGGACTAAATCTTAGTGGATTTCCTACTGTCAAGTAGAAGAGTGGAGTAGGAGTTATTCAGTCTCCGAACCACTATAAATCTCTTGTGTCATTTACTTTATGTCTTTTATATTCTGCACAACATCTGCTTCCACCCATACTAGTTTAACACACTAAAATGAAATGGCTCATATTTCTTTAAGGGGTTTATTAAAAGTAAAATCCGCTGTGCTTGAATTGATTTTATCATTCATAACTAGTATGCTTTCGTTACAAAAGTAAAAAGTTTTTTAGAGATCTATTCAACCCCCCCCCCCTTCTAGATCTCTATTGTGTCCACGGGAACTAACAATTGGTATCAGAGCAGGTTCTCACAAATATGTTAAAGCCTACGCTTTGAGTTGATCCATGACACAAATTTAAATTAGTGTTAAATCTCGGTATTGGGTATAAAAGACAAAATGAATTTAATCTCACCAGTTGAAAATTGTTTGTGAAGGGAATCCAATGAATAAGCTGCCTAAGGCCATCCATGCTTAACCATGTGCTTAAAAGAATTATCTTCTTCAGTCAAATTGAGCTAAGGGAAATCAGTAGAGTAATGGAGGAAGAATACAGATGCAGCAAGAAACCTGAGCTATATGAAGAAATCTATAGTGTCACAAATGAAAACCGGAAGGACTGCAAATCATTGTAATAACAGCTATGCTTCATCAAAATCAGATCCACTGGTTGTCAAGTAATTGACGACAGTGAGGTACGTTATCCTATCTCCTCCAAGTACTGAAGTTATCAATTATTGTATTGCATGACAGGTTATCTTCTATCCTCATTTCTCAGAATCTTGTAAAAGGATCATTATCCTTTTAAATACTCTCGTTAAACCATGACATATCTTTTAATTAAATATTACTTGTACTCATGTAAGAGCGTTCTCAATTGATAAAGAAAAATGAGTATTAAGATTGAATTTAACCTTCTAAATTGAGGAAAACTTGAAAATTTATTTTTAGCTATACTCACTTCCTTACATTAACTCTGTTTCTTTCAAAATCCAAAGAGGTAGCCTTGATTGGTATTTATCATACCTTAACTTTCTTTAGAGTTACTTTCGATTTGGTTTTAATCTGAGTTCTTGATAAATCGTAGAGTATGATCATATCTATTGTTGCACTCTGAAGGATCGTAGAGACTGATCAACTCTACGAGCCATTGAAGCACAACACATAGAACTGATCATCACTCCACTAAAGTTCAAAAATTCAGTACTTCATGAAAAGTGATTTGTCAATCTTAAACCTCTCACACACATACTCATTTAGCATAAAATAACTGGCATCATTCATTCACTACTATGCACATTGAGTTTTCAAAATATGACAATGTTAGATACTTAAAATTACTAACCTCTCAGGACCCAAATAAGTATGGGTACCAAATTATAAAATTTAACCTGCAGGTGTCTTGACTGATCCAAAGACCACTCAAAAAGGAACAAGATTAAAGAGAAATTCAAGGACAAGGGTCTCATCAAAGTGCAAATCAACTCTACTATCACCGAAAGCTGAGAATACAAAGCCTACGTTCATAGTGTCAGAAAAAGGGATTTTAGCAAAGTCATTTATGAGGAAAACTCTTTATAAATCCATTGATGGAGAATCAAATCATAAGGAGGCAGTATCAAGTATGGAGAAGCAACATTCTGTCAAGCTTCGCAATGCACAGGGCAATGTCTAACAATGTCAGACCAACTCTACGATCACAGCACCAGTCAAAGAGTACTCTAAGGAAAGTACTCTACGAACCTAAGATAAAGAGTCACTGAAAGACAAGTTATCTCAGAGATGGAAGTTGACCATGGGGGAGCGATAGTCAGCTAAGCTCAACAAAAAGTGAAGAAGTTATCAGAACCTATTAAATCTTCATCTCCAAATCTAAGAGTCTCTAAACTCTATGTTTGATAACCTGTTCAGCCATAATTACTCCAAGTCATAGAGTCACTATGATCAACAACTAGATCGTAGAATATAATATGTCTACAATCGCACTCCACATAAATCACCCTTTCATTGAACCTTTCACATCCTCTTACCAGCTCACAGTTCATGTCATATAGTGATTAACATTCCCTCTTTCATATCAAAGCAGTCTTTTCTCAGATAAAGCGCCTCAGAGACAAACCAAGTCCTAAGTATCAAACTAAGAGGCATGCCCTCTCTGAGCTTCCTGAACTCTGCCAAAAGACTGAGCGTTTTACATCACCTGTATTCCTAAGGGAAATTTTCTCCAACCAAAGTCGTTATTCGTCAAGGAATGATCCACCGGCTGTTTATACAAAAGAAGAAAACTGTACAAAGAAATCTCAAGCATTCTGCATTGGTGGCCAAAAAGTCTTTTCTAAGGATAATCGTAGAGTGAAGAGCAAGTCACTCTACGAACTGACCAAGGTGTCTGTCAAACAGGGAAGTAAGGTTCACGCTCTCCAAACTCAAGTGAGTCAGTTATGCATCAGTTACAATAAATGCAAAAGTGAAGGCCACGTCCTGCAAATGAATATCCTACACGTGTCTTCTACAAAACTTACGAGGGAACTGACATAAGCCAAAATTTTCAAACTGACGATTGTCCTTTCCCATCAGTTATCAGTATCCATTTCTCAAAACCGTAAAAACTCATCCTGTTCCAAAACCATTGTTGAAACCCAGAAAATCTTCAAACCCTAAACACAAAAAACCCCTGATATCTATACATCTCGATCAAACTCTTGTCATTTTCTGAAATCGTCATTTGACCAAACACTCTTTGTACAAAACCATTGATATGGAAAACTGTCAAGTTATTTCGGGCATCCAACTCGGCTTTGATAAGTTTGAGTCCTCTGAAAAGAAATTCAAGGATATTCTTACAATAGTGCAGGAAACTGGTTTCTCAGATTGTTTGGGGGCAAACACCAAGGTCTACTCTGTTCTGGTAAAAGAGTTCTATCGGAACGCAGTTGTAAACAATGATGAGTTAATTTCAAGAGTTAGAGGAGAAAGACTCAAAATAGATGATACCGAAATCAACAAGTGTCTGGGAATTACTGTTGGAGATCTATAATCACTTGAAGACATAGATACAGTTGAAGGAATGAGGAGGATGGGTTATGTA
Source organism: Hedera helix (assembly GCA_947179155.2). NCBI lineage: Eukaryota > Viridiplantae > Streptophyta > Magnoliopsida > Apiales > Araliaceae > Hedera > Hedera helix. The sequence goes on along the minus strand of OX359281.1, from coordinate 20,433,502 downwards.
AAGAAAACTCAACTAAAGAGTATGAAGAGAAAGGAGTTTCCAGAAGAGTTCGAGTTCCTGGCCGAGATAGTAGGCAAATGTATCCTATGCAAAGACACTGCTCATGACACTGTAAGTGATCCTCAACTAAGAATCATGTCTGCTATTGTCATGAGGAAGAACATAAACTTTGGTGCCATACTATTTGACTTGTTAGTCAAGGAGGTTGAGAAAATAAAGGCTCCTGGGAAGCCAATCTCAAAAGTATTCTATGGACGATTTTTAAGTATCATACTGAAGCGGAAACTGCAAGATAAGATTAGGGATGATGAGGGGAAGGCTTTGAATGTCCACAAAATTATGTCTCCTAAACTGTTTGACAACTGGAAGAAGAATCCCATGGAAAATAAGAGGTTAATGATGACTAGCAGCAGCAAGAAAGATTCAAAGGAAAGCAAAGGAAAAAGGAAAGCATGTTCAAGTAAAGATGATTCATCTGATGAGTCTCTATCATTTGGATTCATCTCACCAAAATCATCCCTCAAGAAGTTGAAAACTGAAAAGATCAAGCCTGCTAAAAGACAAAGTGCTCGTCTTCAACAAATGATGAAATCTCTGGGGAATAAAAAGGCAGGAGATGGTTCACCTAACTTCATTGATCTCAGTGATGAAAGTAAGGAGGTACCTGTTGAAGAAAATGTGACTCCAAGTGAGTCAAAATCTGGAAGTGAAGAAATGTTTACTGCAGAAACAGTTGATGAAGTAAGAGAAGAAGATGTTTGTGGAACATTGAGAAATAAAGAACAGGTAGAAGAAACAACTGTTGAACCTGTCAAAGCTTCAAAGGAATCAATTTCTAAAACTAAAGACTCTGACAAAGGGAAAGGAAAGGAAACAACATTCGGAGATAAAGATCAAGAAGACTCGAGCTCTGAAAATGCTGAGTCAGAAAGTCTTAATCATCATGTTCCAGCAGCCTCACCATCAAGTATTAGAAGAATGATTATCTTGGAAGCAGTTGAAAAGCCAGGGGCCATGTTGCCAAACAAATGGATTGATCACGGCAATGGTCAAATCAGAGTAGCTTCAATAACCATGGAAGATTTACTGAGCAAGTTTGAAGACATCGAGCTCGATCGAACCACAGTTTTATATGATCATAAGGGTCAGGAGTTAAGGAGGTTCTACCCTTGGATGCCCTGGTTAAAAGCTATCTATTTCAGAGATACGAGCTTCATCAGTTGGTGTTATACTTACTTTCCTAATCTAAAGTTGGTTTCTCAGAACTTCCCAAGAGTTCAATCATTTCCAACTCTGCTGATCAAAAATGTACAGCACTTCAAAACCTACCATCATGCAGAAAGTATATTCATTCCTTATTCACTGTTGATCAATCAAGATGAAAGTCAGAAGAAAAATAGACTCGTAGAGTCAAGGGCTGTAAAGCATCCTGACTCTACGACTGCAACAAACCAGTCTCAGCCAAATATTCCCAGCAAATCACCCTCTGATATTCCTTCATCATCAAACAATGACTTCTTTGATACAATCACCGCTCTTGAGAACATCTTCAAGAATTCTACCACAGCAGAGGCTATATCTGGAGCAGAAGAATTCTACAAAGAAGTGCAAGCATCTTTTTCAAACATATCTTTCAAGCTTCTTCAACAAGATCAGTTAAATCAGAAGTCATCAGAAAATCAGCAGAAAGAAATTCTGAAACTTCGGAAGAACAATGAAGAATCTATTGCATCTCTTTCGGAAAAGATAGAGAATTTAAATCAATCTCTGTCTCAGACCATTGAGCTCACTCAGCAGGATCTAAAGATTGAAATTGGAAACACATCCTACCTGGTCGAGCAGCTCATGGTAAATTTCCAGCAGCTCTCTCAGACTATTGATGACAAAAAGGGGGAGAAAAAGAGAAAGAGGATCAGGATGAAACGAATGAAGCTAAAGGAGAAGAGCAAGAAGAAGCAGAAAAGAAAACAGGCAAAGGAAGCGGTGAAGGCAAGAACTGAGGGGGAGCCAGACGGAGACATGAAGTCATCAGCTGAGGGGGAGCAGAACTAACAGATAAGTAGCAACAACATGTAGATCATTCAGAAGACATACAACTACAAAGGAAGGTACATCTCAAACTGAAATAGTATGATCTGGATCCAGTGGTTAGGATGTTGTGTAATCTGTATTTAAGTATTCAATCAATGACATTCATATTTTCTGCTCTAGTAATACAGCAGCTCACTGTATAGTAAGATTCATTCATCAATTGCATAAGCATCTAGTATTATTGTTTTGTCATCATCAAATAGGGGGAGATTGTTTGGAATATGCATGTGAATGACATTTCTCAATTATAAGATTTGATGATGTGTTTTAAAAGACAAATGAATTAATATGCAAATATGTCTGCATTGATGAAAGATGTAAAGTCCTTAATAGTTAATAGACATTATGTTCTAAGGACTTAGATTGACAAGATCAAATCTGTTAAGTTGATCTCATATGAGTTAATAGCATTGTACAGTCCTTCAAAAGATCACTATGTACAAGGACTATATATAGAAAGATCAAACTTGTTAGGCTGATCTTAAAATGTAATAGATAGGCCTGATCGATCAAAAGGAACAGCAATCTGGCAAGAGAGTTAAAGCAAGAATCGTTGACTACACTCGATCGTAGGGTCTGCAAGTCATCAGCATAACCAGTCATACGCTCATATTTCCAAAGCAGAATCATAGAGTGTTTACTTAAAGATCATCAGTATGAAGACCCTGAATGACCGGCAAGCAAACAGAAGATCCAAGCACCAACTCCATCAGCAAGACTGATTGAGAAGTGAAGTGTCATTCAGATAGAAGTCTTATGAAATCACTCAAAGGAAGATCGTAGAGTCTCCTAGGAAGATCGTAGAGTCTGCCTGGTAAACGCAGAATAAGGCTCGAAAAATCGTAGAGTCCTCTCGGCAGATCGTAGAGTTGTCTCGGCATCGTAGAGCTGACTCTCGGGATCGTAGAGTCCATATAGACAGTCACTCTACGATTCTCCTAATCTTGTCTACGAACCAAGCAGAGTCAAAGTTCAGAATCATGACAGCAATACTCATAAAGATTATTCAGTAGGCTGTCCTTGGGCTGTTAAACAAACTGAATGAAGATCTCGTACATCTACAGCATCTAGTCTGAACTGAGATCACAGAGCAGTTCAAATCATAACTCTACGATTACACTACGACTTACACCACAAGTCAGATAAGTCGTGAAATGATAAAGCAAGTTCAGATGTACAACGTTCAAAGCAATCAAGCTGAAGATATTCAAATGCTACCTGTCATAAACAGCCTTTGATTGTACAGCAGAGAATGAAACTAAAAGGTCGTAGAGCAGTCCTCTATAATAAAGATCTGGCACCTGAAGGTTCATAGAGCAGTCTTCCATGACATATAGAACCAAGCAGTTCGAGCAAGCCTGAAGTTCATAGAGCAATCCTCTATGATAAGAAATCATCTGTTAAAGCTTAAACCAGATCACAGACTTATGCTCTATATACATAAAGCACAATGAAGATCACGAAGCATGAGAAGCATATTGTCAGGACAACAAGACTTGGATAAAATCGTAGAGTCAATCACTCTCTGATCTACACAGAAGCCTACGACAGACAAGATCGTTGAGCTGCATAGCAGAACCAGCAGATGACTCAACGATCAGAAGCAAGAAACTACAACTGGATTGATGAGTACTTAAGCGCCAACTAGGATTGAAGACTTCTAAGCACTTAAGACAGTAGTCTCAAAATGAGTTGCTAATTACTTCAGAAACAACCACGTCAACACTTCTAAGGCATCTGCTATAGAAGAAGTCAGAAATGTCAGAATACTGACTTATGCGTGCTGAGTGTCAGAGCAAAGACTTCTAGTATCATGCATCAGGCTCAAGAAATCAGAAGACTGTGTCTCAACGATCATATTCTTTAAAAGACCTGTCCACTCTATGAAGACTGGGAAGAACACGAGACTGACATCTCTACAGTGATAAAGAAGACAAGTCAACAAGTCAGAGCCTGCAGAGCAGCTGATTCTTAAAGTCAAGGAAAACATTTATTGATGAATCAGAAGATTAACTAGCAAAGAATATAATAATCTTTGATGAACAACTCTGAGAGAGCAACGGCTAAATTCAGAGAAAGCAGAGCTACAGGTTAATATATCTGAACATGTCAGAAAAGGGCAAAGCACTGACACAAGCGGCAAGGAAGTCAACATCAAAGATATTAAAGATCTGCTCAAAGCCAAAGGAAACCAACGGGATTTCTTTCAACGGTAAAATTTGCTCAGAGTTATAAAGGCTTACATAACAATCAGAAAAAGTGGTTGTTGAAGTTGTTGAAAGAAATACACGAGAGAAATGATGATAGACAACAACCGATCGTAGAGTAAAACAGAAAATGAATATACTGAAGGACTCTACGATCCATCAGAACAAAACCACTGAATTGAGAGAAACATAGAGATGTATAACTCTATTACAAGAGAAGTGTTCAGAGCTACTAGGCACATGGAAGAGAGAAGCTTAAACGTCAACTTGATACATACATGGTAGCAACTGAGTACTAAAAGGAAGGAGCATCACAGTCATCTCAGAAGCCCATCTCGAGAAGCAACAAACTGTCTATGATAAGAAGGAACAACTGAGTATCAAAAAGAAGAAGCATCACAGTCATCTCAGGAGTTCATCTCGAGGAGCTATCAAGTATCAAAGGAGCTGAAGTACAAAAGCCTAGCAACACATTTGGTGATCTTGAGTAGTTGCTGAATATCAGAAAGAAGGAGAATATCAACGACAAACATCAGCAGCATTCAATGATGGATCATAAGCAGCTGCTAAGTACCAGAAGATAAAGAAGATCAAAGTTCATCTTAGCAGCACAACTCAACGAACATCCAACACACAAAAGAGGGTCAAAGGATCCTTGCCCGAATGGCTAAAATGAAATCAAGTCTGCTGGACTTGTTGAGTACCAAAGGGTACAAGAGATTCTAAGTCTGCTGGACTTAGTCTACAATCCAAAGCTGCTAGCTTTGATGAGGGCAAGAGTGTCCTAGTCTTAATGTGACTAAAGGAACCAAAGCTGCTAGCTTTGATGAGGGCGAGAGTGTCCTAGTCCAGAGGACTAAATCTTAGTGGATTTCCTACTGTCAAGTAGAAGAGTGGAGTAGGAGTTATTCAGTCTCCGAACCACTATAAATCTCTTGTGTCATTTACTTTATGTCTTTTATATTCTGCACAACATCTGCTTCCACCCATACTAGTTTAACACACTAAAATGAAATGGCTCATATTTCTTTAAGGGGTTTATTAAAAGTAAAATCCGCTGTGCTTGAATTGATTTTATCATTCATAACTAGTATGCTTTCGTTACAAAAGTAAAAAGTTTTTTAGAGATCTATTCAACCCCCCCCCCCTTCTAGATCTCTATTGTGTCCACGGGAACTAACAGTGAACATGGAACAGATGACATGCACATGCCATAAATTTCAGTACCACGAGATGCCTTGTCCATACGCTGCTACTATTATCAACAAAAGGAATTTAAGGTGTTATGGATTTTGCTCGAAAAAATACTCAAAAACAACTTTGGTAAACACTTATTCAGCTTCCATCCTGCCATTAGATGACAAAGCGAATTGGGATGTGCTAGAAGAAATAAGAAATATATGTGTAAAACCACCAAATACAAGAAGACCAGCGGGAAGACCAAAGACAGGGAGGTACAACCATGGATCTGAAAATAAAATTCAAAACAAATGCAGCAGATGCCAAGAAAAATGACACAACAGGAAAACATGCAGTAATCCACCAATTTTACGATCTAAGAATGTTTGATATAGTACATCAGCAAAGAAAAGTGTTAGTTAAAAACAGTTGTTTGCTTACTATGAGTAACCAATTAACAGTCATATGGTAACTTTTTTATTGGTATTAGGTAACCAAGATTGCTGCAGACAATATTGAATAAAAATTTTTGCATTTTTTTTTTCTTCAGATTTTCACAAATGAATAACTTATTACAATATTATTCCTCAATATAGTAGTGATAATATTGAATAAATAAATTTATTGGACTAATCCATTAGTGATCAAATTGCTACTGTCTTTTAGGATTTCAATAAGTGGTTTTTAGGATTTCATTTTCAATTATAGGTATTTATTAGTGACACTCATTTTTGTAACCAACTGGGGATGAAACAATATTGCAACTGTCTTCAGTAGGTAACTGCTACGATATTTCTAAATTAGTTACCTTCATATAAGTCTTTGGTTACCTAGCTGTACTTATTCCGTATTTAATTGGTAACCAGACCATTAGACGTATGGATTTGATTATGAGTTGAATGTAGACAATGTGTTACATAAGAATGGTTACCAATTTGATATATATTGGTTATTATCATATAAGTATTTGGTTACTTATGTTTACTTGTTAAATATTTAAATAGTTGCCAATTAGATATATTTTGGTTACCAATGAGATATATTTTGTCATATTATAATGGTTACCAATTATATATATTTTTGTTACTTTTGTTTACTAGAAAGATACATAATTAATATAGGGTAACTGAAACACCAGAAAACCACATCCCATTATATTGTTCCACAAACCACACAAACCATAAACTTAAGTACACTTGACTGGATATTGAAAACATAAAATAAAAGTGACCCATTACCAGACCACACAACCACACAGCAGCTTAGAAACAACCAAACATCAATATAAGTTATTAAATATTACCAAATTTATGTTACAGTATACAATATTATCATTACTATATTATAATATTATTTCAATATGACAGTCAAGTTGGTAATACATAAACTATAATTTCGCAACGTTCAATATAATCAGACCTGTACAATTACAATATTATTCCACAATATAGTATTGGACATGAAGCTGCCCTAAATTCTGAAATTGCAATTCCAACAAACTCCAAATAGAGTTCTACCCTGTGAAAAATAGCATTCAACTCCCCAAATGCAACAAAAGTTGATAAAGCTCCTTCCCAGGTCCTTTGAAAAATTGATTAGTGAAGAAAATAAATTGAAAGTACACATTTGGTTATCTCTAAATAAAAGAATCCAAAAAACACAATCTGAAAACACAAATCATGTCAAACCATTAATAATACAATCAAATACGTAAACATAAGAATTCACTTAACAATAACAAATCAGTAACCATAACACATGTTTATGAATTTCCAAATAAAACCATGTTTAAAATTTTTTTTATAGACAACCAAACCACTATTCTAGACCAAGTCTGCCTGGATATTCTCTATCAGAATCATATCCCTCTAGTTGCTTGTTCCTAGTATGCATGAATAGGTTAAAACATAATTTCTTCCTATACTGGATGATGAGAAATGGCTTAGGAATTTCATCAAACTTTTGATGAAGAAAATGTTTAGCAAAACAAATTGTGAACATACCGCAATCACTACAAAAACAAACAAAGCAGAAAACAAATCAAACCAAACATCATACTAGGTTGAATACTATTAGAAATGAAAAAATATAAACCTTACCCCTCAATTTGTTCAGGAACCCCTTCTGCAAACTCAAGTTTAATTAAATCATGCTCCCCCATGTGAAGATATGGTTCACTATCAAAATCAATATCTGACCTACCCTTCCAAAACCCACACTTAGACAATATTATGGGTAGAATGAAAATGTAAGCCTCACAAACATTGATTATGTTTGTTTACATTACTATCTTGGTAGGTCGAAGAGAATTGTAAACTACTAAAACTCTACGATACACATCAAAGATTAATAAAAACCAATGATCTGGAGCTGTCATGTGAATGGAAAACATAATTAAATCAACATTAACCCAAAGTGTGTTCATATCCATCAAATATCCATTAATGTATTGAGTGACATCACAATCCCCTGATAGTAGAGTCGTGTCTGCATTTTTAAGACAATATTAATCATATAAAGCAGACAACTTCACATGAAACTAACAATCTGTAATAGTGACCCTGATCTTAATATTGGCAGAGTGTCTAGCCAATTTCCTGAAGTAGTAGAAAGCAATGTTGATATGCTAGACCAACAAACAAACAAAAGTTCACAAGCTATAAAGTATAACTTTTTGATACAGGTAACCAATATTGTCTAACCTAGTGACCAAAACACACATATAAGGTAATCAAAAATAATGTAATACAATATCAGATTATCTAGCCAATTTCCTGAAGTAGTATAAGGCAATGTTGATATGCCAGACCAATAAACAAACAAAAATCCATAAGCAATAAAATAAAACTGTATGATACAAGTAACCAATATTGTCTAACCTAGTGACCAAAACAAAAATTCATAAGCTATAAAGTATAATTTTCTGATATAGGTAAGCAATATTGTCTAACCTAGTGACCAAAACACATATATAAGGTAACCAAAAACAATTTAATATAATATCAAACTGTCTAGCTAATTTTCTGTAGTATAAGGTACTGTTGATATGCTGGACCAACAAACAAACAAAAATTCATAAGCTATAAAATAAAACTTTCTGATACAGGTAACCAATATTGTCTAACCTAGTAACTAGAACACATATATAAGGTAACCAAATAAATATAATGCAATATCACACTATCTAGCCAATTTCCTGAAGTAGAATAAGGTAATGTTGATATGTTGGACCAACAAACAAACAAAAATCCATAAGCTATAAAATAAAACTTTCTGATATAGGCAACCAATATTGTCTAACCTAGTGACCAAAACACATATATAAGGTAACCAACAATAATTTAATGCAATACCGCACTGTCTAGCCAATTTCCTGAAGTAGAATAAGGCAATGTTGATATCTCCATGTGAATTAAAATAACAATAATTTTAAAATTAGTTTCTCTCTTTGACTGCATGCGGCATATAGGTATATCTCTATTTTATGCACAAATCATATATTCAATCATATGCAGAATACACAATCATATGTTATCATATTCAAATCTAAAATTATGTTCTATCTCTCAATTTCATATAAATTATCTCATTAATTGCGTGCACTTAATTAATACATGAATGCACAAAATATGATAAACAATTCATATATAATAAACAATAATTAAATAGAGAACAAAATAAATTAAACTACATATTGGGTTTCATTGCAATCTTAATTAAAAAGTAGCCCATAACTGAAAAAAGAAATTAAAATCATATAATAATCTATGAGAAATTAAAATCATATAATAATCTATGAGAGATTGCAATATATGGTCTTTATGTAATGTATTTATAGGAGTTCTTATTTTTCTAAACTTAGTAGGAATTAAAATACAATTAAAAATCAAAAAATTCTATGCAGACAGGATAATTGGACATGAAAATTGGACTTGAGTGCTTTACAATTTTACCTATTTGTATTTTTACCCCAAATTGGGGGTAAAAATACAAATAGGTAAAATTGTAAAGCACTCATGTCCAATTATCATGTCCTCATAGAAGGGCTCTTAAAATTTTCTCCTAAATTAATTTGCAGGACCCACAAACAACAACATTGCTAGAAACCAGAATTGGAACTACGCACAAGACCCGCTGAAATTGAAGATGAAATCAAAAAGCTACTAAGAAGAGAGAAGATTTACATAACTATTGTTGGCACGAAAATTGCATACCTTGCTAGGGTTAGGGTTCGTATTAATGGTGGATATGAGGAATTTGCAAGGAGTATATAATTGGTCAAAAGATTAGACAGAAGAGAAGAACTGGTGAGCAACTACCAGAGTAACACGTGACAGAATTCTCGGAACTATGGCGCAATCGCTGGTGTCCGAGAATTGTGGAAAATATTGCGAGTGAATTCAAGATAGGAAACGCCAACACTTTTGTTCACTCGATTCACAGTTGATCACGAGTCCCGCAATTCCTTCCAACTTCTTTGTTTTGAGAGAGAGAGAGAGAGAGAGAGAGAGTTTTTAGGTGGCAAAGAATCTCCCAAAGTTCCAAAAGTCCCTTTTGTGATATTCTGAATATGTACGAAGCTAGTAAATGTGAAATTCAAATAATCAATGTGATGGTAAGATATGAAAATCCTCATATATGGAATTGAAGGACAGTTATTTGAGATGCAAATAAAGTTAAGATGAAAAACCTAAAATTTGAAGAGAAAATGATGAGCATTTTAATCAAAATTATGATTTAGGAAAAACCTATATGGTTTAATATGTGTGGCAAATATAAGTAGAAATTTGCTATGAAAGAGTAGGAGCGTGAGAAAATGCGGAATAGAAAAATGAAGAAGAAATGACTTCGGAATGAAGGATCAACTGGTGGAGATTGGACATTATAGATTTTGACTGTGGAAGTGAATTCTTGAAAGTTCGGTATTGGTTGAGGGTCTCTTCGGTAGCTTCGGGATATGACACTGCGATGATTTAGCTTCGGTTGTGACTTCGAGGAGTAAATTCGCAAGAGTTCGGCTTCGGTGATTTTCTTCGGGTAGTATGCTTTCAGGAGTTCGCCATCGGGGAAGAATGTCTTTAGGAGTTTGGCATTGGGAAAGCATATCTTCGGGAAGTTCGGCTTTGGTAGTTAAGAAGATCTCATCTCTTTGGGAGATTAGGGTCGAAAAGGTTACGAGAGAGGTATAATTGAACGAAGTGGTTATATACAATGATTGAAATAACTTTACTAAAGAATACCTGACAATCATGAAACGATTATAGATAGAAGATTATCTAATAGAAATGAGAGATGCAATGATGCTGATGCTTGAATATAAATAGGTAGTCAAGAGAAAAACCAAGTCCGATAAGACTTGGACTAAGAATAGATTTCCATCCATGAACTGGGTAGATATAGATGAAAGAAGTGGTGATATAATACTCATGATAGAATACTTTGATAAAATTATTTGGTGAGAGAAAATTGCCTGAGAATGGGATCTAAAGATAATTACGGTGTACGGTAATAGTAAATTCGAGAAAAGAATTTAGAAATGAAGAAAAGGATGTAATGATTAAGGTGGTCACCGTAATGGTGTAATAATAAAGAAGTAAGGTTCTTCAAGAATTCTGAAGTGTAAAGGATGCATATATATAAAGAGGATTTATATAATTCATGATGAGAAATGTGAATTTAATGATGAAGCAAACTACACAATTTAATTAGTTTGAGGTGCTTAATAAGAAAAAGGAAAGCTAAGAGGAATGATTAATTAAATCAATTGAATGAGAGGTGATTTAAATTATGATATTAAATTAATGAAGTTTGGGCGACGACCTTGAACAGTAATGCTAAGGATTTTAATTACGATAATCATGTGTAGTGTGGTTGAGCTTATGTTATTAATTAACTAAGCGTAGATGGTTAGCAATGTAAGGCAATGTTAATAATTTGACTTAATTATGAGATGAAGAGGAAAGATCTGATTAATGAATTTAGGTTATTCGAAAGTGAGAATTTAAACCAATTGAGTAATATTAGTGAGACTAAGTGTGGAAGAAAGTTGAAAAGTTAATAAAAAGTTCAAGTTGGAAAATCTAGGAGACTGCGCCCCGGCGCTGTCTACAAGGCTTGTTACAGCGCCTTGGCGCTATTCTATATTTTTTGAGAAATTTAAGAGACTGCGCCCGATGCAAAGTTGTAGAACAAAACTCGCGCCCCAACGCTGGTCCAAGAATAAATAAATATAATAATAAAATATAGTAAAGTGTTAGATAGCCTCGAGCCCCGTGCAATCATGGAGATTTGTATTCTAAAGCCCCGTGCAAACTGTGAGCAATGAACTCTTAAATTTCTTCCGTGTTGGTCTTTTTTTTCATAAATCATGGAATTATGTCGGTTGAATCAATTAAACCCTGATAGAGGTGATACACTGTACATGGGCGTATGTGTAATTAAATGTGTTGGAAGGATGATAAAGGTATAATGACTATAGTTAATATTTAACCATGTTGGAGTTAATTATAGAAAAATGAAGATGCACATGGGGATATGTATAAGTTATTTTTTGAGAGAATTATGTATGACTATGGTTAAGGAATAATTATACTTGATTTAAATGTAGGAAATTGTGTGAATTGACTAGAATGCCCAAAATGGATAATAATCAATGAGTAATCCAAGAATGGGTAATAACTGATACATAATCCAATGGTGGATAATGACCATTAAGTAGTAACCAATGAGTAATGATTAATAACCAACGGATAATCGAAATTAAGAAAATGACTATTTTACCTATAGAAGAAGACGGCTAATGACTAAAACACCCTTGAGGAAGCTTCCTAATAATAATGAATTGACCAAGTTTCCCCTCACTTCTAATGTTTAATGACCATTATACCCTCAATGACAAAATGACTATTTTATCCTTATGAAAAATGTGATATGACTACTATGCCCTTGAAAGCATACACAAAGACTATTTTACCCTTGTATACCAATGGCTAAAGACCATTTTGCTCTTGGTCTTGGTTTTTCTATAAATAGGGGAGTATTAAGGATTTTTCAAGAGCTTGGCAAAAAAAATTCATTTCATAAAATGTGGTGGAGAGAAGGAGAGTGGAGAGAAAAATAATGATGAACTAAGAGATGCCATGTTGGAATGGGAGCTAGCATGGAAGGGGTGGAGATCTAACATCCTCTAACAAGCCATGAGAAAAAAATCCAAGAAAGTATAATACTCAAAACCATTAAAACTACTTTTATTTATGTATGTTATGAATATGTTTAGTTGTGGGAGTTAAGTAGATATTGTGGATCATGGAGGATCCGAGTAGAACAATGATGATTTTATATTGGTGATTATGTGTATCACACTTGTATTTGGCATAATAAACCATCTAAAGCCAAGATTTGAGCAAGTGTAGATAATGCACTCAAAGTGTTTGATAAAATGTCTAAAAAATAATTTTTGCTAAACCTTGGATTTCCAAAGTATACACTATGAGTAATCCATGTATATATGTATAAATGATATTTTTTTCAAACTATTTAAAGTTTACAAAACCTAGCATGAAGGATTTTATTATGCAAAATCCATTTTGAGATTTTGTTTTTCCAAAAAGAGGATGTTAAACATGAGGCATAGTGGTAAAGGATTTTATATACCATGTAGGTCATGTGAAGGACACCAGAGGTAACTTAGCAGTAAAGCAACGGTACATGCCAATTTTCCAAACTTTATTGTTATGTGTTATGTGCTAATATTATGTGACATATGAAATTGTATGAATTTGTTCTTAGATGTACAACGTGCGGTAATATGATACTTATTGTTGATAATTGTCTGATGATTTAAATGGTTATTCTATATGAACTCTATGAGTTACAGATTTGAGGCATATAAAGATGAATGTGCATGAATAATATTGAGCATTAATAATATAAAGCATGAGAACAATGTAGCATTTATAAATGCAAAGCACAAAAATATTAAAACATTAATGAAATGTGATTTATGTGTAACGTTAATATCTGTTGAACTTGCTGAGAAACAAAGTTGCTCATTCTTGCTTTAAATAACCCTTTATAGCTAAGACGAGAATTCTGAAGGTCTCGATAAGGACAGTGGTTAGAGAAACGAATATTAAATCAAAGTACATGCAGTTTGAGCCAATGATGATAAATCCCTTAGTTAGAAATAAATTCATGTATTGACGCAAACCTTTTGAAACAGATATACTTGAAATTACTGAAGATTTGAACAATTGATTGTGTAGCCTCTAAGTAAACTAGAAGAATGTTAACACTACATATTATAGATGAGTTGTCAAACAAGAATATACAGAAGGAAAATTAACTTGGGTTTTCAAATTAAGGAATTTATAATCAGTGTAATAGATTGTATTATAATGTAAATAATTTGAGGTGTTATAGAATTGATCATTATAATCTGAAGTTCTATTAGATTTTTGTAATGGTTGCGAATTCTGAAATGAAGAGAAATGTTGTACATTATAGGTGTCAAAGTGATTTTTATTTATTATATTGTGGTTGAATGTTGTACAAGTGAAGGAAAAATGTTGGATTCACTACACCAAAAATGGCATCTAGTGAAGGACAAATCCTTCGTAAGACATAATATATCACTCATAATAGATTTATTGTGAAGAAATATTTTCTTCATGTAGTTGCTCGCACTAGACCTCATTACAATAGGGTATCTGTGACACCCCAGGGTTTTACAGGATTTTCAAATGAGAATTTTGATTAATTAAGTGAAGGTTAGAAGACTAAAAACCTGGTTTAGAAGGATATGATGTACTGAGATGTGGTTGAAATGATACACAAGGACTCTAAGTGTAAATGAGGATCTATAGATCGATTATGGATCAGTTAGCTATATAAAGTGTATTAGTGATATGTTAGCTATTGAATTATAATAAATATGAATATGTGTATATGTATGTATTTGATTTAGTAATGATAGGAAGATTGAAAGTTTAAGAAAATATTGAAATAAGAAATGTGTATGGGACGTGATGCTTAGTGATGAATATTAGTAGCAAGCTAAATAAATAGGCCTAGAGAGGCGAAGATATGAGAATTGGCATTATGTGTGTGATGTAAATAAGTAAAAGGACATTAAAGTCGAAATAATGATATTATGAGTGTAAATGGTTAAATGACAATGAATTTTGGATAATCCGATCAAGGTTCGCTTCTCAAGGGAGCGATTTATGGAAAAGTGAGTAATTTGAATATGTTGAGATATTGAAAGGTATAATTGATTGAATAAGGAACCGAAATGGTTCATAGGGAATTAAGAATTTTAATGTTATGTAAATGGAAATTATTATGAATTATTATTAATTAATGACATTTGATGTTCAAAGTGTGACAAGTAATATGGGACAAGCTAATTATGGAGTTTTTGATGATGAAATAAAATTCAAGCATAATGAAACACGTTTGGATCAAAAAGGATTTGAAATGGATTGAAATTTAGCAATTTATGGTTTAAAGGAATTAAATGTCTAGATTTTGGACCAAAAGACCAAAATGCCCTTGACATGTTAAGAAATGACTTTTGTGTCCTAAGATAGTATAATGACTAAACCATCCTTGTTTGGAGTTGTGAATTGACATGAATGCCCCTAACATTGCTTGAGTTAAATTAACCTTGAGTGGTTAAATGTTGGAGTAGCATGTATGTTATATATGTATATAATAAGCAAGTTATCAGCATTATTTCTTCCTTTCCTTCGAAGTTGCTAGAAAAATGAGAGCAAAGAGAGAAAAGAGAGAGAGAAAGGGTAGAGGTTGAAGAAAAAACCACGAGAGATTGCTGGAAAAGTATTTCTATGGAAGCAAAGTACCATTAAAGTAAAGAACAAAGCTTTAACAAGCTTGAAAGTTAGAAGGAAGTCAAGTTCATAGAAGGTATAAACATGTTCATGTATTAAAGTTGATGTTATGAGATTAAAAGTTAGTTTAAAGGTAGCCATGCATGGATTAGTGGTTAGATGTAAAGATTATGTGAGTTATGTCCTAATCTTAAGTTTGCTAGACCAAAGGCGATGTACTATTCTTGTATATTTTCAAGCTAAAAAGCATGATTCATGGAGGATCATGTGTTATTTATGGCTAGAGTTGATAAAAACCTAGTTTGAAGTGTTATTGATGTAAGGAACATGCATTTTATTATGCTAGAAAGCATCAAAAGTTCATGGATGGTTTAAAGGTATGACACATGAAAGGAAATCATAATATTAGGCTATACTTTTTGTATAGACTACGTAATAATCTGTAAAATGCATTAGAATGTGCATATATAAGTCATGAGAATATAAAAAATGGTTAAAATTGTATGTGGTGTGTTGAGATTAAGAGGTCAAGTTGAGTTTAAGTTTGAATTTAAAAAGTTGGGTAAAATTGACAAAATGTCATCAATGTGTAAATTTTGGCAACTTTGTGAAATTGAAGGTCAAATAAGGCCAAATAGCTAAGTTTGATGTTAATACATGTGTTAGAGTTGATTTGGGAGTTATTTGGCTCGTATGACAACAATTGCGGATTTTAAACGCTTTAAAACGTTCGTCGACGCCTAAATTGAATCATTTTAAAAAGTGAGGGCATTTGAAAAGTTTTAAACATTTTGAAGGCCCATACAAGTCAAATATGTGTTATATATGTTAAATGAGGTGTTAGAATCAAGTATTGTAATAAGGGGCCAAGAATAACATAAGTGTTGAAAATGAAAAGTTTTAAAATTTTATTGAAAGTTCAACCATAAGGGTGATTTTTGGCAATTTTGAAGAATTAAAAGTGAAGTGAAGTCAAATGAGTTGGTTTTATGTTATGACACGTGTATACGTTGATTAGGTAATCAACGGATGGAAATTTGAATGAAAATGAATTTCGAACGATCGAAAACGATCGTTTCGACCCTAAACGAACTTTTACAGACAAAACCCGCCTCAGGTATAATTTAATGTTTTGAAAGGCCTAGACATGTCATATTTGACCTATGTGAACTTTTTCAAGTGTTAGAATTGAGTTTTGAAGCAATTGGCCAAAAATCACAAAGTTGGAAAAATTGAGTTTGAAAGTCAATTTTTCTAAGTGTTGGAAATGTTTTGAACCTATGGGCTAATGTATCAATGATTTCAAGAAGCCAAATGAGGCAAGTAGTATTTTTGTAAAATATTAGGTAGTAAGGTCTAGATGTGGTCCAAAATTGATCTTATTTGGATGTAAGATGAAGGAGTTAAAAATCGGCAAAGGCAGTGCAAAAATTAGAATTCTATTCCTGAACACTGCGCCCCGGCGCAATGTTTTGTACTAAACATTGCACTGGGGGCCAAATTTACTGTTCACAGCTGAGCCAATTTCGCAGCCAGCGAGCTCTGGCGGCGCCGAGGCGAAGTTGCTCTGTTTTTGAATTTTTTTTAAGCTTCCAAAAAGCTATACTTTGATATGGAATGATAAGAATAGATTATGTAAGCCCTAAATAGATAAAGAATGATCAAAATAAAGGATGTTAAGGTATAACGGAATGACAAATGACATAACATAACATGCCTAAAGCTAAGCCAAATTATGTTAAGGGTTATGTAAAAGGTCAGCAGCAAGCTAGGATGTATTATTAACCTACATAAGGTATAATACATCATATGTTAAATGATTAGAGATGAATGGTTAAGTAATTATGGATTAAGTTTGAAAAGTGATATTGAGTTTATGATCTTATAACAATACATATAGTGTAATGTTTACATATGACGCTCGAAGTAGTAAACCAACGTAATTAATGAAGGATAGCAAGGCCAAGCGAGGCGGTTAAGGTTAAGAATAATAAAAGCTAATCAGGCAAGTTCTTTAGACTTAAGTGAAATAAATGTTCTATGTGAATTACGTGGTAGAAAATGAGTTGAAATGTGTCCTATGTGCAACTATGTGGTTTAATTGCTAAATGAATTACATGACATTAAGCATAGCATGTTAAGGTAAATGATGCATGACGCATATTATGAATTGTGAGCATGAAAGGTGTTAACTGATTAACTTGTTGAGCTTCATTATTTTGTTTGTTCTTTTGAATAAGCAATAAGTGGGCACCTGGAGAGTAGTAATCAGTTTCAGTTGTGCAAAGAAAGTAACTAAAACTCAATGAAACTAATAGCATAAGATATTCACAAAACAAGTAACATAAGGCAAAACTAATAGCATAAGATATTCAAATCAGTGTACGCAAAAAGTGCTAGACTACTGACTATTTTTTGGTCAGGGTAAGATGAGCTCCCACTTAACTTTTAAAAAAACAAACTACCTCCAATATAAAACTAGTCTACTTTAAGTAAAATCAAGTTTAACTTGACAAGGCACTTCACCTGAGACTAACATGAGGTTTAACTCAGATATAATTTACAAAGGAGCTGAAACTGAAGGGGAGGGGAAGGTGAGGGCAAATAGCAACTTAGTTATTTAAGAGGATCCAAGCAGCACAACAACATCGCAGCAGATTAGGAGCACCCGGTCAGTCGCAACAGCAAGGCGTGAAGCAGAGCTGTAGCACAGTAGCTTAAAATAGAAGCATTTTTTACTCCTGTTGCGAAGATGCTTCAACTTTTAGCTACTGTGCTGTAACTCTACTTCACGCCTTGCTGCTGCAATTAATTGGGTGCTGCCAATCTACTGTGATGTTGTTGTGCTATTCGGATCCTCTTATATAACCCATCTGTTGCTTGCCTTTGTGCTTTGCGACTGTTGCGCTATTTTTCTTTTGACTGTTGCGTTATTTTTCTTTTGCTTTTCTGATGGTTCTAATGTGGTGATGCAGACTACTGCTGAGCTCCCCTTTATAACCATCTTCCTCTTATAATCATTATACAAAACTGTTGTTAGCACTTATTTTTCCTCATGTGTGTTTTCTTAACTATGGCAATGAAACTTTAACCTGTTATACTCAGTATAATGAAAATACTCTCAGATGATTTCAGCAACCAACAAACAGAACCCAACTGAATATTAATATTACTGAACGAAAAATAAAATCGATTATGGTTATTAAAATTACAAAAACGAAGAAAAAATGACTTACTGCAATCTCCCCAGCACGGGCGTTTATATAAACTCCATTACCCTGTTTCGTCTTGTGGGCCCTATCCCATACTTCTATCAAAGTTGGAGTTCTTTTCTTAGCTAATGCCAAATCCCCCTTGTACTTGGAAATTGGGGCAAAACCACTAGTGTGATGTACTGTCTATTTTGCTCAATTCTTCTTAGGCGTTGCACTCTTCAATTTCCAGGCTTGGTCCTTCCACACATCAATCATCTCTGACCAAACTTGTTGCGAAAGCTAACTGGGATTATATGGTTTCAAGGCATCACACATCTCACTTGTATTGGCCTTCTTACGAGCTTCACACCTTGCAATGCTCAACCATTTTGAGTAAAGATTTTTATAATGGTTACGAAAGACCTATTTCACTTTCTCATTTTCCCCTTCACGAAACTGAAAGCAAGCTTGAACAAGTAATGAAGAAAAGAAATAAAGAAAGAAATATTAAATTTATAACAATAAAATTATAACAGTATGACAAAGTTATTAGCATGCCAACAACATCTTGGCATTTATTTCACTTTTCAGGATAAAGATCTTGCAAAACAAATCAAGTGATAAAGATTACTACATTAAACACACATTTAAAAACTTTTGCAGCAAACAACGCATTAATCAAGTGATATATTATCAGTTATTAAGTACTAGCATTAATCAATTATTAATCATATTGTTCTACTACTTTGGAAGTCACTACTCAGTTAGAATTAATAAGTGGGACTTCAAAATTATTGTTATCCTGTTACTTTGCACTTGCTTGTTTTAGTGCTCTAACTTCTATCATATAGAGTTTGTTGGACCTTTTTGTGGCTAAACGCATACATCTTTTAAAGTTTTTCCTGAGTAAAGACTATATAGTTTTAGTGACCACTTGCTAAGAGGCTTACATTATATACTTATTCTTTTATCAGGAATTTACTTTGTCTCTCATTTTTTTAATGGCGATTAATGAGCGTCTGAGACTAAGTTAATTACTTAAAGAGGTTTAGGGCTATGGCTTATGACTAGTTCTCTCATTTTTGATATTTGCGTGAGAAATCGTGTCTCACAACTACAATATATCCTCTAAAAAGAAACCAAAAGTGAAATATAAACACAGCGTCCTTAAATCGAGGATACAGGATGGCAAGTCAATCGCTATTCAAATCCAAAAAATCTATAAACTTTTACCCTTCTAAAACTCTGACATCAGAATTTTAAAGAAAAGCTAAAATTTACACCCTATCCCATAAAATGCGCAAAGCACGGTAATTGAATATGAAAATTTCATCATCTTTCTCAGTCCATATACCCCAAAGACGGAAAATCATACACATTAGAAACCTACCGTCCTTCCCTCCACCAAATCCATCAAAAGCAAACTCTTTAAATTCGTAGGGTAAGCTCATGCTTAACTTAAAACCCTTAAACTCCAAAGGCTCTTTGCTGCTAGTCAATGAATAACAAGTGATCATTACACTTGCTACTTTGTTTGCATGTAACACACATAAAGATCTTATAAGGCCTACACATATGGAGTATGCATATAGAATTGAACCAATTGTGATTTGAAAACTAGGAAAAACACATTAATCTTTGAGGGGACTTGACTTAAAGTTTTAGGAACCAAAAGAAAACTGGAAGTAACTTACTATAATTTCAGTTATCGTTGTTGCTCCCTGTGTCTCAAAATAAGTGATGGGGTTGATTAACAAAGTTTAAGGAACATAATATTTGTCCAAATAGAATAGATTTACTTCTCATTATGCCTTATGAAACAAACAAAATATCAAACATAAAAACTAATGGTGGGATCACTTAAAAATTGATGAACAACGATTTGACATGAGAAAACTTGTACTTACAGAAAACTCCTCCTAACAACGTTCAAAGACATCTTCAAGCACTTGTTTCCAAAGTACCCAGGGCTCGTTTATATAGCTTTTCAAAATAGGCCCACACTTATTTCGAGCCTTTTCAGTAACGAAGCTGTAAAAACAAAATTAACATCTGCACAATTATACATTTTTAAAATTAATAATGTGTTTGATATAATTAATATTGCTAATCAAACATAGCGGTCATAATTCCAGATCATTCTTAGCCTGAATCCCACGGGTTATACCTCTCGAATGACAAGGTTTAACAACAGGCACAGTAGAAGGAACAACATTATCCACATGAGCTTTGGACTGAATCTCATGTGTTACACCTCTTAAACTATAGGGCTCAATAATAGCTACCTTAGGAGGAACCACATGAGGATGAGGAGTAGGAGGAGGAGGAGGCAGGACATGATCTACATGAACAGCTGCTTGAGAAGCTGAATGAGAAATTAGCTTGTCACGACCATATACTTTGCAACAAGTGTTGGCACCTCGACCACCTATATTGGGTCTGCGAAGCATCGAGGATGATTGCATGCAATCATATGATATAAGAGTAGTAAAAGCTAAATTAAAACATGGGCTGCCAGTCAAAGCTAAATTAAAATATAGGCTACCAATCAAGAAGTATAAATTTAATTCAATCATGTAACACATACAATAATGGATATATCTTACCCGGGTCGGATGACTAACGACGTCATTGATATGGACCTTTTTCCCATGAAACCTGTTAATACCTCTCAAGTGATAGGTAACAAAATGAAAGTTATTCAACTAAAGTATAAATATAAAGCTTAATAAGTAAAAAACATAAATACCAGATAAGCAAACATAAATTATAAACAAGTAACCTAATAGGCTAATATAATAAAACCGATTAATAAAAAAAGAAAATGTGCCATTTCTAATAAAATCATTTACAATTAAGAACAAGTGGAACCAAAAAGTAAATATATCTAATCTTGGTATTCATTGTCATCTTCTTCTTCGGTATCATATTGCTCTTCTTCTTCTTCTTCTTCTTCTTCTTCAATTTCCTCATTTTCATCATTCGGATCCATTTCTTCCCCAAGGTCACCCACAACACAAAGATCTACATTAAACAACTCATCTGAGTTTTGGTTAGGCACTACAGAACCATTATCATCATCTTGGTAAGCTTCAATTCTTGTATTTTGAAGGATGTCATAATCCGTACGAGCTTTAGTTTTTATAACAGTGTACCAATTGGGATCCTTCTTTGTAACACATTTAGCAAAGAAAACTTATATAACTTGTAATGCTAGGATGAATGGATCATATGAGTTTAGCCTTGACTTTATATTAACTTGTATCAATCCATTTCCAATCATGTGAAAACCCTTGTCCTTCCAAGTATCAATCCAAGTGCATTTAAACATTACAACCTTTTTTGTAAAGTATTGCAATTCAACAATCTCTGATAAGAGCCCATTTCACCATAACACCATCACTTTGGGTTTTCCTATTAGTTGATATACCACTCGTGTGGAATCTAAAACAATTGATAACGAATCCCTTATACACGTTAACTATTTTACCAAGGCCACAAGCTAGTCGTCTTAAACTTTCATCGGTGTTGTTATCATTGAGTACCTATAAATACCATAGATTGTTATTATTATGATATAACTAGATTTATTGTGACAACCATATATTACATTGATACAATAACAAGCACCATATGTTCTTACACGTTTATTAAACCACTTGATGAAATATTTATTTTGCAACTTTACCCTTTGTTTCTCAGATATATTAGGATTAGATGCCAAAAGTTTTTCATTAAACTCCCTACATATACATTACCATCTTAATGTAGTTAATTGAAATGTGTATACATATATGTATATGTATATGTATATGTATGATACACAAATTATAAAATGCCTAACTTACTTGATGAATGGTCCGACCTTTATACAATTCATAAAAGTATATAAAGTTGCAGCTTGATACTCCTCATCAGTTAAATCTCGTTGTATACTCCCATAGATAGCATGGCCAACATTTTTGAAGACATAAAGGTTTTCATAATCTACTTCTCCTATATCTTCATTGCGGCTAACATGATTATGTTTTGTTTCTTTGTCAACCTCAAAATAGAGAGAGAAAAAGTTTACGAGCTCCTTAAGGAAGTATGCCTTTGCAATTGAACCCTCCACATGAGCTTTATTAGTAAACTTTTTCTTTAAGCAGCGCATACATCTAATTTTTTTTATATAAAAAAAAAAATTAAACACATGATGCTATTTCCACAAGGTGAATAAAATTACAAGTCTTTTAATTATCGTGAAAACGAGAAAAAATAATACCTCTCAAATGGATACATCCATCGGTATTGCACTGGCCCACCTATTTTTGCTTCATAAGCCAAGTGAATAGGTAAATACTCCATACAATCAAAGAACGAAGGGGGAAAGATCTTTTCGAGCTTGCAAATTGTCATAACAATTTTCTTGTCAAGTACATCCATATCACTCTCCCGTAGTACCGTTGAGCATAAGTCACGAAAGAAATGACTAAGTTCAGTAAAAACATCTAAGATTTTAGAAGGCAATAAATCACGGAAGGCAATTGGAATTAATCTTAGCATGAATTTATGACAATCATGACTCTTTAACCCATAGAATCTATAATCTTTTAGGTTATAACACTGAGATGTGTTAGAGGCATATCCATCAGGGAGCTTTAATTCTTTCACCCACTCACAAACTAGTCTTACTTGTTCTTTCTTCAATGTAAATGTCGCTTTTGGCATGATCAACTTGATACCATTTTTACTCGACACAGGACGCAATTCATTGTGAATGCCCATTTCTTCCATATCCTTTCGTCCTTTAATGTGGTCTTTAGTCTTAGACTTCACACCCATCACCATATTAAAGATATTATCAAAGACATTTTTCACAATGTGCATTACATCTAAGTTGTGTCTGAGCATGAGTGTACTCCAATACGGTAACTTAAAGAAAATACTTCGTTTAGTCCAATTATGGGATTCACCAAACCCTTCAGCTCTATATTCCTTAAAGACCTTTCTGGGAGGTGGACATTTCAATTGATCTAACCATGCTTTTACCATTTCTCCAGATAATCGAATCGGTGCATCACGTTTTTCTTGGACTCTATGAGCATTATCTTTATGTCTTTGCAATCTATGTTGAATTGGTAGAAACCTACGATGTGATCCAAATAAGCTTGGTTTTGCACTATAAGTTAAACGAATAGCTTTAGTTTCAACCTTGCACACTGGACATGCCATCTTTCCGTGTGTGCTCCATCCTTCCATCATACTATATGCAGGAAAGTCGTTGATAGTCCATATAGCTGCAATTCTCATATGAAAATTATGTTTAGAAGATGTATCATAAGTGTGAACTCCCATCTCCCACAACATTTTCAACTCATCTATCAACAGTCTTAAGTATACATCGATGTCATTACTTAGGCTTTGAGGACCAGGAATAAGTAACGTCAAAAACATGTATGCATCCTTCATAAACATCTAAGGTAGGAGGTTATAAGGAACAAGAATTATAGGCCAAGTAGTGTGTGGTCTGCTTAACAGGGCAAATGGAGTGAAACCATCGGTGGCGAGACCTAGCCTTACATTTCTATCTTCTTTTGCAAAGGATGGGTGTGTAGCATCAAAGTTTTTCCAGGCTTCTCCGTCTACAGGGTGTCTTAATTCACCGGGAACTTTGGTTTGGGTACTATACCATCTCATGTGTTCAGAGGTCTTTGTTGACATATATAACCTCTGAAGCCTTGGTGCAATAGGAAAATATCTCAAGACCTTCCATGGTATATCCTTCCCTATACCTCCGTTGTTAGGCTAATACCCAGGGAAACCACAAGTCGAACACTTTTGTTTATCCTTATTCTCCCCCCAATACAACTTACAATCTTTTCTACATGCATCTATCTTTTCATACCCCAAACCTAATCCTCTAACCTATCTTTTTTTGTAGTAAGATCCCGTCAACTCATTATCCTATGGCAAGAACTCTTTAACAAGTGTTAACAAATCGTTAAAGTGTTTCTCTCTATATCCACTCTCAGACTTGAAGTGTAACAACTTAGTAACAATAGACAATTTTCTATGCTTCTCATGACCATTGTATAATGGAATTTTAGTATCTTTCAACATTTGGTAAAACTCTTTTGCACTTACAGTAGGTTCTTTATAGACAATATCATCATGGAGATCATTATCAATATTTTGATCAAATCCATGACCCATTGCATCAAGTACCATATCACCACATTGATAACTTTCATTATTAGACCTGAATTCAATCTGAACATGAGAAGAAGTGTTAGGTTCCACGAAAAAAGATTCCCCATGGTGAGTCCATCGGCTATATCTAGCTGTAAAACCTCTCTTAAATAAATGGAAGTTAACCTCGCCTCTACTTAACCAACAAGAGTTCATGCATGATCTACATAGGCACCTAATCTTTTCTGCATGTACAAATTTTGGGTTGTCAAAGGAAAAATTAAGAAATTCTTCTACACCTTGTCGAAACTCAAAAGAAACTCCAATCCCATTATCCCCTGCCCTACTTGTTATCCAAGTTCGATCAACCTAATGCTAAAAAACACATTCATCATATAATTATTAAAAAAAATCAAATATTCAAATCCAAAGATAAAAGAAATTAACTTTTAAACTATTTAACCAAAATAAAGAAAGTTCAACATGAGTTAATCATGAATTTGCAAATATAATGAAATTGCAGCCAACTTATCACGTACAAGTATGAATTATATAAGTCTGTTCTCAGTTCATTAAGTTCTATAATAAGGAGGAGGTATAAGGTCAATGAATTCCATGGAGAGATGCCAATTAATTACAATAATTGTATATAGCTGAAGCTAGGCAGAGCATAAAGATCATTAATACACAACTCATTTTGCTTCATATTATAATTTGTAACATATGAAAGTCAAAACATTCATCAATAAACCCAAATGTGATGGGATTTCATCATCCATACACACCGACATGTTTTTAAACATGATAATAAATCTTTAATTATTTGATTTGAATGTTTATTATCTATCATGTGAAATATCTTGTAAAAGTTCTATCCATTTATAAGCCTCAATCATGTCATGTGAAACTGCATATTGTTTCTGGTGTTTGAATAGTAATTTTTCTATTATTGAGGAAACATTACACTTCTTGCAGCATGAAATAGGTCACACTTAATTAACCAACTAATCCTAAAAGAGGTCCAAGCATAATTAAAATTGTCAAATTCCTTCTTTTTTTATCCATTTAATTTACTGCGAAATGAATTATCATATGTCTAACACAAACCGAAAAAATTAAATAGATTAAGTGATTCAAGACCAATTACATACGAAATTACAACTTCAAAAGTGATTAAAAAAGTATAAGAATAGTGCCAATCTTTCTCTTATACACACACACACACACACACACTCACACACACACACATATATATATATATATAGAAACCATTTCAGCAAGCAAGCGAAGTACTTACAGATGTTTAAGTTATACGATTACGGAGAGATAATGTTATTAGAAAATAATACCCAAGAAAAAATTGACGGGCCTTTGGATCTTCGCAGTTAGGGTTTCTGCAATTGAGATATAAATAGCAGATTTCTTGGCGTGGAGATGAAGTTGGGGGGGGGGGGGGGGGGGGGGGGGAATTCGGGATTAATGTTGATCCCTTTAGCCATAGCAAACATTCTTCACAAAATTAATTACCAATCTCGTTAATTGTGGAGAAATTTGGCGCTAAGATTTGTTAGGGTTTCGACACAGTGAAAGCGGCGGAATTTAAATTTTTTTACGAAACCTTAAGACAGGATCCAAGCGAAAAAATATTAATTCAGAGGTTTAGATTATTTTACCTATTATCCGAGATGGACATGAGATGATGGAATTCTGGAACGGATTCGAATCTTCAACGCAATCCAGCGACTGCGTCTCTACGGTATCCACACGAACGCTTCGCGAACCGTCACACGATCTGCAGCAAAAGGGATCTGCGGTACTAGCCACCAAGATCAGAATTTCTGAACTATTTTTGTTTCTAGCCTCTTTCTGAAAGCGGCTAGGGTTTTTAGTTTTTTTTTTCCTTACGTGATTTAGACTACTGATATATCATATATATAGTAGTTAATAGGAATTAACCAAAACTTAATTTAATTAGAAAAATAAAATTCGAATTTATATATATTATATTTTAATTAAGTCTTACTTAATTAATATACATATATACAAATTATCCTATTAACTTAAATTCGTAATTTTAAATATTATCAATCATATTGACATATTTAAAATACTTACAATTTAAATTAATTCCCTTTTAAATACGTTCTAAGTGTGTGACCTAATAGGTTATTATTATATTGACAATAATTTTAAAATCATATTATAAAATTATAAACAACGAGCGGCATCTAGTAATGCATCACTGCTACTCAAATAATAATAAGATCAGTGATTCGATACAACCTTTTCGTGACCAATGTTTCAAAGTAATTTAATCCTTTTAACCTTGACATCCTAGATTAAACTCGAGACATAGAAAGTGTCATACTCTTCATAATTTAATATGAGTTTTCTTGATCAATGAGTAGACTATATGAAACAAATCACTATTTGAGCATGACCATGCATTTCATAGTCCTACCCAATCAAGAGGCCTATGGATATCACCCCTAATATATAGGAGGGTTAAATTCCATCTAGATCACTCATATTCCTCACACGATTCATGATGTACCCAATAATCGCCTTTATTGTCCACCCTATTAAAGGTGACCTTTGATGATATCAAAGTACATAAATTCTCGTGTAATAATATAGTGACTTCATGTCAGAGGATCATTACATTATTGTCACTATGAGAATTTCTTATGACACTTTGCATAATGCTCCATGTAGAATTCTCATGGTGGGTCTGTAATAACCATGAATTTCATTAGTCATTGTAAATATACTTAATAAATATTTAGCAATAAATTTAAACTTTTTGGACTAATTAATTGTACTTTAGATAATTAAATAAATGTACTTGTATATGCGTATATTTATTTAAAGAATTAAAGCAAGGTGTATAATTAATTAAAACAAATCTAATTGGATTATATTTTAAATCCAAATGAGTTGATAAACTAGGTCAAAGATATTAACCTAGTAGCCCATGTAATTAATTTAATTACTAGTTCATGTAATTAATTAAACAAAGACCAATGCTTGATTTAATTAAATGTAACCTAGAATATTTAATGCTAGCCCAATGTGCTAATTAAATTGAGCCCAACCCAATTAAATGGATGAGCCAAATATATTTAATCCTAGAGTCCAAAGTGGAGCCCAATAGAAAGTCAAAATTGGTCAAAATTGTTACATATATAAATATACATATATATATGTATATATATATATATGTATAATTAAAGTAGAAAAATTAAAGGAAAAATGGCTTGGAAAATCCCATTTTGCTGAATTTTTGAGGGTCCCACTTGGATTGCTTGATTTCCTAGATTGCTTCTAAATCACTCCTTGTCATAAGTTGTTCAACCACCCTAGTCATTCCATATGTCTATCACTTGGTCATTCAATGGAATAGTAAGCTTGATTAGGCTTTAATTTCACCAACATGGGTGAATTAGCAAGTTAATGAAGGGTTAGTTGTTGGCTATAAATAAGACCTCCCACAACCTTGGTGATGTTGGTTAGTTCATTTGCAAGAATTCTAGAGAGCAAAATAGAGAGCATTTGAGAGAAAAATAGAAGAAATACTTAAGTGTTGAGTGATATAGCTAGAGGTTGAGCTTAGTGGATGACACAAAGCTTTACCACATACTTTGGTAGGAGTGGAAGAAGAGCCTTCAAATCACAAAGGTTTAAAAGTGCTCTAAACTCCTTATTTTATTTTTAGGCCCTAGAACGATTTTGAACAGTTAAAATCTATTTTTAACCGATCAAAACTCGTTTTGATAGTCTAGATGTATTTAACTATGTAATATATGTATAGTCATAGCTCTATGTGTTTATAACATGATTTAGTATGTGAGAAATGCATAAAAGTTGTAGAAATATTCATAACACGTTTTACCGGTAAAACCCTAACGATACATGTTATGTTTAATGTTGTATTTTGAAATGTACAAATTGGAAATTGGATTTTTATGGCTAGAAAGCTAGATCTATGAGTTTTAAAGAAAACCCCTTTTTAAACCTTTCAAAAATATTGAATAACAAAGAAGTTATAGCTTTAACCACAAAAGATGTCATTTTTAAACCCTAAGTGGTTTGATCCGTAAATTTTGTGTAAAACGTTTTAAAAAAATGTGATTGAACCATGGAATATTGTAAAACAAGAAGTTACAAGGTTAACAAAACTGAGTTTGTGTCATTTGGACATATAGATCACATTTTATTCAAGTTTGAACCAATAAAACCAAGGATTTGTGAAGTTAGTTTTCACCTTATCCTTGTGAGCAGTTTTTAGTCTAGTTACGTTCGGAATTTGGATTTGTGATCTAAAGAGAAATTGTAGAGGGGGAAATTCTGATGAGAATGGACTCAAGAATTACCCCAAAATATTTTAAAATGAAGAAGTTATAGCTAAATATTTAAATTAAATACTAAGGTTAACCCAATTTAAAAGTTAACTTTTGGTATCATTTAAAGAGTATTAAAATATTACTACATGGTTAATAATATTAACAAGCGATTAAATATTATTAAATGGTTGATAATTTTAGTAAGAGATTAAAATATTATTAAATGAGTAATAATATTAATAAGTCAATAAGATATTATTTAAATAAATAACAATATTAGTAAATGAATAAAATATTATGATTAATAATATTAGATAATGAATAAAATATTATTAAGTGATTAATAATATTAAAAGACAAATAAAATATTATTAAATAATTAATAATATTATAAGGTTAATAAAATATTATTAAATAATTAATAATATTAGATAAAGAATAAAATATTATTAAATAATTAATAATATTATATAATGATTAAAATATTATTAAATGATTAATAATATTAATAAGATAATAAAATATTATTAAATAATTAATAATATTAGATATTAAATAAAATATTATTAAGGGATTAATAATATTAGATAATGAATAAAATATTATTAAATAATTAATAATATTAATAATGTGACAATGTATTATTAAATGGTTAAAGATTAATAAAATATTATTAAGGGATTAATAATATTAGAAGGATAATAGAATATTATTAAATGATTAATAATATTATAAGACTAATAGAATATTATTAATTGTTAATAATGTTAGATAAGAATGTGAACTATATTAATTAATTAATATAGGTTTTATGTGATTGAAATATTATCAAGTAATGATAATATTTTCTAAGTGTTTAATATACCCTTAATTATTTAATTATATGGTTAGGTATAACATGCATAGATGTTATCATATGAATGCGTATATGATATTAATTTGAAGATCAACTTGATTAATTGTTAGGTCTATCTAAAGAGAATTAAATTGAATTGGTTAGCAGTAGACCACGCACGAGGCAAGTTTTTTCTTAACCCTAACTTGTATTTATTGTTGCAAGTATTCTTCAACCTTATTTGCATTGAACAATTTAATTATTGTTGAGCAAGTATCTACACTCATAGTTATTTGACAGACCTTTGAGTGAATTAATTATTGAAAATTACTTCACATCATTATTGTATTGTATTCACACATAGTGCCTTTGCAAATGTTATAGTTCAGTAATTTACGAACTGTTTAAGAATGTCTAAGTTAATTGTTTCGGCTAGACAAATGCATGTTTAAATTCATCTAATTGAATATTTTAAAAGCTTATCCAAACCATTGGCTGGTGCGAATTCTTATAGTAAGACTGAGAAAGAACAACCCTAGTTAAAGGGGATTTTTATATTGTCGGGTAACCGAATTTGCGCAAGAAAACTAAATGTTATGCATATACATAGGACATAAGAGGACTGATCCCCTCAAGTGTCCCGTTATTTTTAACAAGGTGTCAGACATTGTATGTCTGTTCTACTTTAGTAGCAGTTCACGGTCATTGAAGACCACTCAGTAGTAAAGAGTCAACCCATTCTTATATTGAACATTGATTCTTGATATCTTTCATAATTGTTATTGTTGAAAACCTTGAAGTTATTTCCCTTCATCATGATATATCTTATGTTGTTGTTTCTAAACTTGCTGAGCCATTTAGTTGCTCATTCTTGCTATATCATGACTATATTTCAGCTAAGCCTGACTGCTCTAAGTCAGACAAAGGCAAAGGGAAAGCGAATGCGTAGTTTAGTAGATGCATGCTAGTTTAAATTACTGTTATGTAATTTCTTTGTAAATCTTTTGTATTTCCCTTAAGATATGTAATGATTAAGATTAAGGTTAATAGACCTTGGGAAGTGTAGCCTTTTGTTAAGGAACCTTTTGTATTATTCCGCGAAGTTTGAATACAATTTATATATTTCATTGTTGTTAAGTATTGTACAGTGAGAACCAAACCCGAGGTTAAAGAACCCGGATTTGGGGTCGTCACAGGTCTGTCCAGTACATTGTTCTCTAACATGTACCTATGCATTGACTCAAATATCTCATATATTTATGACCAATGAGATTTGGCCATCAGTCAATCCACATACTACTCTCAATGCATCATTGTTGTCCCATTAAATATGATACTCGACTAGGGACATTTAAGAGTAATGATACTAATTGTAATTATATAATCTCATGTTCAAGTCACATACTTGAAGCTATATAATTCGTATCACTATTCTAAGAACTTTTATTATGCTAACATTTATATAACGCAGTAAATGAAATCATAATAAAATAATTCATTTATGCAATCAAATATAATATCAAAAATGTTAAGCAATTACATCAAATAATTAGCCTCTAAGGCATCAACTCTAACAAGATTTTCATTCAGCCCGCGTAAATGATATGTACAGAAGAAACCTTGGCCGCATAGGTAGAGAGAAGATCAAACCTTGCTCCCACCTCTCTAATTGAAACTATCCGTAAGAAACCTAAATTGGTTCTATTTTGTGCTATGGAGCTAACTTGGATATGTTTGGTGGCCTAGAGCTATGGCTTTGTTTGGGCGACTGGAGGGCTCTTTTCGGGCGTCTGGATATTAGCTCCATTAGGTGGTTTTAAACTAAAATTAGCTCTATTGACCATACACAATTCCTAGATTAATTAAAAATATAGTTTAATTATTTAATTTTTTTAAAATTAATATTATAAGTAAAATTATTATTTCAAAAACTAAAATTGATTTAAATTTTAACTTAATATGAATCAATGCCAATAGTATGAATAGTGGTCATTAGTCAAACCCGCAGAAGTCGTAGTGGCCATTAGTCGAACCCGCAGAAGTATGAATCAATGCCAATAGTATTATTAACAATAAACAAATTATAAAATTAATTACATTACAATTTGAGTTATAGGATATCATAAATTAAGTAAAAACAAATGAGTAACTTTTTAGGATTTGTGGTCTATTCCACAAAAGAGTCTTATACTTTTTTTTCACGGTTAATCTATAAAATTATAAAGTTTAAATTATTGTAAATTTATTTACTTTCATAAATAAAATAGTCGATATTATAAGTTACTTAAAACGTATTATTAAAATTTGATTTGTTATTGTAAGAAACTAAAGTTATTTATATTATAATTTATATTCAACACACTTAATTCTAAAAAAATTATTTTGAACAAAACAAATTTTATTTCTCGCAAAAAAAACCTCTCAATAATAATATACAGCGAATTATAATTCTTTCATTAGTAGTACAAAGTTTTCCTCACAAATTTTCATCATAAATTGGTACCAAATCACCTTAATAGTGTGAAAGAAAAAATATAAATTGTGAAATGTATCTTTCGCTAATAATTATATTGTCACTAAATTTTATTCCTTCACTGTTCCTTCGCTAGAAAACTCCTAATGTGAAGGAATTTATTCCTTCACAAACATCTTTCTACCATCTAAATTTTATGAAAGAAAAAAATCTAAATTGTGAAGGCTATATCTTTCATAATAACTATAGTGTCACTAAATTTTTTTCCTTCACTATTCCCTCGCTAGAAAACTTATCATGTGAAGGAATGAATTCCTTCACAAATTTTCCTTCACTGCATCCCTATTTTCTTATAGTGATTGTGACGTACCAGACTAGAGGTTTAGAAGACCCAAATTTGGGGGCTTTACACATTCAATTGACAAGTGAAGGGGTATTTATAGGGTCCATTGAAAGTAGTATGCCCTCAAGCCAATCACATTTGATGCGATGAGCATATACTTTGTAATCTTATTCGTTTATTAATAAAAGTATCAACACATTTCTTTATTTATGATTAATTAGCTAAATTAATTAAATGGACAAACCTATAGTTTTCAAGTAATACTTTTAGAACCATGATAATGATCATGCTAATGAGATCTAAATTCAAGATAACTCAAAATTAAAATTGTTCCTAATCATTGGATCACTAAAAAGGGGATTAGTAGATCCGGATAGATTGGTACATA
This sequence comes from Hedera helix, assembly GCA_947179155.2. Classification (NCBI taxonomy): domain Eukaryota; kingdom Viridiplantae; phylum Streptophyta; class Magnoliopsida; order Apiales; family Araliaceae; genus Hedera; species Hedera helix. The sequence goes on along the minus strand of OX359281.1, from coordinate 20,400,427 downwards.
CTATACTTGCTCTTACGAAGAGGATGATTGATCACATAATCATTTGTGTAGAGATACTAAAGTAAGTATGTAGATGCTTATTAGAGAATAAGTTCATTAAATGTGACTCGCTCAAGGAACACCTAATGAAATTTTACTTGTCTGTCAATAGGAGTTCCTTATGTGAAGTTTTAATATTTTTGTAAAAATATTGAATATTGGGGATTAATATTTAAATATTAATCCAATAAGGTTAAAGATAGAAAATGGTTAAATAAAATTTTCGAACAACCAAAAATGTTAAATTTTATCCGATGAGCCGGGTTGTCCGTAGTGAAGGCATTGGTTATTAAGTTAAACTAATTTATTAAGGAACAAGATTAATATAATTAACCATATCATTAAGTAATTGGCCCAGAAATGATATTAATTAATTAAATTAATATCATAAGAGGATAAATAATTATTATTTGATTATTTTATAATCATAGGTTGATCGAGTTAAGGGTTTGAGCTAACAATTTAAATAACTGGACGCCAGGCAAGTTCTTCAGTCCCTTTTATGTTAAATGTTGAACTATTATGATATGCAATTCTTGTTTTAAATGCATACAAATTATGTGCTATGTGATACGTGTTTAATATGACCACAATGTGTTCTTTGTGTAATGATATGAGATATATTGTTATACTTGAAGCACAAGCACATGATATATGACACACACCAAGCATGTTAAGGTATGTGCTACGTGAAATATAAACTATTGAACTTGCTGAGCCGTTGTGCTCATTACTTGTTTAAAATAAACTTTTGCAGGATAAAGAAATAAGTTTTCGGAATATCGGATTAAGTTAAGATGAATTGCCTATAAGGTAGAAAACGTGATTGTTATATTGTTGATATTATAATTCAATGTGAGAGATTTGTTAATTTACTGTGATGAATTGCATGTATATATATAAGTTGAATTTGGATATGATAGAAGTTCAATTATGAACTGTGATTGATCAGGATAATTGTTACGATAGAAATTATTATATGTTTGATTACGATTGACGCAACGAGAAATATTGTATGTAAATAAATGACTGTAAATTTTAAATCAATGAATAGTTATACGGATATGAAAGGATATTAAATTTTGAATGATGAGATTTAAGATATTGGTACAAGGAAAGAAAACAAAAAAGTAAAGGTTACGATCCAAGGACTAGGATCGAGAAATTAAGTTTTGAAATATCCAAATATTTTAATACAATGATTGAATTGAGATAAAGAAAAATTTATACTGAAAATTTGGTAATTGTTGATTTTGAAATTAAATAATGGATCAATTTAGGTGATGGAAGATTTATTAACGGACCGAAATTTTGACATTAAGGAAATAATGAATAATAAATACAAAAATTAAGGTAATAAGATGGGTCGAATTTCGGGGTCGTTACAATATCATGCATACCTCCTAATTTAATACATTACGTAGTTATTTCGTGTAATAAATATTTTATATAACGTATATAAAATATTTATTTTAATTTACCAAAATTCATAAAATGATTTATAAATAATATTTATATATTTTTAGGGTACCTTATTTGATAAATTTTGTACACGCATAATGACATGCATGTAATTATATGAGGTACTTCATCCTTCCAAAATTAATAAAATAATACACATAACTTAATAAAATTAAATTTTGCACGTTTCAACTTTGTTACATGTACATTACGTAAACATCCATGTATTTTCTATTACTACATAATATATATATATATATATATATATATATATATATATATATATATATATATATATATATATATATATATATTATAATAATTTCTTTCACATATTTAAATCACAAAAATATTAAGTCTCATAAAAAATAGAAATAATTCTATTTTACATAAACACAATTTATCTTATTGAAAAAAAAATATTCATATTTATTTATTATTCTTTTTCACTATTTCATTTATTTTATATAAACTATACCATTCAATATTGTATAATTTATATAATTATTACTTTTTTCTTAACAAATTTATTTTCTTGTATAAATCATATATTTACTCTCATATAATTTATATAATCATAAATTCCCTTATATTTAATTATATTTCCTTATATAAAATATATAATTTATTACTATATATTTTATATAATTAGTTACTCTTCTTAATAATTCCCAAAATTTTTTATAATAATTAATTAATCTATAATCAATAAGTTTGACCTTGTTAATTCTCTCATTAACTATTAATTTAATTTAGGATTAATTTCCAATATTTATTCCCGTTTTATTGACACAATTCACATCACCTACCTAGTTTAAATAATTAAAATACACATATTTTATTTATTTTAACTTTTTACACGTCATAATATCATGGTTATTACATTTATTTTATTATAATATAATATATAAAGTTATTTTGTTTTATTATAAAATAATATAATATATAAAGCTTTGTTTTTTTCATTTAATCAGATGAATGAATTGCATTCCTGGTGTGGTTGGACCCACTACCTATATAATCATCCTTCCATTTCAAAATTGGTGTGCCACTCACTGTGCACATATCTTTTTTTCAAACTAAATGTGCGCCTCCTACAATATTGTCAATGTCGACGCCAGGAAAATCGTCTCCTCTTAATAACTACCCTTTTCAATTTTAGGCTTTTAATTATGAGAGGTGATTTTTGGAAAAGATCGGCACAAGTGTTGACGGGGTTTGAAAGGTTGATTTTATGATGAGCCAATTGACCAGAGTCGTCAGTTGGTATGTTTGAAATGGTTGTACCAACTCATCCGAGTTTTAGTTTTCGTAATCGTGCTGGCTCATGTATGACTTCGAATTAATTGGCTTGTAAATCGAGATTCACAGAGTTTTGGGCTTGCTTAAGCGAGAGGAAGGTGTTAGGCACCCCTCGACTTTCGTGAAAACATGGTTACCGCAATCTTGATACTTTCCTATCCTTTTAAATTCCTAAAACGTGTATGTGTGTGTGTGTGTGTGTGTGTGTGTGTGTGTGTGTGTGTGTGTGTGTGCCTAAATGAATGTTGTGGTTAATTTTGCATGAAAAGCCGCTTTGATTTTTTGTAGAAAACGCGTTTTATCTGAAAAGCATTTTAGAACGTCTTTTGACCCATACGAAAAGGCTTTACCTTATAATAGATATTGATTTTAATTTCAAAAGCGATGAGATTTTTATTAGGTGTCGTTTTAGAAAAACAAGGGTTTTTAAACTTTCGTCAAATAGGAATCGAGACTATACATTGCCTTTTGACAGTAAAGTAAAATAAAATGAAGGCAACTTCTAGGAGCTCTTTAACCCTATGCACCAAAGTTTAATGAAAAAAGTTTATCTATTTTTACAAAATCACTTTTAATGATGTTTAAAAAACGATTGTAGCATTTTCGTTAAATAGGAATCGACGTTCATTAAAACTCTTGATTTTAAGCCTCGTGATTCTAATATCCTAATTTGATTACTTTTATAAAGTCTTTATTGTTTTGTTTTTTTTTTGAAATCGCTTTTCATGTCGCAAATCAAATCAGGCATTCAAAAATGTGTCGGGGCTATTCATGGGCATGTGAGCCATCTAAATAACCCCAAACACCCACAATCACATATTCTACTATTACGGGGCCTTAAACCCGATTTCGACTCGATATCGTTTTAAGGCCCGAAATTTATATATTTACAATAAAGGGCACATTACCGTAACTACATATACCAAAAATTGTCTATCTTTGGAATTTGATCACAATGATCTCATTCCTAGGCTCACAATCCCAAAATCACCACACAACAATAATATGGATACAATGGAAAACTCAATAACACTAGATTTACTACTACACCACAATAACCTAAAATAGCAAGTTAAAACACTATGAACTATACATTACCATAATAAACTATATATCACCATACGGATATCATCGGGACATTAAGAGAAAATTTCGTTCCGACGAAACCCTCACTAATTATCCCTAATCCATGGATCCTTGCTAATACAAAAAAGATACTACATTCAAACAACCCAACAACAAGAAATCATAAGGAAAAAACAAGAGAAAAGCTTCAAGAAATGCCCTTTTTCACCTGGCAACACTTTAAGAATCACTTTATATTTCACAACCAAATATAGAACACAAGATTGGACAAATATTGAAGCTAAAAAGAGACAAAACCTCCCCTTTTTTTTTTATCAAAATTGTAGGTTTTCTCTCTCTATATTCTATCTCTCTCTTTCTCAATTCTTCTCCCATTTTTCTTCCTTTTTTTTCTCTCGAATGAAAAATTGGACGCTGTATAGACGTTTGGAGGCAGCCGCAAGTGCATCTGCGGCTGGCCGCAGATTCATCTGTGGCTACCTGTTGTCGTCATCTCACCCACCGTCTCGGCTGCTGTGTGTTTCCTCGAGCCACGAAAACGCCTAAAAGTCTTTGACCACAGATACATCTGCGGCCGCTCGGCTTTCTTTCCTCGATTCTCGTGTCATGCAGTCTTAAATCATTATTTTTCACTGTATTATTTGTATCTCGCAATCTGGAGACTGTTGGTAGGATATATTGACTGTTTCAGTTTGTCTGGATCAATTCGTATCCCTGTATCGCACAATTCGATGTCGATTCGTTGTCATGTTTGCTTGTCATGACTGTGCTGAAATTCACCATTCCCTCTCGCAGGCCATGCGACATGACGATTTTGCCCTCCTGCTCAGGTTAGTAGACAAGTGCAATATTTGGGTGTCTACAGTCAAACTTAGCATGGTATCACTTACCCTATAAATAGATTACTCAGCTAAGTAATGAAAGTACACCAAAAACATTCAAATTTTCTACTACAATATTGTGGGTATTTTCTTTCGAGTGTAGTAATAATACTTTGAGTTTCGATATCACCAATAAGAGTGCATGAATTTCTTAAGTGAGTTTTTTCTTTAAAGAGTAATAATTATACAAATACTCACTTCACACGTTATTCACAATTCTTCTTTTATAAGTCTCTTCATTTAGAAGATTTATTTTGAAAAGTTTCATTTCAAAAATTTTATTTTGAAATATTATTTTCTTTTAAAAATTATTTTGAAGTTATTATATTTTATTCTGCACACTACACAAATTTATACTATATAGTTACTTTTGATGATTTCATTATATACGAGTTAGTGTATACCATGAAATTTATATGTGACAGTTACTAATTAAATTATAGGCTTAAATATATTTTACTACCCTAAACTATTACATTTTTTCACTTCGATGATCAACCTTTTAATTTTTTTAATCAAGGCATTCAACTCTTATTTTTGTCCACTTTAGTTTAATTAGAAAGCCACGTTAGAAATTAATGATGTGGCGTGAACATGTGGCATGTGATGCTTATGTGTTAAATCATTTTATAAAAATAAAAGGGCAAAAATGTAAAAACCAAATAAATAATTAATTCCTTTTAACAAATTTATCAATTTCAGATTTCTTCCCATTTTCTCTATCCCTTCGCTATTTTCTCTCCTCCAGAATATCCAATTCAATGGAAATTAGTCGAAGATTACTCCCAAACCTCCCCGTCCGACCTTCCTCAACGAACTACAGGAATTGATCTTTTGGAATTGAATAAAAGGTTGTTAGTAGTGCTCCGCGTGTTGTGAACGCGACACCAACACTCCGGAATCGCCATAGTTATCGATAACCCAAAAATTAGGGTGGAGGCATCGCCATAGTTATCGATTTTGAAATTTGAGCCAAGTTACAGTGAAGGACTAAAGTACACACAATCAGGAACATCTAATCATGGATCTGACCAAAAAAAATCTCTTAGTAGACAAGAAAACTAGAAAAGATTCCCATGGTAAAGACTAGTGAGAAAGATTCCCTAGGGTTTAGTTCAATTTGTATGCTTCCTTGTTTTGGCTAAATGATTATGTATGGATTGTCTAATGTGGTTTATCTTAATCGTTTAAATGCTTGATCATCATTTACCATGTTAACTCACACGGAACCGAGATGGGGAGTGTGAGTTTAGAATCGACCATGTTAGCTTGTGTTCATGATTTCACATGACGTTGGATTGCATGATTAGTGCTAAGGATAGACATATACCGAAGCACCACACGTATTCTTTTGAAAACCTGTGCTTAAACCCGTTTTTCTCTAGGTCACATAGACATATAGTGATTTAATTAACTTGGGTGTTCTTTCCCGTTCTGTTGCCCTGTGGGTCGGATATGGGTTGGATATGGGTATGATGCAACGAGAGTTGGTCATACTTTAGTTTTGTGTTTTCGACTAACAATCCGAAGTAATCAATTAGGTTTAACAGGAAGTAGCACAGTTGAATGACGCCCTAGGTGAAGTTATAATCCCATGCCTCCTTTGTCTGCTTAAATCGTTTATTAATTATTTGTCTTTAATTTTCACAACTTAGATTTAATTCACAATTACTTAATTTACTTGACCACTGTTTAAAGAAACCAAAATAGTTATAAAACTGCTGCATGATAGTGTAATAGCTAACCATAGTCCTCATGGGAACGATACTTTACTTACTTTATATTACTTGTTGACCACGTGCACTTGCGTGTAAGTGTTGATTTGTCATACGCACGGTTTGACACCCAACAAGTTTTTGGCGTCGTTGCCGGGGACTTTGAGTAGTTTTTATTACTTTCATCGTCAGTTTAAATTAGATTGGTTTAGTTAAACAATCTTTTCGTACCTCATTTCTTTTTATCAATTTCTTTGGTTTCAGGTACTTGTGACTTGTGCATGCTAACTCGATCAAAGAAACGTAGGTTGTTGGCTCTCAACGACAACATTTATACACAAGTTCAACAAGTGATTGAGGTTAGCTCTGACAGTCAAGAGAACATTAAACAGCCAGAAACCATGGCAGGAGAACAAGAGGCACCCAAGCCACTAAGAGACTATGCAACGCCGCGGATAAATGAGTTGCAAGCAATTATCACAAGGCCGACAATCACAGCCCTCTCCTTTGAAATTAAACCGAGCACCATTCAAATGGTGAAGAATTCAGTACAGTTTGGGGGAATGGCTAATGATGATCCGAACGATCACTTGCTGAGCTTCTTGGAGATCTGTGATACGTTCAAGTTTAATGGAGTAACGGATGATGCAGTGAGACTCATACTCTTCCCATTTACACTGAGAGATAAAGCAAAGAGTTGGCTTCACTCATTACCTCCGGGGTCAATCACTACATGGGAAGACTTGGCACAGAAATTCCTGAAGAAATTCTTTCCTCCTGCAAAGACCAATAAAATGAGAAATGATATTTCTATGTTTGCACAACAACATGGAGAGTCATTATATGAAGCATGGGAGAGGTTTAAAGAGTTGTTAAGAAGATGCCCGCATCATGCACTACCCCAATGGATACAGATGAACACATTTTACAGTGGTTTGAGTGGTAACACTCGGACTAGCATTAACGCAGCATCTGGAGGGGAATTTATGGCAAAGAATTTCGATGAGGCATATGAGCTGCTTGAAACCATGGCTGCCAACAATTATCAATGGCCTACTTCGAGGCTAAATCAACCAAAAGTGGCCGGGGTTATAGAAGTAGATGCTATCACAGCCTTAGCAGCTCAATTATCAGTCATGTCCAAGAAGATTGATGCAATTGCAGATAATAAAGTGCAGCGGGTGGCTTATGTATGTGAGCTATGTGCAGGGGAACATCCTACAGAGCAATGTGCTATCAATTCAGAATCAGTGCAATTTGTGAGTAGATACCAGAGGCAACCAAATCAGTATCAGAATACTTAAAATTCTGGAGCTAGGAATCACCCAAACTCATCATGGAGCAACAATCAGAACCATCAACAAGTTCCTAGACCACACTATCCTCCCAGATTTCAGAGTCATCAACATGCAGCACAACCGTCCCAACCAGAGAGAAAGCCAGACTTAGAAGAATTAATGCTGAAATACATGGCTAACACTGATGTGTTGATAAAGAGTCAGTCTGCTTCCATCAAAAATTTGGAGAACCAAGTGGGCCAAATGGCCAATTTGCTGGCAAACAGACCTCAAGGATCTCTTCCAAGCAATATAGAAGAAAACCCAATAAGAGAGGGAAAGGAGCACTGCAAAGCTGTCATGACTAGAAGCGGGAAGCAGTTTTTGCCAACTGGCGCAAATGAGCCGGCAGTACAAAGAGAAATAGAACAGTTGCACCCCGCCTCAGACTCAGTTGGTGCAGAAAGCTCTAAGGAAAAGGAGGAAGTTGTTGTGGAGACTGAAGCAGGAAACAAGGATCAACTAGAAAAGCCTCCAGTTACTCACACACGAGTCTATCCTCCAGTACCTTTTCCACAGAGGCTTCAGAAACAGAAATTGGACAAGCAGTTCGCTAAGTTCCTGGAAATTTTCAAAAAGCTGCAAATAAACATACCGTTTGCAGAAGCTTTAGAACAGATGTCGAGCTATGCTAAGTTCATGAAAGGGATTCTGTCCCGAAAGAAGAGATTGGAAGACTTTGAGACTGTGGCTTTAACTGAGGAATGCAGTGCAGTCTTACAAAGGAAACTACCTCCTAAACTGAAAGATCCGGGGAGTTTCACCATTCCTTGCGAGATAGGGAGTGTGTCTTTCAACAGATGCTTGTGTGACTTAGGAGCAAGCATTAACCTCATGCCATTGTCAATTTACACACAGTTGGGACTTCCTGCACCAAAGCCCACAAATATATCCCTACAGCTCGCAGACAGATCGATTACATATCCAAGAGGGATTGTGGAGGACATTCTGGTCAAAGTTGACAAGTTCATATTCCCCGCGGACTTCATTATCCTAGACTAGGAAAAGGATAAGGATATTCCCATAATCTTGGGGAGACCATTTCTAGCCACGGGGAGAACTCTCATCGATGTACAAAAGGGAGAATTAACAATGAGGGTCCAGGACCAAAGAATAACCTTCAATGTGTTCCGGGCAATGAAGTTCCCTACTAATGAAGAAGAATGCTTCCGAATGGATGTGGTAGAGAGGGTGGTGGAAGATGAGTTTCTTAGAATGGCAAGTAAAGATCCGATGGAAACTACCTTGGTGAGGGATAGTGACAGTGACAATGATGAGTCGGGGATGGATGACTGTATCTATGAGCTGGAGGCACTACCACAGGTGAATACATGCAAGATACCTGTTGAGCAGTTAGAAAGTGCAGAAGAACCTCCAGATCGTTTGAAACCATCCTTGGAGGTACCTCCTACTCTTGAGCTTAAACCGCTCCCATCACATCTCAGGTATGTTTATTTAGGTGAATCAAATACTTTACCTGTGATTATTGCATCTGCACTAACCCCTTTACAGGAAAGTAAGCTGATAAGAATCTTGAGAGAATTCAAGGAAGCTATCGGATGGACAATAGCCGACATCAAGGGCATTAGTCCGTCCTTCTATATGCACAAGATTCTTATGGAAGAGGACAGTAAACCAACTGTGGAGCATCAGAGAAGGCTCAACCCCATTATGAAAGAGGTTGTCAAGAAGGAGATTCTGAAATTGCTAGATACTGAGATCATATATCCTATCTCCGACAGTGCATGGGTGAGCCCTGTCCAATGCGTGCCCAAGAAAGGAGGGATGACAGTTGTGAAGAATGAGCATAATGAATTGATACCGACAAGGACAGTGACCGGTTGGAGGGTGTGTATGGACTACAGAAAGCTGAACAAGGCAACAAGAAAAGACCATTTTCCATTGTCGTTCATTGACCAAATGTTGGACAGACTTGCGGGTCTTGAATACTACTGTCTACTAGATGGCTATTCGGGGTACAATCAGATAGCCATTGCACCTGAGGACCAGGAAAAGACAACCTTCACTTGCCCCTACGGGACGTTTGCATTCAGACGAATGTCCTTTGGGCTTTGCAATGCTCCAGCAACATTTCAAAGGTGCATGATGGCCATCTTTTCTGGCATGGTGAAGCAGAATGTGGAAGTCTTCATGGACGACTTCTCTGTATTTGGGGATTCCTTTGAGTTGTGTCTGGAGAATTTGATTCTAGTATTGAAACGCTGCATAGAGACGAATCTGGTTCTAAACTGGGAGAAATGCCATTTCATGGTACAGGAAGGAATCATCCTTGGGCACAAGGTTTTAGGGAAAGGATTGGAGGTTGACAAGGCGAAGCTGGAGATAATCGAGAAATTGCCACCACCTACAACTGTTAAAGGGGTGCGCAGTTTTTTAGGTCATACGGGCTTTTACAGACGATTCATCAAGGACTTCTCCAAAATCTCCAAGCCATTATGCAGCCTACTAGAAAAAGAGGTCCAATTCAAATTTGATGAAGACTGTTTAAAGGCCTTTGAGCTGTTAAAGTCAAAGCTAACATCAGCACCCATAATTGTAGTACCGGATTGGTCTATACCATTCGAGCTGATGTGCGATGCTAGCGATTATGCAGTGGGGGCAGTTTTAGGTCAGCGCAAGGAAAAGATTTTTCATGCTATCTACTATGCCGGCAAGACCTTAACAGATGCTCAACTAAACTACACCACCACCGAGAAAGAGCTATTAGCGGTTGTATACGCTTTCGACAAATTCAGGTCGTATCTCGTTGGAACAAAAGTTGTGGTGTACACGGATCATGCTGCTATTAGATATCTGATTTCTAAGAAAGATGCAAAGCCGAGACTTATCAGATGGATTCTTCTTCTCCAAGAGTTCGATCTGGAAATTCGAGACAAAAAGGGTTCAGAAAACCAAGTGGCAGATCATCTTTCTAGATTGGAACATCCGGAACAGGATAGGAAGGACGAGACGGATATAAATGAGTATTTTTCGGATGAGCAGCTCTTCACTGTGACCTCAGAGATTCCTTGGTACGCTGACTTTGTCAACTACATAGTAAGCAATGTTCTCCCACCAGAGTTAACTCGCCAGGAAAAGAAAAAGTTTTTCCATGAAGTAAAGAGTTACCTGTGGGATGAACCCTTCTTGTTCAGACAGTGTGCAGATCAGATAATCCGCAGATGCATCCCTAACAGTGAGACGTCTAGTATACTGCATGCATGTCATTCTTCTCTTTATGGAGGTCATTATGGAACGGAACGTACCGCGTCTAAAGTACTTCGAGCTGGGTTCTATTGGCCGACTATATTCAAAGATGCCCACCAGTTTGTAAAAAGCTGTGATCGATGTCAACGAGTGGGTAACATTTCCAGACGAAATGAAATGCCATTAAATTCAATTCTGGAAGTGGAAATCTTTGATATTTGGGGAATCGACTTCATGGGCCCATTTCCATCATCATCCGGAAATCTTTATATTCTCTTGGCAGTCGATTACGTCTCAAAATGGGTAGAAGCCAGTGCTCTACCATCCAACAATGCCAAAGTCGTCCTGAAATTCCTTCAAAGGAACATCTTCACTAGATTTGGCACTCCTCGAGCAATCCTCAGTGATGGAGGGAGCCATTTCTACAACAGGCTCTTCACAGCATTATTAGCCAAGTATGGGGTAAAGCACAGAGTAGCCACAGCCTACCACCCCCAGACCAGTGGCCAAGCGGAAGTATCTAATCGAGATGTGAAGAGAATTCTAGAGAAGATGGTAAATCCGTCAAGGAAGGATTGGTCAATGAAGCTTGATGATGCACTATGGGCATACAGGACAGCCTATAAGACTCCCATTGGCATGTCGCCTTTCCAGATGGTTTATGGTAAGGCATGTCACCTTCCAGTGGAATTAGAGCACAAGGCTTACTAGGCCATAAAAAAGTTGAATTTCGATCTCTCAGCCGCAGGAGAGCAGCGACTGCTCCAACTTAATGAGTTAGATGAATTTCGACTGTGGGCTTATGAGAATATGAAATTGTACAAGGAGAAGGTGAAACGATGGCATGATCGGAAAATAATTGAAAGGAAGTTCGAGCCGGGGCAAGCAGTATTGTTATTCAATTCCAGGCTTTGATTTTTCCCGGGCAAACTCAAGTCTCGATGGTCAGGACCATTCACAATCAAAACTGTCTATCCTCATGGCGCCATCGAAATTGTGGGAAAAGAGCATGAACGACCGTTCAAGGTTAATGGGCAGCGTCTGAAGCATTATTGGGGAGGCGATATTGATCGCCAACAGTCCTCAATTTCCCTCGAGGAGACAGAATGAACCGAGGAACAGTCAAGCTACGACTATAACTAAAGCGCTTGTTGGGAGGCACCCCACTTTTTGTCTAAATCTCCATTTGTTTAATTTTTGAATTATGAAATTGTTAAGCTTAATGTTTGAAATACTCTTGGAGATTTGAATTTTGTTTTTGTGATTTCTTTCAGGAGGAGTTGAACTGAATTTGCATGATGGATCACAGAAAAAAGAAGCCTCAGTTTTTGGGCTGACTGGCAGAAGGCGCAGCTGCGCCGGATTTATACTGCCCAGAGGCGCAGCTGCGCCGGGTAGCAGGGCAGGATTCTGGAGACAGGGAAAGGCGCAGTTGCGCAGTGTCCCAGTTCATTTTCTGCGCAGCTGCGCCGCACGCCAGTTTCAGTTGTTACGTTTTGTTTAAAGCCCGACCGACTGCATTCCTCCCCACTTTAAAACAGTTCCTTCCCTAACCCTTCCACATCAGAAAATTCGAGACAAGAGCTCTCAAAGAAGATCAAACCCTAGTTCTCCTACCCATTTCCTAGCACACATTTGCCCTAATCTCCATCCATAGAAACCTCCATACATAGAATCCTCATCGAGCCCTAGTCAAGCATACAATCAGATTACCAACATTAGGGTTGTGTGAAGCAAGTTTGGGGGTTCTTCCAAGTTGAGAAGCAGCGTTTATACAGAGATACACATCTAGCCCTAACACTTTCAAAATGCCGAAGCGCGTCCATACCCCATCGTCTTCATCGGCCAGTAGTGATGCGGGGGGAGAAGGCGATGACAGAAACACACTAGATGCCTCCAGATTTGTCAACCTTTCTGCACAACACTATTACTGGGACGTCATGATTACGAAATCATTTGTGTTAGAAAGGGGCCTCAAGCCCAGTGCTGCGGATGGAGGGCTGTTGCAACAAATCAGGAGTCGTGGGTGGGTTTTGCTTGTGGAAACGCCCATAGCGGCGCCGATGTCGATAGTGCGGGAGTTCTATGCTAATGCCCGAGAGACTCAGAATGGGATTTCATATGTTCGGGGCAAGCAAGTAGACTACTCCTCTCGAGCCATAAACGAGCTATTTAGGATGCCAGCCTTGACTGCAGAGGCAATTCAGTGGACGCGAGAACTGCGATCCCAAACCAACTTAGACACCCTGATGGAGGAGATGTGCAGGCCCGGTGTGGAATGGAAGATTAGGCCAGATACGAATCAGAAGGTGCATTTCCCTCAGACGGCATTGAGCAGGTATGCTAAGGCCTGGTACAGTTTCATATGCGGCAGCATACTGCCGACGACCCACCATCAGGACGTGAATAAGGAGAGGGCGATAATTTTGTATGGCATTTGCAAGGGTCAGAGTATGGATGTAGGATACATCATCCATCACTCTATGATTAAATTTATGAGAGTCAGTACTTCGGGCGGAATCCCGCATGTCTCCACCATTACGCGGTTATGTACAGCAGCAGAGGTAGAGTGGGGCGAGGAGTCTTCTCAGTTGCCGATGAGGGATATCGATCATACTGTCATTGAGAAGTTCACGGTCTGGAAGGGTATGAGATCGCATCCAAGGGGTCTCGGTTTTATTAGGGAAGAGGTTCCGGAGGAGCAGGGTGTGGCAGCTGAGGAGCCACAGGCCGGAGGGCTTCCTCCTGATTTTGTAACTAGGCATGATAGAGAGATGCGTCGCTTGCATAAGCGCATGGACGCGATGCACACGGACTTCAGTTCATATACTGCCGACTTCTCAGCGGCATTGACCAGTGCATTCTCTCAGCTAGGCGCGGATGTACAGTTCCCGACCTTCGGGCAAGGAGGCTTGTACCCACCGCCAGATTCACCACCCGAGGCCTAGGGGAGTTTTCTCTCTCACCTTTATCTCCAATGAGGACATTGTTACATTTAAGTTTGGGGGTATTGGGTGCATGTCATGTTTAGCTATGTCTTAATTATTATCATATTTTGCTTGTCATTTAAATTTGTAGTTTATGTTTAGTTGCATCGCATTTAGTTAAATTTGAAAAATAAAAATAAATAAAGCATCATATTTATTTCTCGTACTGCATTTAGGCTAATTGCATTTTATTGCATGAATCCTAGCGTCCTGTTCGGTCGAAGTCATATTGGCCTATGATGATACTCGGTTTTGCTTGATCATGTAACGGGGTTGAAAATCGAGTCATAGTCTTAGTGTCATGTTGATTTACGATTCCTAACTTATTTGACTCTGATATAACCGGATAGCACTTTATGTGTAATTGTTTTGTTTGGTTTAATCTAAATATGTGCATAATTGTCTTCTGGTGGAAAAAAATTTTGTTTAAGCAACAGAAATTTGGTGTATGGGTTGTGTCGGCTATAATAACACAGAAATCAAGTTTGGGGGTTAAGAGAGCTATAGCGTGAGATGGAGCGTTAAAACGCACTCACATAAAAATAAAAAATAAAAAAATAAAAAATAAAAATAAATAAATAATAAACACGTTGGCTAGTTTAGTTCTGTGGCCGTAGATACTTGAGTTAATAGGCCCGTAGGGGTGTCTTTACACCTAGCGCCCTAAAGCCGACTGGTTTGGGAGTCGTTGGTCGAAAGCTTGCTACATGGGTATCTTCGAAGCCTAATAGGACTAGGCATTGCACAGCCGGGTATAAACGCGAGATAGAGCAATTATTGCCCTCGTGGTTGTATATAAAGTCGGTTAATCCTGAATAACCCTGATATTGATTAATGTGAAGTCTTAGCTGACATTTTTCCTATTATCGTCTTTCTTGAGTTAAAACTGTGATTTTCCCTCTAAGAAGCGCATTATGACAATATTTGCATCATACCAACCTTAATGATGGCCAAGCACACTACACATTGTATCAGTAATAATATGTTGTGGAATTGTCGATTGATATGACCTATTGACGATTTCTTAGTTAGATGCTATGTTTAATGTTCATTGCAACTTTTCTGAGGCTGCTCAATTTAAGCTTTGTACTGACTGACGTGGATTCACTTGCATGTAGCGTAGACTGTATTTGTAGCTTAACTTGCATTTCAGTTTGCTCATTATGTAGCTTGAGGGCAAGCAACGGGTTAAGTTTGGGGGTATTTGATAAGTAGGTTTTATACCTACTATTTCGATGCCAACTTGCTTTAACTTTCGCTTGTTCTCATTAGTTTTTATTACTTTTCATGCTTTTATGTCTCTTTTGTAGGTTTCATGCTCCTTAGCACTTTATTGGCATTTTCCGTCTTTTTGGGGACAAACCGGCGTGTTTCGGTCTAGATCTTGTGCGAGGAGGAAGAATTGCAGTTTTTGGGACAAAAATGGTTCAATGCGGGAGTGATATGCGCGATGATCGGATGCAGCAGAAAAGATGGCACAGATTCCAAGACTGGTGCACGGCGCAGCTGCGCCGCAATCCTTCATAAACACTGCGCAGCTGCGCAGTAGCTCTTCAGGCTGCCTGACTGGTGCACGGCACAGCTGCGCCGCATTCCTTCACATTTTCTGCGCAGCACCTCTGCTGAGTCTTTGACTGCCGTGAGGTGCAGCTGCGCCCCATTTCAGTACAATCACGGCGCAGCTGCGCCGGTCCTTCGCACCAAATTCTGAGCTGACTTATTTTAAACGGGCCAATCATGTTGCTTCATGCTACAGTGATCGCGAGGGAGCAGCTTGAGGCTATATATACCAGTAGTATCAGTCCAAGGCCATATATATATAGAAGAGAATAGATAGAAAAGCTAGGTCAAAAGGAAGAAGAGAGAGTGCATTGTTCATTTCCATTCTTTGTTGTTTTTGTTCTCTCTTGTTCCTTGTGATTTAGCTAGAGTAGTATAGCTTAGAGCTGGGCATTGGAAGTTTGAAGCATTGTGTCAACCTTGTAACTCCGGATTTGAAGAAGAAAAACCTAGCTTTGCATTTCTTAACTTTGTTTTTTCTTTCTTTTCATTTGTAGCTTCAATGTATGAACATATGTGGATGATGGTTGTTATTTCTATTATGAACTAATTTCTCTTATGGGATTATAATGAAACCTAGGGTTTAGTTCAATTTGTATGCTTCCTTGTTTTGGCTAAATGATTATGTATGGATTGTCTAATGTGGTTTATCTTAATCGTTTAAATGCTTGATCATCATTTACCATGTTAACTCACACGGAACCGAGATGGGGAGTGTGAGTTTAGAACCGACCATGTTAGCTTGTGTTCATGATTTCACATGACGTTGGATTGCATGATTAGTGTTAAGGATAGACATATACCGAAGCACCACACATAGTCTTTTGAAAACCTGTGCTTAAACCCGTTTTTCTCTAGGTCACATAGACATATAGTGATTTAATTAACTTGGGTGTTCTTTCCCGTTCTGTTGCCCTGTGGGTCGGATCTGGGTTGGATATGGGTATGATGCAACGAGAGTTGGTCATACTTTAGTTTCGTGTTTTCGACTAACAATCCGAAGTAATCAGTTAGGTTTAACAGGAAGTAGCACAGTTGAATGACGCCCTAGGTGAAGTTATAATCTCATGCCTCCTTTGTCTGCTTAAATCGTTTATTAATTATTTGTCTTTAATTTTCACAACTTAGATTTAATTCACAATTACTTAATTTACTTGATCACTGTTTAAAGAAACCAAAATAGTTATAAAACTGCTGCATGATAGTGTAATAGCTAACCATAGTCCTCGTGGGAACGATACTTTACTTACTTTATATTACTTGTTGACCACGTGTACTTGCGTGTAAGTGTTGATTTGTCATACGCACGGTTTGACACCCAACAGATACTAAAATATATTTAAGCCAGAATTTTATATATATATATATATATATATATATATATATATATATATATATATATATATAGGTTGGTCAATTTCATAGAAAGCAGTATATAGTCACGTGTTAAGATAAGTGATATCATTTTCTTTCATACTCCTAAATTTAAACTTACTATGGTAAGTAAATGTTGCTCGTTTTTATAATTCTTATCATTAAATGGTAAAATTCCTAAAATGATTATATGCTCCTTAATAGTTTACGCTTCATTTAATATCATTTCACCTGAACCTTCCTATTTACCTTAACGTTTCTATTTAATTTAACAGTTATTTTTGAACTATGAATCTTGAATTTGACTCCACATCGTTTTGACAATTTAAACATTATTTGACACCTCTAACGTCTATTGTTTATTCTATTATTTTCTTTCTTCTATTCATCATATCACTGTTATTATATTAATCATCAAGAATCAAGTTGTTGTGAATATCTTTGGCCTGAGTGCAAAAATTATATAATTGGTGAATGTCTTTGGCCTAGGTGCAAAGACATTATTATTGTTGAGTGTCTTTAAGGACACATGGTGAAAGTTTTCTTTGGTCTGGGTGTAAAGAAGAATTGTTGATTGGCATGATCATAACCATGGGTGTTACAATTGATAAAAGTTTGATGATAAGTTTTCTAAATAGGAGAAGATTTTAGAAATCATGATATATTTTACTCTCCTAATGGATTGCTCATTCTGCTACAGATATTTATTGACAATTTATTATCTATTATATTTTATCATTCTGCTGCAGTTGTTGATCTAAAACTTGTTGTCTATTATATTCTATCAAGTTTATCGTTATTGAAGGTTAAAGATAATTTATTCATTGTTATCTTAGTCATGATATTCTTCTTTACTGTTGTGAGGATCCGAATTTTTAGAATTTCTTTAATATTATCAAATGAGAATTTAATTAATAGAATTATTAAGATTGTTTAAATTATTGGTGATATTTTATGTGATTTAAGGCATGTGAAGAGATTTAATTGATAAATTAAATCTGTACAGAGATGGTAATGATTTGTGTTGATTTAAAATAATTAAAAAGTAAATAAATTGTTTAAAAACAATTTATGAAGAATAAGAGAAATTTCTTGTAAAGACAATAAAATTGTTATGGAAATGCAGAAATTTAGATTTAAAGGAGATTATATGGTAATGTGAGAAGTAAGATTTAAATATGTATATTTATATATGTGAATGTTAATTGTGATAATTATAAATTTCATTAATTATGAAAATAAAGGGATTAATAATTAAATTAATCCAATTTTAAATGAAGAGTTAATGAGAAAGTTAGTAAAGTTATAATAATTGATTATATAATTAATCAAGAATTTTGGAGGAGGTTTAGAATTTAATTGAGAAGAAATGTAATTATATAAATTATATAATATTGAATTATATAATTTATATAAGGAAATTAAAGTAAGATATGAAAAAAATAATAATTATATAAATTATATAAGAATAATTATATAATTTATATAAGAGGAGTAAATTAGTTGTGGATGGAAGAAAATTTTAGAATTGTATTTTGTATGGAATGAATAAGGATAAAGTAATTATATAAATTATATAATAATGAATTATATAATTTATATAAGGAAAGTTAATGTGAAAATTAAAGAAATAAATATAAATGAGGAAAAACGAAGGTTTTAAATTATTAAAAAATTATGGTTATAATGAAGTTATTATGACTTTTATGAAGGATAATATTTCGAAAACGTGAACATGTTAATGTAACACGTTGTTCAAGAAATGAAGTGAAAAATTATGGAAAATAATTTTTATAAGCTATATGAAATAATTTATGAATTTTGGAGGTATAAATTTCCTCAAATAATTACATGCATGTCATTATGCGTGTACAAAATTTGTCAAGAAAGGTACCCAAAAAGGGTATTAAAATTATTTATAAATCATATTATGATTTTTAGTAAATTAAAATAAATATTTTATATTTATTATATAAAATATTTAATACACGAAATAATTACGTAATGTATTAAAAGTAAATTTTGCATGTATTTTCTTGGAAAAATTCGGAAGTCACGTTGGTCAAAGGCGGTGGAATTTATTTTTGTTCCAAAATGTTTAAGCATGTTGTTTATATAAAAGTAAGAGAAAGGAAAGCAAGAGAAATAAAAAGAGAAAGAAGAGAAGAACAAAACATTTTTTTTGTTCTTCTTCCACTCGAAACACCACCATGAGCACCGCCGAAACCACCACCACCTGACCACCATGCTACCACCAAGGGGGAAAAGAAGAAATTTTGGTGCCATCTAGAGGGAGTTTTAAGCTTCAAAGAAGGTTGATCGAGTTAAGGGTTTGAGCTAACAATTTAAATAACTGGACGCCAGGCAAGTTCTTCAGTCCCTTTTATGTTAAATGTTGGACTGTTAAGATATGTAATTCTTGTTTTAAATGCATAAAAATTATGTGCTATGTGATACGTGATTAATATGACCACAATGTGTACTTTATGCAACGATATGAATATATATGAGATATATTATGGTAGAAGCACAAGCACATGATGTATGACACACACTGAGTATGTTAAGGTATGTGCTACGTGAAATATGAACTGTTGAACTTGTTGAGCCGTTGTGCTCATTACTTGTTTAAAATAAACTTTTGCAGGATAAAGAAATAAGTTTCAGGAATATCGGATTAAGTTAGAGATGAATTGCCTAGAAGGTAGAAAACGTGATTGTTATATTGTTAATATTATAATTCAATATGAGAAATTTGTTAATTTACTGTGATGAATTTTATGTATATATAATTTGAATCTGAATATGTTAGAAGTTCAATTATGAAATGTGATTGATCAGGATAATTGTTACGGTAGAAATTATTATATGTTTAATTTATGAATGATGATACAAGGAATATTTATATGGATATGAATGGTATTAAAATTCGAATGCCGAGCTTTATGATACGTGTAAAAGAAGGAAAAAGTTAAGGTTGCGATCCAGAGATTAAGATCGAGAAATGAAGATTTTAAATAATAAAATATTTAATACAACGATTGAATCAAGAAAGTGAGAAAAAGAAAAATTTATACTGAAAATTTGGGTAAATGTTGATTTTAAAATCAATTATTGGATTAAAGAATGGATTAAAGATTTATTAACGAACCGAAATTTGGACGTAAGGTAAATAATGTTTAATAAATATGGAAATTAAGGTAATAAAGTGGGTCGAATTTCGGGGTCGTTTCAACTGTACTATTTGAGTTCATCCTGTTAGTTTTTATCATGCTATAAAATAGTGTGACAATAATAGTGAAGACTTAGTTATGTATAACTGGACGTTGTATTGTTGCACTTTACACTATATTATAATAGTTAGTTGTTTGTCTTTTGGCGACTCCAATTTGAATTGTGTAGGCTCGAATTAGGGTTTTTGAATTTTAAATTCCTTTGTTTTGGTCAACGCAAGTCAAGTCCCTAAGTACCACATGTACGTCAACGCAAGTCGAGCCCCTAGGTACCACATGTGTGTTGACTGTTACGTAGCACACGTGGCATGCTAAGGAGATTTAGTGGGGGGAAATGTGTCTCTCCCATAAATTAAATTCAAAACTTCAAACTTGAACATTAGAGCATGAAATCACTAAAACAACATAAGCTTAATTGTTTAAATTATTTAAAAAATAAATGATATGCTAATGTAACTCTTCGTTTTGGACTGCAACCCACCATCATCACCGTCATTCCAAGATAGTTAATTCATCATTTCTCGTTTCTTCCACCTAACTGTATACAAACAATTTTTCTTCAGATAGATGTTAATTCTTCATCATCATCATTATTATTATCATTTGGGGCGGGTTATGTCTAGTTAATCTTATCCCCGACAACCTTCACCGGAGCAAATGACTTATGAAGAAAATTTTAATAATAAAAAAACACCCAACAAGGTTGAAAAGTATGAGTTGCCAACCATGACCTTCTTGGATCATGTTGTCCGGTCAGAATAAAGCATAATATATAAAATCTCTGTCTCTGTCTCCAAAACGTATGGTAAAACACTTTTTGCTAATTATTCACATGGTTTATGCTATAACATAAGAGTGATTTAGATTCAATAATTGATTGAAAATGAGTTTGATTTTGTATTAGTATATGTTTAGGTAATAATAATAATAATAATACTGATGAATTAGCGTCTATTTGAAGAAATGACGTTTGTATACAATTGAGTAGAAGAAACGAGAAAAGATGAATTAGCTATCTTGGAATGATGGTGATGATTGTAGGTTACAGTCCAAAAAAAAGAGTTACATAAGTATATTATTTATTTCTTGAATAATTTAAACAATTAAGCTTATGATATTTTAGTGATTTTATGTTTTAATGTTTATGCGCCAAGAAAAATGGGGGGTTCAAAATCTAAAAAAAGTTAAAGAAAGTGGTAACATTTTTTTTTATCATGCGACTCCTGTCCATCGATCCAAACATGTTTTCTATATATTTTTTTTAATTTTAAATTTATTATTATTATAATTCAGTCACCCAACAACAAGCCTGACGACACGCATATATTTCATTCTTAAATCAATATTAATCCAGCCGATTCATCTTAATTGAAGTGCCTTACTGTAGGGGTCTATATATTCTCACAGCAAATTTTGATATTTTGGATGTAGAGCCCGTTTTTAACCAAATTAATAGTGTTAATATATTAACGTAACTAAGGAAGACAAAGTAAATCTGCAAAGTAAATATCTATAGATAGATGTATAGTAGTAATATTACAATACCTTACTTTGAGCCTCCTTTGAGCCTACTTTATATTTTCATCATCAGTGAGATTGGATATGAAAGATAACCTTTTAAAGAATAAGCGTATGTTCACGACATCAAATATAACCTTAAATATAATATTTTGATTTTAATTATTTAAAGATAAAATTTATCACAAAAATTTATCTTAAAATTTATTTTTTAATAATTAAGATATATGTAATATTTATTTAGTTATAATATATATAAAGTTGTCCCTTTTAAATTGTAATGTTGGGTATATTTTATAGAAAAACTTAGATAACCATTTAAAATGTACTGTTGGGTGTATTTTGTAGAAAAACTTAGATAAGCCATGCAGCCCATCCCTTACATATGCAATCATTGCATTGGGAGTAGTTTGTACTTTGTAGAAAAATTTAGTTAGGTCATGCCTTACATATGCACACATTGCCTTGGGAGAGGACGTTAGCTAAATAATTAAGAAAACAGTCCACTTATAAATGATTCAAATTTCATTAATACTTCATTCCAAAATTAAAAACAAAATTTTTCAATAAAAATTTCATTTCCCAAATATATTTATAACATCAAGTACAGATATATGTTAGTTCTAGTGACATGATATTATTCAATTTACATAGCCTCTAGAATTTAAAACTAATAATGTATTTAAAATTTTATAATGAACTAAAAAGTTAAATTTGTTTATAATTTTGAAATAAAAAGAGTATGTGTATCTGCGTATATATATTAATACCTATACTTAAAAGCATGACTTGCTATTACTTTTTAATTAACTAAAGGACCAATTAAGTTAATTTGGTAGTAATTCATATTATCTAATTGAGTTGACTCATAGTATTAAATGTTTAGTTGAATTTATTTATTTTTTAATTATTGATAATAGGTATGAAAATCTTAGTATTGATAAGGTACTCATGTATCTTCGTTTTTCAAGTTTCATAAGTACATCTAATTTTTAAATTGACTTAATAATATATCTCAAAGTATATAAATAAGAGAAGAGTTAATCGCATATTAAACCCCAAAGTATACCATTTGCCTAATTTATTATTAGTAATTCACGTAGGTACATGCGATTGACTAGCTAGTAATATAATGACAAAAAGAGCATCATTTTCACAGAGAATTAAATAATAATAATTATCAATTACTAACTTTTAGCCAATTTAATCTTATTTAAACAATTAATTTAAAATTATAAAATTTAAATTAATTTAAATTAACAACTAAATTAATCTAATAACAAGTATTAAAATCAGACTTTAGAAGACTTAAGATTATAATTTTTTTTCAATATTTCAATTAAATCTATTCACTCATTTTTTAATTAAATAATTATATAAAATTGTTAACCGTGAATTCTTTATATTATTTATACTGTGACGCCCCCAAATTTAGGCTCACACAGTCCAAACTTGAGTCGTCAAAAGACTACAACAAAATTATTACAACAAAGCGCAACGTACAACAATACAGTGTATAATAATACACAACTAAGTATTCACTATTATTGCCACACTATTTTACAACACGTGAAGACTATGATAGATATTCCTCGGACTCTCACTCCATCCCCCGGCTAGACCCCGTTACGTTTTCATCTCCTGTTGAAAAACAATGGAATAAACGAAAGGGTGAGCTCAAATAGCCCAGTAAGAAATATCATGACTAAGATAATGACGAATAAATTATCATTAGCCTTCAACAGTTGAGTTCTTGATAGAATACAATAGACTACAAGGTTTATATCAAAAACTGCAGTTAAATTCTTGACAATGTTCAGATCAATAATAGCAGCGGAATGAACAATCTATTAGAAGAATAATGCAGACTATAATGTCCACTCGCTTCTCTTTTTAGTAAAAATATCATCAACTTTTATCATCTGAAATACCATTAGTCAAGATAATACAACTTCACAGTTCCTGGTCATAATCATGCAGATTAACAGTTCATCTTTGCACTACGGGCCAAAGACATTCAATATAACACCAACGGTCATGATTATACCAGATTCAGCCTTTGGTCATAATCATATCAACCAACAGTTCATCTTTGCACTACGGGCCAAAGAGAACGTTCACCACGTGCCATAAAAGACACCGAACAGATGTATCTCCTTTAACCTAGTATATCGCCTTTAACCTATCATCTGTTCAACAATTATATCACATCTGTGCCCCCGGTCACAGATATTCACAACAGCTTGATTCTTGATGATTAATACAAATAACAGTGATACAAATGATGAACAGAAGAACAGGATAAACAATAAGTATCGGAAGTTTACTTTGTGCAGATTCAAATAATGTCCAAATTGCCAACATGATGTGGAGTGAAATTTAAAAATGATATTCAAGATCCACAGTTCAGAATAACGATTACAGTTCAATAGAAATGTTCAGAAAATAGGAAGCTTCAGTTGAAATAATGAAATTCAACTATTATGGAACATATAATATTTTCAGGAATTATAGAAGCAATAGTTCCATAATAAGTTTCGATTTAGGTGTATGAAAGAAAATAATATCCCTTACCGTAGCAGGTTTGATTAACAAAAGGTGAAGGAAATTAATATCCCTTACCATAGTAATTTTGAATAATGGAAGATGAAAAAGATGATATCCCTTATGAGTATAAAGGAAAATGATATCACTTACGAATATGGAATAAAATGATAATCCGCGCCGTAAAGTTATTCCCATCAATTTGAATACGAAGAGTTATTCACCAAACAGGCGGTAATCCGCACCATAAGGTTATTCTCATCAATTTGAATACGAAGAGTTATTCACCAAACAGGCGGTAATCCGCACCGTAAGATTATTCTCAAAGATTAATAAGGAATGAATACAAAAGGTTATTCACCAACAAGCGGTAAACCACGCCGTAAGGTTATTCCCACAATTTAATACATGGAAGTAAATGGCACAAGAAAGAAACGATATTATTTTCGAGAATCAAAGAATGATAATCCCTTCAAGTAAGAAAGAAAATAATATCCATTTATGATGATGAAAAGAGTGATACCCCTTACCTTAACACGTGACTAGATATTGATTTAAATGAGGTTGATCAACCTATATATTTTTAATATAATTAGTAATTACCACATATAAATTTCAAAGTGTATGATAATTCGTATAATATGAACTATCAAAATTATATATATTTAACATAATTTTTGTAGTATAATATAACTACTTTAAAATAGTTTTTAAAATAATATTCCAAAATAAATCTTCGAAAGAAATCTTTTAAAAATGAATCTTCTCAAAGAAGAGTCTTCTAAGGGAAGATTTGTGAATACCGTGAAAAATAGAAATTTATGAAATTACTACTCTTTAATAAAAGACTTACTTGAAAAATTCCTGCACTCCTTTTGGCTTTCAAACTCTCAAAATAACCTTACTATTCTCAGAGAAAACTCATAAAATTCTTATAGAAAAAATTTATGTTTTAGGTGTGATTTTTTTATTCAGCTGAACAAGCTATTTATAGGAGAAAATAAGTTACTATGCGTGGTAGGTGGGCTGAAAAAAAAATTCAGCAGAGGCTGCTGCGCAGCCTCCACCAACCATCCCAGCAAAAAACTCAATTTTCACATTTCATGTGGGCCCCACAGCGGGTCCAACATGTTTCTTACTATTCACGTTACTATTTCAAATAGTAAAATTAATTAATTTTTATTTATTTATTTATTCTTCTTGTGAGTCCTGCATGTAAAATAATGCTACAACAATAATTCAACAATAATATAATAAACACGTTACAAATTATTATTAATTTAATAATATAAATTACAGTATATTTGCTACTGTGACAATTATTAGGTTTAATAATTTTAAACTACAGTGCAGCAACAATTATTGACTCAATGATATAAAATACAGTGTAATGACAATTATTGAATCAATAATGCAAAATACTGTGTAATAACAATTATTGAATTGATAACATAAAATATTATGCAGTGACAATTATTGATGAAATGATGTGCAACAGTTACGGTGTCAATTATCAAATCAATAATATGAGATACTGTGTAACACCGTGTGCTACAGAAAAATACCATAAATTACCGTATGCTACTATTCTTTTATCACCGGTATTTTAACAGTTAACACCGTTGACTATTTTTATATAAAAAGGTTACTTTTGTCGTTTTCTATATCCGACAAATATTCCGTTGTGGGGTCCACCAATAATTAGTTATTTCGGCGCCGTCGTACGACCCGAATATTCCCCGACAAAACGAATATTCCCCGACACAACGAATATTGTTCGACAAAATAAAAATTTGCACATAACGTCCTTAACTTTCAATTTCGTCAATTTAACCACTTACTGTTTCATGAAAAAATATATATGAAGAAAAATTAAATTTTATATTTCATAAAATTCGGGGTCTTACAACCTCCCCTCCTTATGAAATTTCGTCCCCGAAATTGACGTATCTTGCATTTAGAAGAGGTAAGGATACTTTGATTTCATCTCAGATTCTAGCTCCCAGGTCATTTCCTCAGTATCTTGGTTCCTCCATAAAA
Source organism: Hedera helix (assembly GCA_947179155.2). Classification (NCBI taxonomy): domain Eukaryota; kingdom Viridiplantae; phylum Streptophyta; class Magnoliopsida; order Apiales; family Araliaceae; genus Hedera; species Hedera helix. The sequence continues at coordinate 20,374,143 of OX359281.1, read as the reverse complement.
CCTTAACTTGAGGTATAACCTTTGAGTGTAAGATCTGCTCCTTCTTATCTAGGATCTTAACAGATACCTCCTTGTATGTTAAATCCTCTGCTATAACGTCCGGTTCTAACTCAATGACGTGGTTTGGGTCCTTCACATATTTACGTAACATAGATATGTGAAAAACGTTATGGATGCGAGACATACTTGGTGGTAGGGCTAGTCTGTAGGCTACGGTTCCTACTCGATCGAGAATTTCAAATGGGCCAATAAATCGAAGGTTAAGCTTTCCTCTCTTTCCGAATCTCGTAACTCCTTTCCATGGAGAAACACGTAAGAATACATGATCTCCGATGTTAAATTTCTCATCTCTCCGATGAAGATCCGCATAACTCTTTTGTCGTTCTTGTGCGGTCTGTATTCGTTGTCGGATTATTTGGATCTTTTCTGTTGTCAAGCGTACCAACTCGGGTCCCAACAATTTTGCTTCTCCTACCTCATTCCAGCATACTGGAGAGCGACACCTGCGTCCATATAAAGCCTCGAATGGAGCCATACCTATACTTGCTTGGTAACTGTTGTTGTAGGAAAATTCAACCAATGGCAAGTACTTATCCCAACTTCCTTTGAAATCTAGTACGCAAAGTCTCAAAAGATCTTCGAGGGTCTGAATCGTCCTTTCCGATTGTCCGTCCGTTTGAGGATGGTATGCAGAACTGAATCGTAGCTCAGTGCCCATAGCTTTTTGTATACTGATCCAAAAGCGTGAAGTGAATCTAGGATCTCGATCAGAAACTATGGAAACTGACATGCCATGCAATCTCACGATCTCATTTATGTACATACCGGCAAGACGTTCAAGTGAAAAGTTTTCTCGTATAGGCAAGAAATGAGCAGATTTGGTCAATCTATCTACGATCACCCAAATTGCATCTAAGCCTTGAGAAACTTTTGGAAGACCCGTCACGAAGTCCATATTGATGTGTTCCCACTTCCATTCGGGAACTTCAAGTGGTTCTAATGGACCTTTAGGTACTTGATGTTCTGCCTTGACACGTTGACAAGTTAGGCACCTTGAGATAAACTCTGCAATCTCTCTTTTCATATTGTTCCACCAAAATGTATGTCGAATATCTCGATACATCTTGGTACCTCCTGGGTGGATTGCAAACGGCGTGTTGTGTGCCTCCATCATGATTTTATGCTTCAATTCAGGATCGTTAGGAACACAGAGTCGAGAGTTGACTCGAAGTATTCCTTTCTCCTCGATTCTTGCTTCGGGAATGGCACCTTCTTGTACTTTCTTTATCATGTTTATCAGTTCCGGATCGGTAGCTTGAGCAGCCTTAATTTTATCGATTAAAGCTGGTTCTACTCGCACGTGAGCAATCTTCGAGTGGGTCCCTGGTGTCTTTAGCTCTATCTCCATCTTTTGCAAGTCGTACAAAATACACTTTTGTGTTGTCAGCAGTGCACTTGTACTCGCATAAGATCTTCTGCTCAAAGCGTCAGCTACAACGTTCGCCTTTCCCGGGTGATACTGGATTGTGTGGTCATTATCCTTCAACAGCTCAAGCTAACGTCGTTGTCGCATGTTGAGTTCCTTCTGGGTGAAGAAATACTTGAGACTTTTATGATCCGTATAGATATCCACCTTTTCTCCGTACAAGTAGTGTCTCCAGATCTTCAATGCGAAAACGACTGCTGCCAACTCTAGATCATGAGTAGGATATTTTTTCTCATAATCTTTGAGTTGTCGAGAGGCATAGGCTATAACCTTTCCATGTTGCATAAGGACACAGCCTAGACCTTTGCCTGAAGCATCGCTATATATGACGAATTCTCCTGATCCTGATGGAATGGTCAGAACAGGAGCTGAAACCAGTCTCCTCTTGAGTTCTTGGAAACTTTTCTCGCATTCCTCGCTCCATATGAATTTTGTGCTTTTCCGAGTAAGCTGAGTTAATGGAGTGGCGATTCGAGAAAATCCTTCTACGAATCTCCGATAATAACCAGCTAGGCCCAGAAAACTTCGGACTTCGGTTACTGTCTTGGGTTGTTCCCAATTTAGCACCGTTTCAATCTTCGCAGGATCGACTGATATTCCTTGACTAGAAATCACATGCCCAAGAAACGTGACCTCCTCAAGCCAGAACTCACATTTCTTCAACTTGGCATATAATTTATTCTCACGGAGCTTTTGGAGTATCAATCGCAGGTGTTGTTCATGATCCTCGCGACTCTTGGAGTATATGAGGATGTCATCAATAAAGACAACCACAAAATGATCCAAATATTCCTTGAATATTCGGTTCATCATGTCCATGAAAGCTGCAGGAGCATTGGTTAGTCCAAAAGGCATGACTAAAAACTCATAATGCCCATAACGAGTTCTGAAAGCAGTCTTTGGAATGTCCTCAGCTTTAACCTTTAACTGATGATATCCAGAACGGAGATCAATCTTTAAGAAATGTTGAGCACCTTGTAATTGATCAAACATGTCATCGATCCGAGGCAACGGGTACCTGTTTTTGATGGTGACATGGTTCAATTCTCGGTAGTCAATGCACAATCTCATACTCCCGTCTTTCTTCTTCACAAATAGAACAGGAGCACCCCAAGGTGATGCACTCGGACGAATGAAACTGGTATCCAACAATTCCTGTAGTTGGACTTTTAACTCTTGAAGTTCAATGGGAGCCATTCGGTATGGAGTTTTGGAAATGGGCTTGGTACCGGGTTCAAGATCAATACAAAATTCAATTTCACGGTTTGGGGGTAAGCCAGGAAGTTCTTCAGGAAAAACGTCAGGAAACTCATTAAAAATGGGAATATCACTCAAGTTTGATGTATTTTTGTTCAAATCAGTGACATGAGCTAAAAAGGCTTTACATCCGTTTTTCAATAAACGAATGACTTTATGGCTAGAAATAATAGTTATAGATTTCAATGGTTTAGTTACTTGAATTTGCATGACAGGTTGATTAGGAATATGAAAACTAATAATCTTATGAAAATAATCAATTTTAGCATGATGGGTAGTCAACCAATCAATTCCTAAAATCACATCAAATTCATGCATCTCCAAAGAAATAAGGTCAACAGGTAATGTGAGGTTGTTGATTTGAACTAGGCAAGATTTATAGACAGTAGATGTAATGGTCATTTCTCCTAATGGGGTTTCAACTGATAAGTCAAAGTCCAAATTTTCAGGAGTTAAGTTTAAACGCTGAGCACATGCAGGTGAGATAAAAGAATGGGTAGAGCCAGTATCTAACAAAGCGTAGACTTCACGAGAATTTATGAATAGCTTACCGGTTATCACCTCATTCGATTTCTTGATCATCAAGGCTGTCATCATCAAATCGAGTCCCGTATACTTCATCCGGATCTTCACATATTTCAACCATGGGAATACCGCTAAATAATTTTCTAACAAATTGTTTCTCGGATTCATTAACTTCATCAGTAGTAACGTACCAATGATTTCCATAAGAATAGTATTTTTGATAGACTGCAGTTTCCATGATAGTGACTAACTTAACCTGAATTCCTTTAAATTGTAACGCCCAAAAGTATAGAAACATCATTTTTAAATAATCTTGAAACTCATAGCTAGAACACCATAAATCCCAAAGACTAATATGAAAAGTCCATATATTCTGATCATTTGTTATAGAGCATAACCAGGTGATATGACTTTCCCAAATAGTGAGTAAATTAAAGGCAATAATTTCCGCAAGTTCATTACTTCCTTTAATTGCTTCTAATAATGGATCTAGAACGACTGTAGCAGAACTTTCACCTTCATCCTTACTGGATAGAACACGCATAATTTTTGCCTTAGGCAAATGATTCAACTCTGAGTTTGTAAGAAAATTATTCGTCGCATCTTGTTTTGCAGCTACATTTGTTTCGGGTATTCCATAGTTAACCTCTTGATTTCCAGATGCCATACTTAACTGTGGTCACAAAATAATTGTTAGTTCAAACAAACTGACTCATCACTTCATGTCCCTATATTCAAATCAACTCATTAGATAATAAAATCTAATTTAGGTAGGACGCACTAGTGACTGATTCTATTCGTCTCTCCCCTCCTAGTTCTAACCCCAGATCTCCATTAAAGACCATATCCCTAAGCTCTGATGCCAACTGTGACGCCCCCAAATTTAGGCCCACACAGCCCAAACTTGAGTCGTCAAAAGACTACAACAAAATTATTACAACAAAGTGCAACGTACAACAATACAGTGTATAATAATACACAACTAAGTATTCACTATTATTGCCACACTATTTTACAACACATGAAGACTAGAATAGATATTCCTCGGACTCTCACTCCATCCCCCGGCTAGACCCCGTTACGTTTTCATCTCCTGTTGAAAAACAATGGAACAAACGAAAGGGTGAGCTCAAATAGCCCAGTAAGAAATATCATGACTAAGATAATGACGAATAAATTATCATTAGCCTTCAACAGTTGAGTTCTTGATAGAATACAATAGACTACAAGGTTTATATCAAAAACTGCAGTTAAATTCTTAACAATGTTCAGATCAATAATAGCAGCGGAATGAACAATCTATTAGAAGAATAATGCAGACTATAATGTCCACTCGCTTCTCTTTTTAGTAAAAATATCATCAACTTTTATCATCTGAAATACCATTAGTCAAGATAATACAACTTCACAGTTCCTGGTCATAATCATGCAGATTAACAGTTCATCTTTGCACTACAGGCCAAAGACATTCAATATAACACCAACGGTCATGATTATACCAGATTCAGCCTTTGGTCATAATCATACCAACCAACAGTTCATCTTTGCACTACGGGCCAAAGAGAACGTTCACCACGTGCCATAAAAGACACCGAACAGATGTATCGCCTTTAACCTAGTATATCGCCTTTAACCTATCATCTGTTCAACAATTATATCACATCTGTGCCCCCGACCACAGATATTCACAACAGCTTGATTCTTGATGATTAATACAAATAACAGTGATACAAATGATGAACAGAAGAACAGGATAAACAATAAGTATCGGAAGTTTACTTTGTGCAGATTCAAATAATGTCCAAATTGCCAACATGATGTGGAGTGAAATTTAAAAATGATATTCAAGATCCACAGTTCAGAATAACGATTACAGTTCAATAGAAATGTTCAGAAAATAGGAAGGTTCAGTTGAAATAATGAAATTCAACTATTATGGAACATATAATATTTTCAGGAATTATAGAAGCAATAGTTCCATAATAAGTTTCGATTTAGGTGTATGAAAGAAAATAATATCCCTTACCGTAGCAGGTTTGATTAACAAAAGGTGAAGGAAATTAATATCCCTTACCATAGTAATTTTGAATAATGGAAGATGAAAAAGATGGTATCCCTTATGAGTATAAAGGAAAATAATATCACTTACGAATATGGAATAAAAGTGTCATGTGATAATTCGTGTAGACAAATTATTTCCACACGAGACAAATAAAAAAGGTTATTCACCAACAGACGATAATCCGCGCCGTAAGGTTATTCCCATCAATTTGAATACGAAGAGTTATTCACCAAACAGGCGGTAATCCGCACCATAAGGTTATTCTCATCAATTTGAATACGAAGAGTTATTCACCAAACAGGCGGTAATCCGCACCGTAAGATTATTCTCAATGATTAATAAGGAATGAATACAAAAGGTTATTCACCAACAGGCGGTAAACCACGCCGTAAGGTTATTCCCACAATTTAATACATGGAAGTAAATGGCACAAGAAAGAAACGATATTATTTTCGAGAATCAAAGAATGATAATCCCTTCAAGTAAGAAAGAAAATAATATCCATTTATGATGATGAAAAGAGTGATACCCCTTACCTTAACACGTGACTGGATATTGATTTAAATGAGGTTGATCAACCTATATATTTTTAATATAATTAGTAATTACCACATATAAATTTCAAAGTGTATGATAATTCGTATAATATGAACTATCAAAATTATATATATTTAACATAATTTTTGTAGTATAATATAACTACTTTAAAATAGTTTTTAAAATAATATTCCAAAATAAATCTTCGAAAGAAATCTTTTAAAAATGAATCTTCTCAAAGAAGAGTCTTCTAAGGGAAGATTTGTGAATACCGTGAAAAATAGAAATTTATGAAATTACTACTCTTTAATAAAAGACTTACTTGAAAAATTCCTGCACTCCTTTTGGCTTTCAAACTCTCAAAATAACCTTACTATTCTCAGAGAAAACTCATAAAATTCTTATAGAAAAAATTTATGTTTTAGGTGTGATTTTTTTATTCAGCTGAACAAGCTATTTATAGGAGAAAATAAGTTACTATGCGTGGTAGGTGGGCTGAAAAAAAAATTCAGCAGAGGCTGCTGCGCAGCCTCCACCAACCATCCCAGCAAAAAACTCAATTTTCACATTTCATGTGGGTCCCACAGCGGGTCCCACATGTTTCTTACTATTCACGTTACTATTTCAAATAGTAAAATTAATTAATTTTTATTTATTTATTTATTCTTCTTGTGAGTCCTGCATGTAAAATAATGCTACAACAATAATTCAACAATAATGTAATAAACACGTTACAAATTATTATTAATTTAATAATATAAATTACAGTATATTTACTACTGTGACAATTATTAGGTTTAATAATTTTAAACTACAGTGCAGCAACAATTATTGACTCAATGATATAAAATACAGTGTAATGACAATTATTGAATCAATAATGCAAAATACTGTGTAATAATAATTATTGAATTGATAACATAAAATATTATGCAGTGACAATTATTGATGAAATGATGTGCAACAGTTACGGTGTCAATTATCAAATCAATAATATGAGATACTGTGTAACACCGTGTGCTACAGAAAAATACCATAAATTACCGTATGCTACTATTCTTTTATCACCGGTATTTTAACAGTTAACACCGTTGACTATTTTTATATAAAAAGGTTACTTTTGTCGTTTTCTATATCCGACAAATATTCTGTTGTGGGGTCCACCAATAATTAGTTATTTCGGCGCCGTTGTACGGCCCGAATATTCCCCGACAAAACGAATATTCCCCGACAAAACGAATATTGTTCGACAAAATAAAAATTTGCACATAACGTCCTTAACTTTCAATTTCGTCAATTTAACCACTTACTGTTTCATGAAAAAATATATATGAAGAAAAATTAAATTTTATATTTCATAAAATTCGGGGTCTTACATATATGCATCTCTCAATGACATATAACAAATCATTCATAAACCCGACACTATGTCAACAAAATTGAAAGGAACATCATAGTTAAATAAATCACTATGTCTCTATATAAATTAAAATAACAATGATTTTAAGATCAAATTCTCTCTGTGGCTACATACGACATATATGTATATCTCTATTCTATACACAAATCACATATTCTATCACATGCAGAATACATAATCATATGTCATAATATTCAGATCTAAATTTATAATTCATCTCTCAATTTCATATAAATTATCTCATTAATTACATGCACTTAATTAATACATGAATGCACAAAATATGATAAACAATTCATATATAATCAACAATAATTAAAAAGAGAACAAATTAAATTAAACTACACATTGGGTTCCATGGCAATCTTAATTAAAAATTAGTCCATAACTGAAAAAGAAATTAAAATCATATAATAATCTATTATGCTCAGAATACAAAAATTAAAGGAAAATGTTAGAGATAAAAATCTGTATGTATGCGCGATCTCCACTTTAGTATTCAATCCTTGCGATTCTTCTATCAGATCTGAATAATCCTCGCTCCTAATATTTAATTACATCTAAATTGCATTATATGGCCTTTATGTAATGTATTTATAGGAGTTCTTTCTTATTTTTCCAAAACTTAGTAAGAATTAAAATACAATTAAAAATCAAAAAATCTACGCGGACGGACACGAAAATTGGACATAAGTGTTTTACAATTTCACTTATTTGTATTTTTACCTCCAATTGGTGATAAAAATACAAATATGTGAAATTGTAAAACACTTATGTCAAATTATCATATCCCCATATAAGAGCTCTTAAAATTTTCTCCTAAATTAATTTGCAGGACCCACGAGCAACAACATTGCTGGAAACTAGCTAGAATTGGAACTGCGCATGATAAGGGTGAGCAAGGAACTGAATTGGCCCTGAAACTATACCAAAAATTGTATAAACCACACCAACGGTTTCGAAGTAAATAACAATTTTAGGTGGATTGAAAAAATTGTCAATGTGGTTTGGGTTTGATTTTTGGACAAAATCGCATGCAATAAACTGAATCGCACCATGCTTTGTTGCATCTTGGCTCAAGAATGCATTAACAAATTCTGCATATACTTTCCCATTATATTTTATAGCACTTGTTACCCATTTTTGACTTTATAACCAGTTAGAATGGTGCATTGTTTTTTTCTTTAAAAAGATTGTATGCTTCATAGCCCATTGAATACATACAATAAGGTTTTACATTATCAACTTTGAATATGACTGGTAGAAGAGTTTTCTATCTCATTATTATTATTATAGTGAAGTGGTATCGTAGTTTAAATATTAATCTTAATTTAATGTTAGTTGTTCAGCTATTATTTTTCAAAATAAATAATATTATTTGAATGGAAAAAGGAATGAGGAATAATATCTTATACAGATCACATATGTTAATATAGAATTTCCCAAAACTAATTCAAGTAAGTAATTTAATGATTTTTGTTTAGACAAAATATTACAAGTAAGGTTGTGTATGTTATCAAAGTGATATTTAATATTGTGTGATGCTAAATTATATAAAATTTAATTATTTTAATTAATTTTGAAATTAAAATCGTACCAAATAAAATCACATCGCACAGTTTAAAATCTTACTATACTAATCACAAATAATTTTATGTATAATTTTAAATTTATCAAATTATATCTAAATAATTTTATATACAATTAAAATTTTAAATCGTACCATACTCATAAGTAACGTATGAGACCCACCGCTAAGAATTTAAAGGAAGTGCGCATAAGACCCGCTACATGAAAACAGCTTCAGCTCCCCAAGTTATTGTTACCGTGGGACCCACTAAGAATTTGAAGGAACTGCGCATAAGACCCGCTACATGAAGACAGCTTCAGCTCCCAAAGATACTGTTACCGTGGACCCACTAAGAATTTGGAGTATCACTAATTTGAAGGCTGAAAATAGCTTCAGCAGCCGCAACCAAGGTTTTGAAAATCGGACCGGACTTGCGGTCGGACCGCGGTTCGACCGGAATCGGTCCACTTTCCGGTCCGGTCCAAGCCCAAAAATCGTTTTTGGTCAAAAACCGGTCAAAACCGGTGAACCGGCGGTCGGACCGGTCGAACCGGTGACCCGGTTCACCGGTTTTACCGGTTCCCTACCTCCTTTTTTTTTTTTTTTTTTTAAAAAAATTTAAACATTTAAACTTAATTAAATATATCATTGATTGAATTTTGAGTTATGATCATGATTTAATATATTTCTTTTCATATAGATTTAGTATTTATTTGAATTATATAAAATAAATATTGTACAAATAGATTTATTTTTTTACCGAATTTGATTGAATATATCCTAGAGATGTTTTTGTTCATTTGTATTTAATTTTATCACTCTTGAGTCTTGAATTTTGTGTTATGATCATGATTTAATATCTTTTTTTATATAAATTTAGTATTTATTTGAATTGCATGAAGTAAACATTATATAAATAGGTTACAATTTTTTTTTATGTGTTGATAAATTGATTAATTTTACATATTTACTAAATATTATATATAATATATAATAATAATTAATATATTTAATTATTTATTATTTATTACATATTAATGACGTCACCGATTCAATAACGGTCCGACCACTGGTTGGACCAGTGACCCGTCCGCCCGGTAACTTTTCCGGTTCGATCATCGGTCCGAGTCTGAGAACATTGGCCGCAACTAACGCCGGGCCCACCTGCTTTACGTGCGCTTATAATGAATTACCAAACCTTGTCTTCCTAAGCTCCCAAAATTGAATTCCTGTAATCGTTTTTACCGCGTGGGCCGTCAATGCTTTAATATGGGATCATGCTAAAGGATAACTTTATATACATTATAATTTAATATTATTTTTTAAATATTATATATATTTTAATTATTAAAAAGTAAAAGTTGACATAAATTTTTGTATCAAGTTCTATCTTTTAATAGTTGATATCAAAATATTATATTTAGTGTTATTATTGGTGTTGTGTACTTATATTTATCCCATGCTAAAATATGCAGAAACTTTATTTAGCTCAGTGTTTTTAGATTCGGACCGGTCATCGAACCAAAAAAAGCATCAGGTGGATGGATCACTAGTCCAACCACCGGTCAGACCGTTATTAAATTGGTGACGTTATTAATATGTAATAAATAATAAATAATTAAATATATTAATTATTATTATATATAATATTTAGTAAATATGTAAAATTAATCAATTTATCTGCACACAAAAATTAAACTTATTTATACAATGTTTATTTTATACAATTCAAATAAATATTAAATTTATATATACATAAAAATATATTAAATCATGATCATACTAGTATTATTATATATTTGAACAATTATTATTATTTTTATTTAGAATATTTTGAATTCTACAAATTGTTATGCTATTATTTATTATATATTTAATTACAGAATTTCAACAACTAACTATACATAAAAATTATTGAATTATCAAAAAAATTATAAACTAACCAAAAAAGAGCCGTGTCTCGTACATATTTTATATTTTGAAGATTTAGAGTTTAAATTTTGTTTTAAATTAGAAAGAAAAAAATAAAAGAAAAGAATTTAGTACATATTTTATATTTTGATTTGGGTATCTTGGCCCCAAGTGTGTCCCATACCCTTCTCAAGTGTGTCCAATCCAACTATCTATATATATGACTGCAATTTGCATACATTCTACAGAATCCATAAAAACAAGAATATTTGGAAATGGCTCGTCAAGGTCTCTTTTCACCTTTCCTAATCCCTCCGTCCCTCCATCCCTCTATTATTTCATCATTAAAAGCCTCCTCTACAAATAGTACTAATAAATCCAATGCAACTCCCGAAACAACAACAATTGCCAATGATCAAGAAATTAACCGACGATCCGCAAACTATCCACCAAGTTCTTGGGACTATAATTTTGTCAAGTCACTCACCAGTGATTACACTGTACTTAAAACTAAACTATGCTAACCTTTTTGTTCTTTTTTTTCTTAGCTAGCTAGGGTTTTTCATGAATTGTTACTTATATAATGTACTGTTTATAATATGCAGGAAGAAAAATATGGAAGTCAAGTGAATGAGTTGAAGGAGTACGTGAAGAATCTGATTAATGGCGATACGAATGTCCCATTGGAGAAGCTGGAGTTGATTGATTCAGTTCAAAGGCTAGGGTTGAAGTATCATTTTGAGAAGGAGATAAGGAGAGCACTTGATGGTATTTATAGTGATAGCAATGCCGATGATGATGCATGGTTAAATAGTGACCTCTATGCTACGGCCCTCCGATTTAGGCTCTTTCGACAACATGGGTACGATGTACCCCAAGGTTTGTCTTTTTTACATATCAATTATCTATCAGCACCCACAAAATTGATGGCGGAGTTAAAATTTTCAAATTAAGAGAATTCTCTTCAATTTTTTGACAAAGATAAGAAAAATATTTTATATTATAACCATTTCTTCTATTATTTTTTGAAAGTGGATTAATGGATTTGACTTTTATGAATTGAGATACTTATTTGACTATTTTATAAATTACAGATAAAGAAAAAAGGGTTTTGAAATTTTTTTTGAAAAGGGACAATAGCCCGCCAACTTGAATATGCAACAAGATATAGAATGTATTTAATATATCTGTCGCAAGGGACCAGTTCGCCCATATATACCATAGGACCGATAGTCAAATTGGGCAACATAACGAGCTAGCTATGATGGTCTCCTTTTTCCCCTAGGTTATGTTTCTTTACAAAATATATATTTGGGATAGGACTATTTGTATTAATTTAAAACTATTTTCGACTTTTTTTATCTCATGATGAGGGATTATTAATCCCTTCATGTTGAAATATTAGTCCCATAAAGTCATTTAATAGCTTAAAATGAGAGGGACTATTAATCCCAAATTCATCATGGGATTATATAATCCCTCATAAATAGCCTTAAGAATGATAAAAAATAGTCCAAGGACTATTTAAAGGACTATTAATCCCTCATCATGGGATAAAAAAGTCGGAAATAGTTTTAAATTAATACAAATAGTCCAATCCCAAGTATACATTTTGCAAACAAACATAGTCCTAGTGTATTGTCAGTTATAATTTTAAAAAGGTATAGAATGTATGTAGGTTATCACTTAAATTTAAGTGATACGGTTAGACTGAAGTTACTTAAGTTTAAGAGATCCGGTTAAGATGAAGTTATCACTAATTTTATCATAGTAAGTTCTATAGCTTATTATTGTATTGAGTATAGAAAAAATTATATTAATAAGTTCTACAGCTTTTTATTATAATGGCTAATGCAGTATTTTCTATACCTAATGCAATAAAAAGTTGTATGAACTTACTATCAACTTCACCCTAACTGGATCCAAGATTAAAATACCTTTGCTATTGTATAAAAGACCAAACCCTAGTGTTAGATTTTCCGGTAGTGCGTGAGAATCTAGATATAAAAAAAACATCAACTATGCAACTAACTGTAAACTTTTCAAGATTAATAGCGTCTGGCAGAGTAAATTAAAGAGCAAAATGTCATCAAAAATCACTAGCTAGATAATTGAATAATAAGTATGCTTAATGCTTTAAATTATCTCATCGAATTTTCTTTAAAAAGAAAAGTAATATTTTTATTTTTATTTTTATTTGGAGTAACAGATGTGTTCAAAAAATTTAAGGATGAAACTGGTAATTTCAAGCCATGCCTCTGTAATGATGTTAAAGGGCTGCTCAGTTTATACGAAGCCTCTTTCTGGGTTTTCGAGGTGAAGACATTCTTGATGAGACCAAGACCTTCACAACTACGCATTTGAAGAGCGTAAAAGGAGAAATATCACCTAGCATGCAAAGAAAAGTGAACCATGCTTTAGATAAGCCCTTGCGTTGGACATTGCCAAGACTGGAGGCTAAATGGTTCATCGATACTTATGAGCAAGAACAAAACATGGATCCCCATTTGCTTCGGGTGGCTAAGTTGGATTACAATATAGTGCAATCAATTTATACGAAAGAGGTTAGCAAACTAGCAAGGTAATTAATTAAGATGTAAATTTGGACATAATAAGTTCTAACTTCATGTTTCATCCAATATAATGGTCGTATAATAAATTACAACTGCGATGACGAATATATAAATGACGTTTCAGGTGGTGGATGGACCTGGGTTTACATAAGACGAGTTTTTTTAGAGACAGGTTGGTGGAAAACTATTCTTGGTGCATCGGTATTGTTTGGGAACCACAATACGGAGCTTTTCGGGAGATGAATACCAAAGTAATATCTATATTAACTGTCATCGATGATCTTTATGATATTTATGGCTCAATAGAAGAACTAGAACTTTTCACAGATTTTGTTGACAGGTTTGTATAATGATATAAATTCTTGCGCGCATTATTGATGATTTTTTTGTTTTTAGAATTGGCTCAAAAATTTTGCTCGTCTTTTTAATCTTTAGTTTCGTAAATGTTCAGATGGGATATCACTGAAATTGATAAGCTGCCTTACAATGCAAGAATAGTTCTACTTGCAATGTTTAATACGTCAAATGAGATTGGCTATTGGACATTGAAAGAGTGCGGCTTTAACATCATCCCATATTTAAGTAAACAGGTAATTATATAAGAGATGAACATCTTAATATGCATTATTCGATCAACTATATATTTGATCTTGTATTATATTTTTTTAATATTCTTTTAAAACTTGGATTAAAAATTTGGACCTTTTCTTTTTCCTTTCCTATATATAGTGGGCATATCTGTGTCTAGCATACATGCGGGAAGCAAAGATGTTTCATGAAGGATACAAGCCAACGTTGGAGGAATATTTTAACACTTCAGTGATTTCAGTAGGAGCGCTAATCAATTTGTTCTGCAGTTACTTCCTCACTACAGATAATATAACTGAGGAGGCATTAAATTACATAGACCAATTTCCAAGTATCATGAAGTGCACTAGCATGATTGCTCGACTAGTCGATGATTTAGTAACATCAGCGGTAATGTTAAATCACACCACAAAAAAAGTAAAGAAAATTGTAGTAAAAGAAGTTAAGTAGAATTATATAGTTGAGTTATGTATGTGCAGGATGAGTCGACACGAGGAGATACTACAAAGGCGATCCAGTGCTACATGAACGATACTGGTGCAACTGAAGAAGTGGCTAAAGAATATATAAAAAGTTTAATCCATGAGAACTGGAAGATTCTAAACGAAGATATGCACAAAAGTTATCTTTTCTTCTCAGAACAATTTTTGAGTTCCAATTTAGATGCTGCAAGAACGGCATATTTCTTCTACCAGTATGGAGATGGATACGGAACACAAAACTGTTGGACAAAGGATCATCTAGTCTCGTTACTGCTTAAACCCTTTACTCTCAATTAGATACTTGCCACCTTCTTGGCTCACGATGATCAGTTTCAATTAATGCCTTTTATTTCTCGCTTTTTGAGCAATCAAATAAAGTTCCAAATTGTGCAAGATTTCGAGTCATCACATGAAAGTGTTGAAATGTTGGATCTTACTATTAAGACAATGAAATTCTCCATTTCTCAATGTTTATTTAACACTATGCTATTGTTATTAAAATTATATATATATATATATATGTATATTATATCCAAGGTGTATATTCTTTGAAGAGGTGAACATCCAATCCAATCCAATCCTTTACCATATACAGTTAGCAAACGCAACAAAAATCCAGCAAAGTAGTACTAACTCATATTCGGCACTTAAACATACAAAATAAAGTAAAGTTTGCTATTTAAGTACCTTTTGGCACAAGCTTTCTCTCTTTGAATATTTTTTCCAATATCAAATTTTGGACTTTGGGTTGTTTAGTGATTTTGACATATTTGGATGGTGCAATTATCACTATAAATATCTATGGTGTGTAGATACCAGCGCACTGAATAATTGCAAATTTAATAAATTTTTCATCACCCGATTATTTAAAAATTACGCAGAAAAGTCTGGAAAGATATCATATTCCGATTAAAGAATATAATGATGTACTATAAGCTGTTAGCATGATATATATTTATTGCTTGTGTCTCTCTCAAGCTTAAACTTTTATGAGTTCGTAGCTAACATAAACTTTGTTTAGTGGCCCATTTGCCGCTCCATTTTCGCTGGCAATTTGGTCAATCTCTCTAGATAAATACAAATACAATAATAGTACACACCATTAAATTCCAATACAGGCCCATTTTATCAAGAATTTTATTATACGTAATGATTTATATAATAATTTTTTGTAAAATAATAGGTCTTATATTTTAATTGTCCTATAAAATTTATTATTTTATAAAAAATTATTGTATAAATCATTACATATAGCAAAATTATTTTATCACAATTACCTACTTTCGAGTTAATAACTTAAAGCTTCATTCGTTCAACTAGTTTGCATTAGTCGAGGTATCATCACGAAGAATAAAATATTAAAATGCAATAAATATACTAAATAATAATTTATTATGTCATTTTCATAAGATTCTGGTCTTGAAACTCTTTCATAACTGGTTAAGCGCCCCCTGCAAAGGACGGGTTTGTTTTTTAATTAGCACAATTTAAATTTTTTTTTATTCAATTTATATAAATGATTACAAAATATTTTTTAAAATTTCACAAATTAACTTACTATTGCTTTTAGAATGTTTACAAACTTTGTTTAAAAAGACGAAATTGTATGATTAATGAGCTATAAGAATTTTATAAAAAATAAAATTGTTATAGAATACTAAATTACTATTATGATAAAATTGGAAACTAAAGTTTAATCATTATATATGTCGACGCCGGGATTTTCGTCGTTTCGTTTTTTAATATTAAAAGTCTTTTTCAATTTTAGCCTTTAGATTAAGATGTGATTTTTTGAAAAGGGTCGGCTTAGTGTCGACGGGGTTTCGAAAGGTCGATTTTTTTAATGAGCCAATTAACCAGAGTCGTCAGTTGGTATATTTGAAAATGGACGTACCAACTCATCCGAATTTTGTTTTCGTAATCGCTGGCTCATATGTGACTCCGAATTAATTGGTCTGTGAACCGAGATTCATAGAGTCCGGGGGCTTGCTTAAGCGAGGGGAAGGTGTTAGACACCTCCCGACTTCCGTGAAATACAGTTACAGCAATCTCGATGTTTTCCTATCTTTTTAAAATCCTAAAAATGTGTGAGTTGCGTGTGTGTGCGTGCGTGCCTAGGTGATGGTTGTGGTGAATTTTTGCATAAAAATTGCTTTGATTTTATATGGCAAATGTGTTTTTGTCGGGAAAGCGTTTAGACGTCTTTTGCCCCAAATGACAAGGCTTCGCTTTTTAAAATAAAGATTGATTTAAATTTCGAAAATGATGATGGTTTTTTATTAGATGTCATTTTTAGAAAACAATAGTTTTTAAACTTTTGTCAAATAGGAATCGAGACTATACATTGCCTTCTAACAGTAAACTCAAATAAAATGAAGGCAAACTTCTAGAACTCTTTAACCCTACGCACAAAGTTTAATGAAAACGTTTTTCTATTTTTTACGAAAACATCTTTTATGACATTTCAAAACCAAATGGAGCCTTTTCGTTAAACAAGGATCAAAGTTCGCCGAAACTCTTAACTTTTAAACCTCGTGAATCTAATATCATAATTTGATCATTTTTAGAAAATCTTCATCGTTTGCCTTATTTTGGAAAACCGTTTTTTGTGTCGTAAATCAAAACAAGCATCTAAAACGTGTCGGGGCTACCCATGGGCATGTGAGCCATCTAAATAACTTCAAACACCCACAATCACATATTTTATTATTACGGGGCCTTAACCCGATCACGGTTTGGTGTCGCTTTAAGGCCCGATACTGCATATATACAACCATGGACCCTATACAACGATTACATCCACCAAAAATGTCCATCATCGGGATTTGATCACGAGGATCTCCTCCCTAGGCTCACAGTTACCCAAATCACTGCACAACCATACCAAGGCAAATCTAACGGTACTAGACTTATTATTACATTACACAACTTAAAGATCGCAAACCCAACACTACGAACTATTCATTACCACAGTAAACGATATATCACCGTACGGATATCATCGGGGCATTAGGAGGAAGTTACGTTCCGATGGAACCCTTGCTAATAACTCATAATCCACGGATCATCATCAATATAACAACATACTACACTAAGCAACCCAAAACACAATATTATAATAACAATATAAGCAAAAAATCAACCAAAACACATTTTTTCACCTTGCAATATACCGACAAAAGCTTTATATTTCACGATTGAACCAAAACCACACGAATACTTGAATATTTTACAAGAAAAACAAGTTTCTCACTTGGATTTAACCAAACCCGAGCTCTTCTCTCGCCTTCTCGCCTGTTTCTCTCTCCTAAATTCTTAAGAAATTTTGCTTCCTTCTCTTCTGCAGATAAAAAATGGCGTTGTATAGGTGATTCAAGGCAGCCGCCCGCACCGAATCCTCGGCTGTCGGGTTGTCTCCTCGAGCCGTGCAAATGTCACACTTGTCGGTGGCCGCAGGTGCACCTGCGACTGCCCAGCTTGCTTTTCTCGATTTCCGTGTCACGCGGTCTTAAATCGTCAACTTCTGCTGTATTATTTTGGATGGTTGTTACCTGACGTATGAATTGCTCTTTGTGCTTGGCTTCTGGGAGGCGCTGCCCCCTTCCACCCCCGCCAGCTCACCGCGCGAGCTGGGCAGCCGCTCGTTCATCGGGGAGAGAGACCCCCGAACATCATAAGCGTAGTGGCCATTACTCGTCTTTTGTGATCAAATCAGGTTCTTCTGGATCAACTGTTTGCCTTGACTCAAGTAACCTGATGCTTGTTGTTCGTTGTTCGTTGTGGCGGCTTTGACCGTAAGTCGTTGGGGTGGCTTCGTGTTGGGGCCCACCTTCCTTTTCGCATGTCGGGTCAAGTGACGACTTTGCCCTCCTGCCAGGGTTAGCAGAGAAGTGCAAAATTTGGGTGTCTACAATATATATATATATATATATATATATATATATATATATATGGAAAGAGAGAGAGAGAGAGAGAGAGAGAGAGAGAGAGTAAGCCTTTGAATACTAATTGTTATTTAGTCATAATATAGTTTAGTTACCATTATGATTTTTAGTTTTAAAATTAGTTAAATACATTTTAATCAGTAATATATAATTAACTAAAGATCTTTTATATGAAATAGAATTGGTAACTGAAGTTTAATCGGTAAGATATTTTATAATATATACAACATATCTATTAATACTTATTATTTCTTATTCATAATATTTTTTTAATATTTTTAATGTATCGTTATTTAGAGTTTAAAGTTGAGTAAAAATCTAAAAGTAAAATTCTAAACATAATTTTTCAGTTAAATTCTAAGCCTATTTTCAATAAATAAAATAAAATTAGAGTGATTTTATAAAGTATTTTAGCACTAGTTAAATTCTAGTCTCATACCAAAGATCAAAGACAGGGACCAAAAAAATCAAATTTTGTCTTATTTATTATACTAGCTAAGTGCCAAATGAGAAGCACGAATTTTTTTTTAAATTTTTATTTTTATTTTTATTTTATATATATGATGATTATAAAATATTTTTTTGAATTTCAAATTAACTTGCTATTATTATTATTATTAAAAGGAATACAAATGCTGCTCAAACAAAAAGTATTAAAGACTCTCGAGTGTTAGTAATTTATTTTTCTTATTTTTAATTTAATATTTAATTTTTATGTAATTATTAAATTTAGTATTTAGTTTTTGTTTTTAATCTTTCGAATTTATATATAGTTTTTTAGAGTTCATAAATGAATTGAACCTAAAAGCCTAAACTTGATGTTTAAGGAATTCTAAATGAAATAAAATTGTTGTAGAATAATAAATTACCATCATACTTTTTAGTTTTAACGTATAACGTGTATTCAATTAGAATTTTTAAAGATTTATAAAGACTTTAATTTTTTTTAATAATTGATATATGAGTGATATTTTTTTTTAGAATTAATTAACTAAAAATCTCCTATCTGAAATAAAATTAGTAACTAAAGCCTAATCATTAATATATTTGACAATATATGTATATATTATGTTTTTTAATATTTATTATTATTTTCTAAAATATTTTTAAATATATTTTTGGTATATAATTATTTAGAAATAAAATTATTGTAAAATAATAAGTTAATCATTATGTGCCAAGATATATTGAATGAATTAATAGTTAAAAAAGTAATATAGCAGTGAAGAAAGTAATTTACTGTATATATTTTATGCGCCAAGAATATTGAATTGCTACTTAATTGCTGAAATAGGGGGGGATAAAAAGATGTATATATTTTAGAAAAAGAGTCTACTTTGTCCTATTATATATATATATATATAGATAGATAGATAGATAGATAGTAGATAGATTATCTGAAAAGTGTGGTTGATAGATAGAGATATAGATAGTATTTGTGGGGTAGAAGATTGTTTAAATATAAAAATGGTTTTGCAAATATTAAACCCATTAATTACTAATGAGTACTACGGTGGTCAAAAGTGAGCTGGAGCCTGATAATACCACATCCGATCAAGAATGTATGTCCAGTTTTGATTTTTTGACTCTTATAGATTTATAAAGTTTATTTATGATGCATTCAGATTTGTTTCGAAGATCAAGTTTAATGCTGAATAAAAGTGTTTTAACTGTAGTTAAATTTTAAATTTATTTAAAATAAAATAAAAATTAATACGGCTCCTTTCTTTTCTTCTTATTTCTTTACACATTAAAAGATGTTTTAATTGTAATTCAATTCTAATTTTACTATTTTACTTTAGTTAAATTCTAAGTCTATACCAAAGACTATACCAAAAATCAGAGAAGACCAAAAAATTAAGTTTTGTCTTATTATATATTTATATAGATAGATATAGATATTATTAGTACAAATGCATATTTGAATGATTTGATGATGATCTGATTCGATTGATAAATGTATATTTGTATCTAGTAACTTTTGTGCAATTCTTAAATGAAAATTAATGTACAAGGACTTATAATAGAAGATCAAACTTGTTGGATTGATCTATGAAGAAATTTGGTTGTATAGATTAAAAAGTTGTTCTATAACTAAATGATAACAGAGTTCATCTTGAGTTTATAGAGTAAGAAGATGATCACCGAAGATACTCTATTATTAAAGCAAGACAAGCTCATCTCTGAAGGGTTATAAGGAAATTGAAGATCGTAAAGCAACCTCAGAGTTTATAGAGTAAACACTACAAGAAAAAATCTTATGTCCGACGGATTTTTTTCGTCGGAAATGACCTTATTCCGTCGGAATTAGCTTATTTTCGACGGAAAATTCGGTTGTAACTAAGTGGGTCGGGAATAATTCCATCAAGAGCTCCGTCGGGAATATTCAGTTATTTTTTTTACGAAAATTCCATCGAAAATAGATTATTTCTCACGGAAATTCCTTTGGAAATAGATTATTTCTTACGGAAGTTCCGTCGGAAATAAATTATTTCCCACAGAAAATTGTGAGAACCCGAATTTTCGGAATTTCTTTAATTAAATTAAATAAGAATTTAATTAACAAAATTATCAAGGTGATTAAATTATTTATGATTGATATATTTTATGTGATTTTAAGTGTGTGATGGGATGTAATTGGTAAATTAAATCAGTACAGAGATGGTAATAAATTATGTTGAATTAACATAATTGAAAAGTAAATAAATTATTTTAAAACAATTTATGAAGAATAAGAGAAATTTCATGTAATTGTACAAATAAATTGTTGATATTTAAAATAGTTGTGGAGGTGCATAAAAAAATAATTTTTGATGGCATTTTCGTAATTTTAGCAACTTCAGGGACAAAATCGAAATTTCTGGAAAAGGTAGGGGGTACTCTTGTCATTTGCCAAGGCCAGGACACGCTCGGCATTTTCTTAAAAAGTCGGGAGCACGCTGGTAATTAACCAGTAGTGCGCCCGCGCAATGCGCGAGCCCCTGTACCGACTACGCCAAACGGCGTCGTTTGGCCTACCGGTTTTTGGTCTCCACGCATGGCGCGGCTCCCCTCCTTCCGCTCCCCAAAACGCTGTCGTTTAACTTCAACTTTTCGAAAAAAAAATACCATTTTTTTGCTCTAATTTTCCACAACATAATTATTCTAAACATGATATAATCCTCATATATATATATATCTAAAAATTATCTAGAATAATTATTCTATTTATTTACTAATTTTTCACAAAAATATTTTATCATCAAAAATACTAAATAAAATCAAATAAATTAATTTTATACCTTCCCAAAAGCTTGAAAACCTTCCTTGAAGCTTGTTATTCCCCCTTGATGACACCAAAATTATTCCTTTCTTGGTGGTGGTGGTGCTCGGGTGGCGGCGATGGGGGAGAAGAGAAGAAGAAAAGAATTAGTTATGTTTTGTGTTTGTTTTGTTTTTCTTCCTTATTATTTTCTTTGCTTTCCTTATATATAAATCACTTATGTGTGAGTAAATTAGTTTTAAATCTTGCACCAATTCCACCGCCTCTCTCTCAAATTCGGAAAGCAACAAAACATGCACAATTAAATAATTTAATACATTACGTAGTTATTTCGTGTAATAAATATTTTACATAATATACGTAAAATATTTATTTTAATTCACCAAAATTCATAAAATGATTTATAAATAATAATTATGCCTTTTTAAGGTATTTTACCTGACAATTTTTATACACGCATAATGACATGCATGTAATTATATGAGGTATTTTATACCTCCAAATTAATAAAATAACACATACAACTTATAAAAATAAATTTTATACTCTTTCACTTCGTTACATGGACAACATGTTTAATTAACATGTTTACGTTTCTAAAATATTATCTCCCATAAAATTAATACAATTCCATCATACAATAAACATAATTTAATAAATTAAAACATTCATTCTCCTCATTTATTTTCCATTTCTTTACTATTTGACACACTTTAAATATACACCATATAAAATATTGCACCATTTGTACAATTATATATTTCATTTCTTAATTAATGTACTCTTCTTATATAAATTATATAATTATTTTTATATAATTTATATAATCACTATTTCCTTACTATTTACTTTAACTTTCTTATATAAATTATATAATTTATTATTATATAATTTATATAATTACATTCTCATTTTTAAATAATTTCCAAAATTTCTTCATAATTATCGATTAATTATATAATCAATAATTATACCTTTATTAACTCTCTCATTATTTCATATTTTCTTCATTACTCATTACACTTTATGTAAACTATACAATAACATATTATACAATTTATATAATTTTTCTTCAATCCTCAATTAATTAAATCCTCTTATATAAATTATATAATTATTCTTATATAATTTATATAATTATTATTTCATTAATATTTTACTTAATTTTTTTTTATATAAATTACATAATTTATTATTATATAATTTATATAATTACCTTTTCTTCTTAAATAATTTCCAACTTCCTCCATAATTATTGATTGATCCTATAATCAATAATTATATTATTACTAACTCCCTCATTAGCTTTTAATTAATTTTCGGATTAATTTAATTATTAATCCCTTAATTTCCATAATCAATGGAATTTAAAATTATAACAATTGAACACACACACACACACACACACACACACACACACACACACACACACATATATATATATATATATATATATATATATATATATATATATATATATATATATATATACATATCTAATTCATATACCTCACATTATCACGTAACACCATTTAAATAACAATTTATGCAGCTCCACAACTATTTTAAATATCAACAATTTATTTGTACAATTACATGAAATTTCTCTTATTCTTCATAAATTATTTTTAAACAATTTATTTACTTTTCAATTATTTTAATTCAATACAATTTATTACCATCTCTGTACTGATTTAATTTACCAATTAAATCCCATCACACACTTAAAATCACATAAAATATATCAATCATAAATAATTTAACCACCTTGATAATTTTGTTAATTAAATTCTTATTTAATTTTATTAAAGAAATCCCGAAAATTCGAGTTCTCTAAAAAATTATGTCGGAAATAACTTTCATTTTTTTAAAAAAATTTTTTTTTCCAGTTTTTTCTTGATCTTGATTTCATAACAATGTATGTGCAATATTAATTCTAATTACAATAAAGGTAATATTAATTTCACACAATGTATGCATTCACATAATGCACAATCCAACATCACATTAATGAAATATAAAATAACTTGTATTAACATCACATTAACAACATTAGCAAACAACTCAGTAGCATAGTGGGACCTCACAAACTTCAGTGGTCATTTTCTATTTCTATTTATCATGCTGCTATCTCAGTTAGAATACCTTAATCATTATCCAACGAAATGAATAGCAAAGTACAAGTGTTTCACCATAAGAAAATTTGCATAGTAGATTTAAAAATAAAACAGTAATACAAACAATTAACAAAACAACACTCAGCCTAAATCCTTATGAAAATCAGTTCCTACATTCAATATAACTTCTACCCATTATGAGATTATAACATATTTAACCTGACAAAAAAAATCAGTCACAACATAATAATTGAGTGAATTCAGTACAACACAATTGACTAACACAATTTAGCATTTTAATTCCCAACAAATTACCTTTCCTAAAACATACATTTTTGGCCAAAACAAATTAAAGATACTGTTTAAAGAAACAAAGTTCACCCAAATGAAAATTCATACTATAAATTGAAGAAATATACGAAATTAATACAGTCCCAAATTAATACGAAAATTCATATTGCATATTTAGTCCCAAAATAATTCACAAAACACATATTTAGTCCCAAATTGAACAGTTTCAATCAACTAATTAGGCAAAATATTGTAAATGAAAATTCTACCCAAATGAAAATTCATACTGCAAATTACACCATAAATTACTCCATTATGTTCCCCCACTTACCTGGCTAATGAAGAAAGGGGCACACCCAAGCCGTACCCACTGATTGCCACCAAGCCTCTGAGCTTCTCCCACCACAACACCACTGAGGTCCGTCGAACAGAAAAAGGGATTGAAAAAGGAGGAGGAAGCTACCAACAGGAGGGAGGAAGAGGATGAAGAGGTTCTAACGGGAAGGAGGGAGGAGGAGAGAGAGAGGAGAGGTTGAGAGAGAGAGAGAGAGTTGAAAGAAAAAAAGTGATTGCGGCGGCTGGGGGAACCAATAATTTTTAGGTTTTAGAAGTTATTTTCGACGGCATGTCCGTCGAAAATATGGCCCATTCCATCGTAATTAAGTTTGGTGCTGCGTGGGAACGTTGTCGCCAAATGGGCCTCTTATATCCGATGAAATTCCGTCGAGATTGATTTATGTACGACAAAATTATTTTCAATGGAATATTCCATCGGATATAAATTAATATCGATAGAAATCTGTCTGTTAAAAATAATTTCGTTGAAATTGAGAACTTTTCTTGTAGTGAAAGTAAATTGTTATAGAGCTCACTCCAAGATCGTAAAGTTATATATAAATCGTAGAGCCTGCATATCTTAGAGCCAAGTCAAACCTTCTATAATTAATTAGGAAACTACACAATTCATAAAGTTTGACCAAATTTGACATGGAACTGACAATTAAAAGGCTTGATAAATAAGGATCTCAAGACTAGGGCTGTCAACGGGTCAGATTCGGATCGGATCGGGGGTGATCCGGATCCGAATCGATAAGAAATTATCGGATTCGGATCAGACCCGATAACCCGACGGATCTCAGATATTAAGGACCGAACCCGAATCCGATAATACTCCGATAACCTGATCCGATAATCCGATCCGATTAAGTTTAGTATTAAAATGTAATAAATGTATTAAAAAATTTTAAAATGTATATATATGTATTAAAATTTTTTAAAATGTGTTAAAAAAATTAAAAATGTATTACAAATGTATATATATGTATTAAAAATGTATATATATGTATTAAAAAATTTAAAAATGTATTAAAATGTATATATATATATATATATATATATATATATCATATTTTAGAATATATATATATATATTATATGTTATCGGATCGGAGTATTATCGGGTCGGATTTATATCAATCCGAATCCGATCCATTTAGTTATCGGGTAATCGGGTCAATCGGGTAATCGAGTTTCAAAACTGGATCCAAATCCGGATAAACGGATCGGGTCCGGGTCAAGACCCGCCTCGTTGACAGCCCTACTCAAGACAATAGCTGATCATCAGGCATTTCAGATGAAAGACAGAAGGGATGTGTCTGTGACGCCCCCAAAATTCGAGTCCTCTAACACCGGATATGGTTCTCACAATACACACATCCATCACATCTATTTATACTCTTAATGCAGAATAACATAAATACTTACAGTAATTAGTAATACATAACATAATACATCCTAGGTTCTATAAACCTTTACTAATACAAATACATAACTTAGTTCAAAAGTTTAACATTCGTCTTCACATAAAAGTTTAATACACAAATAACTTAAGTATTGATTAATCTTCGCCTTTTCCTTTCCCTTTATCCTTTCTAGAGTTACTGGACTTCTCGGGTTTAACTGTAAAATTGTTTAAGTAAGAATGAACAACTAATACTTAGCAAGTTTAAGGCATACAATGAATAGAGAATCATGTAAGGAATAATTTAACTTTCTATGCTTTCAACAATAATCAATAATGATGAAACTGTAGGTTTATAAAAATCATTCATGTATACAATCTAATTTTATAAAATAACGAAAACATGCAATAAATTGAATTTAAATTTTTTTACAAATCAAATTTGAGGATATTTTTTTATGTTATTCTTATTAATTGAAGAACAATAAAAGATTATACCTATAGATGAATCAACCTCTTAAACAACTACAAGTTCACCTCCCTTGATCCTTCTTGTTCTTCTTCAATTTCACCAATTAAACGCCAGCTACATAGTGTATGTATTGATCCAAAGGTGAATCACCAAGAGATTATGAATAGAAGAAGTAGATTAAGGTTATTAAGACCTTGGGTGGCAAACCCTAATTCTCCCTCTATTTAACTCCTTAGATGTAGAGAATTATGGAATATTTTCTAATAATATTTCCAACAACCAATTCTATAATATGACACATCTTATTTATAGACTTGCCCAACTCTCATAAACTCTTTAGGAATAGGGTTTTAATTTAATTCTCAATCTTATTAAGAATTAAATTAATAATTACAATTCCTAAACCATTAAGGAATTTAATTATTTATAATAATAATAATTCTTAAACCATTTAGGAACTATATAATAATAATAATAATAATAATAATAATAATAATAATAATAATAATAATAATAATAATAATAATAATAATAATAAGACTTCTCTTATTAATTTATAATTAGTATTTCTAAAATACTTAATTATAAATATTAAGCTATTTAATTTATTCTATTACCAAAGTATAAATTAAATATACTTAATTTATTATTACTATAATGCCATCTAGTTCTAAAATAAATATTTATCTTTTATGGTGTGACTCTTTAGGTTCAATATTATACCGGTTGCGAATAAATAAATTAGAACCATTCTAATATTATTTATTTATGAATTAAACTCATTTAATTCAAAATAAATAAATATTTATTATACATTAAGAGAAAAGCGTCTTAGCATATTAAATATGACTTTCCGGATAATATGTATTAGTATCTGCATGATTAAATTTGATGATGACATAATGATAAAATGAGATAATCAACGCTTAATGTATATTTATAAAAATAGCATTTGTAAAGTCCTTATTAAATTCACGTTGTACAAGGATTTAGTCTAGAAAAGATCAAATTTGTTAAGTTGATATTCTAAGAAAAAGTGTTGTATAGAAATTTAAGACTTTAAGGTCGTATTTGTGACGCCCCCAAATTACTATACTTTCTATAGTTGATTTAGTGCTCACTATAAATGCTAAATTATTAGTTTATAGATAATTTCATTTATTCATAAACAAAGTCCTCATCTTAATTTTCAAAGATCTTTCATTATTTCATACCAAGTCCTTGTAATCGATACAAGGGAATTAATACTCATTCATAACATTTTAACCTTAAGATTTAGATATTTTATAACTTTACATATTTCAAGATTCACGGCATTAAATCATTAGGACGGTTCTTAGGAATAAAGAATCTCGCGATGAATGTTTGTATTTTTACCTGTGATAAATGTTTGCATATTTATCCGTAACAAATGTTTGTATATTTGTCCGGTGCAAAATTCTCTTTCCGTACAGAACATACCTAACTATTTAAAACCCTCACTCGGAACACATTTGGTTATAGTGATATATCTTCATATCAATAATCCTACTTATCTGATATTCAGAATAGTAATAACAAGTTTGTACTTGGGTCCAAAGAATCTAACAATGAATTTGACCATTTAACATTAATTAGTCCTATCTCGAATGCTTACAGTACTAAAAAGGTTATTTACCATCCTCATTCAGATAAATAGATCATTATTAATACTATATTAAATTTTAACAATTCTAAGTTTAATCAAAGTAAAGACGTAATAAGAGAATGTGATAAAACTTGATAATATTAATATAATATTTGATTACATGTGTGAAACTTGTTTTTATTACAAAATATCATTATAACTACAGTTAAGAACAAGTAAGGAAAGCAGTAAACTAGTCTACGCATTTCTTTTTTGAGTCGGAGCTCTCGGGTTTGTCTGCAAATTAGATTTATTTGCAAGGGTGAGCTAAAATGCTCAACAAGTCTTAAACATATAGCATATAAGTGAACTCACACCAATATGGATTGTAAGGATTTATGGCACAACAATTGATATTGCAAATATTTTAACATAGCAAGATTAAGTGGTGGTTAGACCTTGAACTGTTATTTATCTTTAGACTTAGAACCATTTACAGTGGATATAGAAAGGGGATCAATCTAATGACATCCTATGTTATGCATAACAGACACTACATTGAACAAATCATGAACAGAGATACATATTCGTTCATCTCAATTTACTTCACATGTCAGAATCACCCCAAGACAACTTGCTTTGATTAATAAAGCATAGTTCAAAATATGTTAAGAATAAACATTTCATTGGTCAAGTTATGCCAAAACAAGAAGTAATAACTTCATATTAAAGATTTATAACATGTTGATTGTACAAGATGTATAAATCACATAAAAAGCAAGTAAACAAAGGTTAATGATAGAAAACTTGTCTTGAAGCAATTTAGGGTTTTTCCGGTAAAGCGTTAAATGCCTACATAATTGTTTGCGCGTACCCGAATGTTAGTTTATCGAATTTTATTTCTTAATAAGTGTTTTTACAACTTGTTTAGACTATTTCCATAGGTGATTTTAGTTGAAAAATTTGCTAACTCAAAAACTCATTTTAATGCACTTTTTAAAAAGTGGACAACATGTTTGCTGCCAGACCCCGACTCAGTTAAATGGCCATAACTTTTTCGTTTTAAAACATTTTTAAGTCATTCAAAATTCCACGCGTTCGTAACTTCCGTATCTACAATTTATATTTGGACCAAAGTTCAAAATTCATTACTAATTTACACAGATTTTGACAGTAAGGGGACTGCACAAAATTGTTTTATTATTTTTTTGACTGAACTGATAAAACACGATACCCTAAGCATTAATTTGCTAAAATAACATATTCTAATAATCAATGACAATTTATAATATAAAAATAAGAAAATCATAAACCTTCTTATACAGAGATTTATGACTTTTGCTAAAGAACACACGAGAAACACAAAAACAAAAAACCGTACATGGTAACGACTTATGTTTTTGAGCTTTTGAATTTCATACTTAAAATAATTTGAGCATTATAATTACTTATATATATATATGATTATGACACTTATATTTGAAATAATTTGGTCATTATAACGGCTTGTATAATTGATTATAACAATTTATAATTATTGCTCAAGAATACACGAAGAACACGAAGAATGACAATCGTACATGGCTACGACGTACGTTTTTGAGCTTTAAACTATGAAATAAAATTTAACATAATAACGTCTTGCTCAAGAACTTATGAAGGACATGGAGAAAGAAAAATCGTACATGGCTACGACTTATGTTCTTGAACTTTACGACTATATACTTAAAGAAATTTAAATATTATAACTACTTATAATTTGCTTGAATTAATTAACTATAAATTGAAAAGAATAAAAACTAGAGATGTACATTTTTAAATGCTAGCTTGACAATATTTTGGCAAGGTTTCAAATATTAAACTCACAAACTCACTCAATATAAAACTTTGATTATAATTTTAATACTTAAAATTAGCTTTGGAAAATGATGGAAATTAGTGAAAGGAGAGCTCTCTATTTATAGGCAAGCAAGGTTTGGTCATTTACATTTTAGTACCTAGGTTAATTACACTTTATTGCCCCTAAATATCTAGAAGAAATCATCACATTCCCCCCCCCCCCCCCCCAGATGTCCGGCCACTTCATGGCATTAATGGTCATTTAATGTTTCATCATATAAGAAAAAATGACTCATCTAATTCAATCAAGCCTACCAAATGACTAGTACACGGGGGTATTTTAGTCATTTTTCTTACTTAATGAAGGGTAGTTTAGTCATTTAGTAAACTAACATAAAATTGGTTGATTAGTGATTAAATTAACTAATGAAACTAATTTATATTAGCCTTAATATTAATCAAGTATACTAATTTGTATAGTTGACTTTTCGTATTTATACTGTATAATTTTTGTATTATTATCATATTATTTTTGTATTCTATCTGTATAATTTTTGTATTAATATCGTATTCTATCCGTATAATTTTTGTATTTATACACGTATTTATGAATAGTATATTTTTAGGGTTTAAGGCTTGAACCTTAGGTTTTTCAAATTAGGGTTTAGGTTTTAACTTATTTTTCCATTTTAGATTTTAGGTTTTAACTTTTGTAGGTTTTCTCTAAACCCTAACTTTAGATTTGCTAAAAAATAACTTTTATTTTTTTAATAATTGTTTAATTTGGATTCTTGAAACGAAACACAAAAATAAATACATATAATTTTTTTTTAATATTTAAGGTGTAATTCAATCTTTATTTATTCATATAAAAATTGTATTATAATATTTTCAAAGTTTAGAACATTATAGTATTGAAAGAAGATCAGTTCAGAATCGTATTGCTACATCAGAATCGCATTGTAAGTTTAGAATCATATTGCTACATCATAATCGCATTGCATTAGCTGAATTGTATTGCTAAGTCAAGATCGTGTAGTAGAAGCTGATTTGTATGAAGACTCTAACTACACTACATGATCTGTTTAGCTTATAGAGTGAAGACTGCCAGAATACTGACAATGAAAACGTCATGTGTTTAAAGGCTCGATGCAAATCTTTCCAAGTCAAAGTAAAAACTGGAGTACAGAAACATCTATGTCTACTTGTTAATTGACGCAGAAAGGTCGGTGAATGAATTACCATATTTGGAAATCTGACAAGAAGACACAACTAAAAGACGTTTTGCACATCATAAAAATACTCATGACAGAGATATCTAGAATCGAGACAATAAATGAGCAACGGCTATTTTGTAATGGGAAAATTTCAAGAAATCTATAAAACGAAGAGAAAAAATCCAAAGAGAAAAGATGAATGAAATACTTATTAGAAATTGAAAATTTTACAACACTCAATAATTACTCTACGAAAAAAGCTGAACATCTCATTCAAGATGCTAGGTATTTAAGAAGAGAATCGTATTGTCAACTTAGTAGTAACATAACTTCATTATCAACAGCAATAGAAAGACGAGACTTAGTGACACGCCTTATTCTAAGTGAATCAGACCCTATGTGGGACGAACTTAGTATCTAAGTGTGATGGTTCTTAGTGGATCTAGGTCTTAGTGATCGAAATACCGAGACTAACTGACTCGAAGGGACTAAGTGTCCAAGAGATTCTGATACTATATGACTCGAAGGGACATTAGTGGTTCAGTTGTAGCTGATCTTAGTGACCAATAGCCTTAGTGGATTTTTTTTACTCATGGAGTAGAAGAGTGAAGTATGAGTTATTACGTCTACAAACCACTTAAAACCTGTTGTGTCATTTACTTTCTTCTTTATAATTACTTGTGGATGTGATTGCTTATTATTATTTCCAAGCTCTAAACATCAGAACTACTCTCTAAAATATTATGTCTAGGGGGGGGGGTTGAAAGTATATTTAGTCGTGCTTAATTGACTTGCTTAATTGACTTTGATTTATAAATTATAAATTGACATTTTACTTAAATAAATTGAAGAGATTTTGAAAAGACCTATTCAACCCCCATTCTAGATCTTTTTTGTGCCTCTAGAAAACAACAACTGGTATCAGAGCTTTTGGTTCTATTTGATACATAGTTTTACAGCTTGAGTAGATCTATGACACTTAACAAAACCAGTTCTGAGCTTGGAGGTGGAAATTAACTACCAATTCTTAATAGAGATAAGTTTGTTAATTGGAAAGTTCGTGTGCAGGCTTATATGGATGCAATTGATGATGAGCTGTTTGGTATTGTTACAAATGGTCCCTATGTACCTACCAATCTATCCTCAACTCCTAAAGATCAAGATAAAATTGTAATCAAGCATAGAACAAAATGGACTGAAAATGAGAAGAAACTGATGCAGATGAATAAAATGGCTAAGAACATTCTATTTATGGCTCTTGAAGATGAACTGTTTGAAAATGTAGTAAACAGTACTACAACTAAAGAAGTATGGGAAGATCTGCTAGTGATGCATGACGGTACTGAAGAAGTAAGGGAAAAAAACCAATCACTGTTGACTCAACAATATGAAATGTTCAATTATATACCTGGAAAAAACATCATAGTAACCTATGAAAGGTTCAATATTCTCTTCAATAGTTTAAAAGCTTATGATAAGGTCTATCCCAACAAAGACCTTAACATAAAGTTTATAAGAGCACTACCAAGCAAATAGAATGCAAAAAAATAGCAATCAGAGAATCCAATAATCTACATGAGATGACTGTTCAAAAGCTTTATGGAAACATGCTTACTAATGAGAGCTAAATCAAAGTACATAAATTATTTTTGATGGAAAGAAGAAAGATAAAGGTGCAACTCTTAAAGTCACATAAATTTCATCCAAAACCAAAGTTGAAGTAGAGTTTGATGAAAAAGATGAAGAAAGTGATGATGAGGATGTTGCTCTCATAGCAAAAGGATTAAGGAAGATTATGAAAAAGAACTACACCAGAAGACCTAGGTGGAATCACATCAACAAAGAAAACTATAGTCGAGATCAAGAAAGAGATCTCTGCCACAATTGTAAGAAACCAGGCCACTTTATTGCTGAATACAACAAGCCTTTGAGGAAAGAGCTAAAGAAAGATAAGAAGAAGCTCCATTCAAAGAAAGAATTCAATAGCTACAAGAAGCAACACAAAAAGGGAAAATGACATGTTGCAGAAGGTTCATGGAGTGATTTTGAACATGACATCAGTTCAGAATCAAGTGCTGACGAAGGACCTCAAATAGCCAATCTATGTCTAATGGCTATAGATGAAAGCTCCGTTAGACATGCAGATCGTAGAAAGATAGACATAAATGAGGATTCTAGGTCCACTAAATCAATATGGTATCTAGACAGTGGATGCTCAAGGCGTATGACTGGCAACAAAGCTCTACTGTCAGACTTCAAATTTAAAGATGGACCCGCAGTAATATTTAGAGATAGTAATTCTAGAAAAACCAAAGGTTATGGATCAGTTAGAAATGGTTCTGTATCTTTTAGCAAAGTAGCATATGTTGAAGGACTGAAGCACAATCTGTTAAGTATAAGTCAACTCTGTGATAAGGGTCATCAAGTTCTATTTGTCAACAATCAATGTCAGGCTCGAGACTTGGAAAAAAAATTCTCTGAAGTTAACTAGATCAAGAGATGAAAATGTCTATATAATTAATCTTTCGCAGCTCAATTCCTCACCAGCAACTTGTTTCTTCGCTAAAGCTTCAAAAGATGTCAGCTGGCTATGGCACAAAAAGTTATCCCATTTGAACTTCAAGAATACGTCAAAATTGACTTCCAAAGATCTAGTGAAAGGATTGCTTAAACTAGAGTTTGTCAAAGAAAGGTCGTGTAAAGCTTGTCAACTTGGGAAACAAACTAGAAGTTCATTCAAAAATAAAGAGGCAAACTCAATTGAAAAGCCCTTACAGTTGTTGCATATGGATTTGTTTGTACTAATGCCAACAACAAGTCTTGGAGGAAAGAAATATGCACTGGTGGTAGTAGATGATCACACCAGATTTACTTGAGTTTTTTTTCTAAGCTCAAAAAATGAAACTAGTTCACAGCTTATCAACCTTTTCAATCAAATCACGAATGAAAAGGACGAGAAGATCAAGTCAATAAGAAGTGATCATGGTCGAGAAATTAATTACTCTGAGATGAACAAGTTATGTGAAGAAAATGGAATCAAGCATAACTTCTCAGCCCCAAGAACTCCACAGCAAAATGGAGTAGCAGAAAAAAGAAACAAAACATTGATTGAAGTAGGAAGAACTCTTCTTGCAATAGCACATCTTCCTGAATACTTCTGGGCTGAAGCAGTCTACACTGCATGCTATATACAAAATTGATCTTTGATCCATCCTCTATACAATAAGACACCTTATGAGCTATATAAAGGAAGAAAGCCAAACATTAGTTACTTCCATGCATTTGGTTGCACATGTTACATGTTATACAATGGCAAGAAATATCTAACCAATTTTTAACCTAAAGCAGATGAAGGAATATTCCTTGGATATTCTATAGAAAGCAAGGCTTATAGAGTATTCAACAAAAAGTCATTAATTGTTGAAGTCTCGATTCATTTCACATTTGATGAAAGTGATCTAAATGAATCGAGTGAAGCTGTTCAACCTGATAAGATCATAGAAAATAACCCTCCGATTATACAGCAGGAAAGTTACATGATCGCGATGATGAATTCCTACAACCAGTCCCCTCGATAGTGATGCTAGACATGGAGATTGTAGAAGCTGCAACACCTAAAGCGAAAATTTTACAAACTAAAGAAGCTGCTAATTAAGAACCTAATCTTGAAGAACTCAGAAAAGAAGGCACAATGACTGACATTCCTACAGGAAGTAGATGGGCAAAGGATCACACTCAAAATGTAATCATTGGTGACCCAAATGCTAGAGTCAGTACAAGATCAGCCACTCAAAATGAATGCCTTTATCTCAACTTTCTATCTCAAATGGAGCCTAAAAAGATTGAAGAAGCCCTAGAAGATTCAACCTGGATTGAAGCCATGCCAAAAGAACTAAATCAGTTTGAAAGAAATAATGTATAGAGATTAGTTCCAAGACCAAACAATCACCCAGTTATTGGTATTAAATGGATATTCAAAAATAAGATGGATGAAGCTGCAATAATAACAAGGAACAAGGCTAGGCTGGTTGTAAAAGAATATTCTCAATAAGAAGGAATCGATTATGATGAAACATTTGCACCAGTTATAAGGTTGGAATCAATCAGAATGTTTCTAACCTATGCAGTCCACATAAACTTCAAATTTTTTCAAATGGATATGAAAAGTGCATTCCTAAATGGATAATTACAAGAAGAGATCTTTGTGGAACAACCCCCAGGATTTGTCATTCCAACTCTATCAAATCATGTGTATAAACTGGATAAAACATTTTATGGATTAAAACAAGCACATAGAAGTATGGTATGAGATACTTATTACTCTCTTAATTAAAAATGGATTCACCAGAGGTAGGGTAGGCACAACTTTATTCCTTAGAAAGCACAAAGATAAAGCCTTATTAGTTCAAATTTATGTAGATGATATTATTTTTAGTTCTACTGATGACAAATTGTGTGAGAGATTTGCTAAGTTGATGCAGAGTAAATTTGAGATGAGTATAATAGGAGAATTGAATTTCTTCCTTGGACTTCAAGTCAAACAAACTGAGGAAGGAATTATCATAAGCCCAGCCAAGTACATCAATGGTTAACTTAAGAAATATGGCATAGAATCATCTACTCCCATGAAAACTCCTATGGCTTCTACAACCAAATTTGATGAGGATAAATAAGGTAAAAATATTGATGCTACTCAATACAGAGGTATGATTGGATCTCTCCTGTACTTAACTGCAAGTAGGCTAGATATATTATTCTCTACTGGAATTTGTGCTAGGTTTCAATCTAAGTCTAAAGAATCTCACTTAACTGCTGTCAAAAGGATTTTTAGATACCTCAAGGGTACTCCTTATTTGGGATTATGGTATCCTAAGGAGTCTCCCTTTGATCTAATTGCCTATTCATATGCTAATTTTGTAGGATGTAAGATTAATAGAAAAAGCACATGTGGGACATGTCAAATGATTGAAAACAAACTTGTTTCCTAGTTTAGCAAGAAAAAAACTCCATGTGCACTTCAACTGCAGAAGCTGAGTACATTGCTACTGGTAGTTGTTGTGCTCAAATTTTATGGATAAAAAGTCATTTAGTTGATTATGGATTTGAATTCAAATCAGTCCCCATTTCTGTGACAATACTAGTGCTATCTTAATTACACACAATCTTGTCATGCACTCTAGAGCTAAGCACATAAACATCATATATCATTTTATAAGAGATCATGTGCAAAATGGAAACATATGTTTACATTTTATACCTACTAAAAATTAACTTGAACCCTTAGATGAATCTAGATTCAATAAATTGATTAGTGAGTTAGTGTAACGCCCCGAGATCTCGACCTTCCTTAATCAATTCGATTATGTCTGGATAACATAATTATTAACTTTAAATTATTTTATATAATCATAAAATACTTTCACGGTGATCTCGTGCGTTAAAACTTAACATTTAATCTTTAAAATCTTTATTTGACCATAAATGCGGTCCATATATATATATTTTTTATAAAACTTTATCTTACATCCCTTATTTGCCTCAGGATCACAACGTTTATTTACCAATCCTTAGAACTTAGGTAGAATATTAATTAATTGTGACCTAATCTATTATCATTTCATAAACAAATATATATATTCATGAGTTTCATAATCTGTAAATAAAATTTCGCCATGAAGTATTCATACATGACCCTATTTAACTATACCTGTATCAAACATGATCTTATTCTCTTGTACCTGTTTCATATATCGATACCATACATATAAGTTTATCACATATAAAACTCGACTTACAATACGACATTTATCTTATCCGTTTGCAACATTTCTCGGAACACTTTACATTCACTACTATCATTATGGATTCCAAAACCGTATAACTTTTCCATCCCTACTTCAAATAATACAATACATACAATTCTATCTCTATGAATTTACAACATCTGCTTTACATACACATTTCACGTATAACAATTTTGTTCACGCTTATCCATGCATTAATCACTCTTTACCTTAGCTGCACCGGAACCTCCGACCTTCTCGTAATTTACCCGAAATCTTAGTTCATAGCAAGAATGCGCATAAAGCTCAACAAGTTAATCAGTTAACACTTTACATGCTTACATTTTATATCAATGCGTCATGCATCCTTTACTTTATCATGCTATGCTTAAATGTCACATATATCATTTAGCAGTTAAATCACATAGTCGCACATAGGCACGTTTCAACTTATTTAATATCACTTAGTTCACATAGAACATCTATTACACTTAAGTCTAAAGAACTTGCCTGTACGCTTTTATTAAACTTAACCTGTACTGCCTCGCTTGGCCTTTCTATCTTTCTTTGCATCGGTTTGCTACATTGAGCGTATCTGTCAATACATAACCTATACATCAATATAGGATCATAAAACTTAATATAACTCATCAAACTTATCTCATAATTACACGACCATTCGTCTCCAATCATTACATATATGATGTATTATACCTTATATAGGTTGATAATACATCCCAACTCCTTACTGATATTTTTCATAACTCATAACGCGCTTTGGCTTAGCTTTAGGCATGCTATGTTATGCCATTTATTATTTCATTAAACCTTGACACTCTTTATTTTGGTCATTCTTTATTATCTAGGGTTTACATAACTCATTCTTATCATTCTATATCAAAACATTTCATTTTTGGACCCTTAATTTTTTTTCATTTTTTAGAACTCATAGGCGCAGTGTTTTCTCCTTCCAATCTCGATGGCCGTGAAAAGCTTGCAGCTGTGAACAATAACTCTGCACCCCGGCGCAGTGTTTAGTGCAAAACACTGCGCTGGCCGCGCAATCCTGCAGTCCAGAACTTTTAATTTTGCTGCTGCTTTGGTGATTTTTAACTCTTTCACCACACATCCAATTAACACCGAATTTGGAACAGTGCTAGATCTTACTACATAGTACTTTACAAAATTTTCTCTTGCCCCATTTGGCTTCATTAAAACATAGAAAAACTTGACCATAAGAGGGTTGTTCAACACAAATTCTAGACTTAGAAAATTTTCAGTCTTTGAAATCCAACTTTTCCAACTTTGTGATTTTTGGCCAATTGTTTTAAAACTCAATTCTAACACTTGACATAGTACACATAGGCCTTAAATGACATGTCCAAACTTTCAAAACGATAAAATTTCGCACGAGGCGATAATTGTCTGTAAAAATCCCTTTCGCGTCGAAACAATCGATTTCGATTGTTCGAATCGCCAATTCACTCAAATTTAATTCCGTTGATTACCAAATCAACCTAGACAAGTGTAATAATTTAAAACTAGCCATTTGGCTTCATTTCCCCTTTAATTCATCAAAATTGCCAAAAATCACACTTTGATAGTAATTTGTCAACTTTTCAATTTCAAACTTTAAACTCAACTTAAACCCTTTTTCCATTCTTGACTCCATACACCACATAGGTTATCACATATACATTTTATAACTATATAAGTTCATATAACTTCTAACTGCACGTTCTAATGCACTTTACAGATTACGAATTGGTCTATAGGCAAATTATAGCCTAGTATTCAAACTTTTCATACCAAAACATACATTCAACCCATTTAAGCTTCTAACTTGTCATTTAGCCAAATAATCTACTCACATCAAATATAATCAATCTTTCAAACTAGTTTTTCCTCACTTCTAGCAACATATATCACATAATCGACCATGAATCATAGCTTAATACCACCTTTTTCTAAAACAAAACATGTTTCTCTTTCATTAATTCACTTAGGATGATCTCTAACATCAAAATATACATGTAACATGCATGTTCTACATCTCCAATTAGGGCTTCATTAAAATTTACAACAAATAACTTATGATCATCCTTTAACTCATGATTCTAGTTTCAAAAACATGCATGAATAGTATATCACCTTTGTTACTTTACTTGAACACTTAGGGTTTAATCATTTACATGCCTATAATCCATAAAATCACATAATTAAGCCATGTATCTCAAAGATACATGCATGACTATCATTGTTCTTGAATTTTAACACATGTACATTAAAATTTATAATTTGAACATCAATTTTACCTTTATAAGCTTAATTTCCTTCTAACTTCAAAGCTTGCTAGAGCTTTATTCATCACTTTGATAACTTATTCTCCATCTTTTGCTCACTTGTTGGCAATTTTCTTCAAGGTTTCTCATCAAACCCTAGCTTCACTCTCTTTTCTCTCTTAGCTTGCTAGAACTTTCGAAAGATGAAAATGAAATGAGCTAATACTCTTGCTACTTAGAAGTTATACACATATAAGTGTAATACATAATCTCCAACACTTAACCATCCTTGGTTAAGTTAACTCATGCATGGTTAGGGACATTTATGTTATTTCACATGGCTAAACAAGGACATCTTGGTCAGTATACATCTTTAGGACACATTTGTCATTACTTGAATTGTTGAGGGGCATTTTGGTTAATTGCCACAATTGCTAGAGAATTTAATTCCCAATAATTCACAATTTGCTTAATTCCAATTCAAGCCCTTTTTGATCCAAATTCGTTTCATTATGCTTGAATTTTATTCTAGCATCAAATAAGTCATACTTGGTTTGTGCAAATTTACTTGTCACACTTCAAAACTTGAATTCATTAATTTTTTATAATAATTTGCAATAAATACAAAATTGCATAACATTACACCTTCGAACCTTTTCGATTATTCTTTAATTCAATTTCACTTTCTGATATCACAACATAATTGTATTGTTCATCTTTTCCATAAATCGCTTCCTCGAGAAATGAGCCTCGACCGGATTACCAAAAACCATCGTTATTTAACCTTATAACTCATATAACCATTTATATCCTTCAAGTCATTATCTTCACGCACATTGCCCATATTTACATCATACTTGCTCATCACATTCTTTCTGCACCTCATTGGGGTATTACCTTATGTATCTTCACATCATATACATGATTATCTTATTTCAATCAATTAAATATCTATTCTTTGGTAAACTCCAAATATTCATATATCAAATCCTTCATATCTCTTAAATCCTTAATAAACCGATTAGATCATACGTTTTCTTATTCTCTGCACATACATACATATTTTACCTTGTCATTCTTATATCCTCGCCTATCAAGGCCTATTCATTTAACTTGCTGTTAATTTTCATAACAAAATCTCCATTCACTTGTACTTTTTTTATTTATCTCATTTCTTTTCTTAACTGTCCAAATAATCATATACATATTTTCAACCTACCACATAGGTCACATAAAGCACATCGATTACATAATACATTATATTAAATCGTTCTTATACTTTCTGTCATTCATAACTAGGTTTTAACTATTAACCTTTACATAACTTAATCATAATCCTCAATTAAAAATCCAATAAAAATTCGGGATGTCACAGTTAGGCATGCTAAATTTTCAAGCCTAGATTCTTTGCCACTGACAGTACAGGAAATTTTCGATCGTATAACAAATGGTGGATCGTATGGTAAACCACAAACTGCTGAAAGCACAAACAATCATAAAGCAAGTCATATAATAATCGTGTAGAGTTACTATACGATTAAAGGAAGTTAAAAAGACTATCTTTAGGCATGTGCCATGTATTGTCAAAGAAAGGAAGTTACTAGGCAAAGTTATTGTGTTACATTTGTACCTGAGGCCAATTAACTTTTGCCACGCGCCCACTACAACAAATTAGAGGGAAGTATCTTAAAAGAACTTTTGAAATTTCATTTTACACTTTATCATTCAAGAACTTACATAGCCCTAAAAATTAAATTCTCAGATAATTCAAAAAACTTAAGCACTTGATAGTACGTTTCAGTTTGATTTTAAGATACAATGGCAGGATATCAAGTCATTATTGGCAATTAGCT
Organism: Hedera helix; assembly: GCA_947179155.2. Classification (NCBI taxonomy): domain Eukaryota; kingdom Viridiplantae; phylum Streptophyta; class Magnoliopsida; order Apiales; family Araliaceae; genus Hedera; species Hedera helix. Next base: position 20,333,325 of record OX359281.1, on the reverse strand, counting down.
CTGCTTTGAGAAGTTTGGTGCTTTAGAAAAGAAATTCAGAGATGTTCTTACTTTTATACAAAAAAGCGAGATTCAGAGAAATTCTAGAGGCAAACACCAAAATTTACACAAAGTATATTGCAGAAATTTATATCAATTCATATATTAAAGAAGATGTTCTCACAACGAAAGTGAAAGGGCACATGCTGAAGATTACTATGGCAGAATTAAATCATCATACGGGCTTTGTAAATAAAGACGCTACTACTTTTGAGAATATTGATGGTGAAGAAGAAATGCAATTAATGAACTACCAAAGGAACCCACAACTTAAGGGGATGAAGAAGGAGTTTCCCCTTGAATACGAATTCCTGGCAGATATTGTTGGCAAATGTATTTTATGAAAAGATTTAGCACACAACTCTATCAATGAACTACAACTAAATATCATGACTACTATAGTCAATAAAGTAGAAATCAATTTTCACTCTATTATGATGAAGTGGATAGCTAAGTTGGTTGAAGACAATGTCAAGAGAAAAGCAAACAAGTTAGCCCCTAAAATGCACTATGAACAAATTTTGAGTCAGGTTCTGAAGAAGAGAATGAAGAAGCTCATAGCAGATGATGAAGAGGAAAACCTAATAACCAATAAGAAGATTCCCCCAAAACTCTTTGACAATTGGAAGAAAAAACCAATTAAAATCCATCAGTCCAGAATGTTTGGTGGTAATGAGCACACTGTCAGTGAGGTCAAGAAGCCCTTTAAAGCTCAAACTAAAAGAAAGGCATCTAAGATTCAAGAAAATGACTCTCAGGGATCTGCCACATCACAAACTTCTGGACAAGAACATTTAAAGAGGAATAGGAGAATAGAAGAAAAGAAAGAAGAAATACAAAGAAGAACTCCATTAGATTCTGAGGAAACTCACGATGATTTAGCTCCAATATCTCAGATTTTGAAGAAAAAGAAAGGATGAGGAAGAAAGAAACAAAAAAAAGTTCTAAAGAACAATATAGAGAATCCATCGTAGAAAAGACTCTAATTATTGAACATGTACCGATTGTAGAAGACATTCCAATTGTAGAAGTGCAACAAATTATCGATGAAGAAATGACTGAGAAAGCTCGTGATATTAAGCCTCAGATTGTTGAAGAAATGGCCAATAAAGATTCCAAGCCAAAAAAGCTAAAAAGAAAATTACATAAAATGGTGAAGAAAAAGAAGGATAATAAATCAGAAATGAGAAGTAAAAAAAGAGAAGATCATGCAGTTGTGTCTGATGATTCCTTAAAAATCATCAAAATCATTACCAATATCACAGGGGACATAATCAAAAATGCTGAAAGGGAGCAGCTGCTTATTATTAAAGAACTTCCTCAAGTTGTGCTCAAGCCAGAAGATCCAGACTCTGAGGGAGAGCCTATGTTCATTTCCCATGAACTTCCTCAAGAAACACCAACATCAACAAGGCTGGTAACAAAAATTATGCTTGAAGGAATAGAAGATCCAATTCTCGATTGCCTGATAGATTCATTGAATCCGGAGCAGGATGAATGAGTCTTGTGGGAATGAGCGCAAAAGAGTTATTGGAAGGATTTATTGGTCTAAATCTAGACAAAAAAACTACTCTGTTAGATCTAGCAAGTGAACACTTTCTGTACTTTCTCCCTCTAATGCCTTTGTTGAAAGCATTGACCCCGGGAGATCATAATTTTGTGCGATGGAGATACTTAACATTTCTCAATCTAAAGTTAGTAGCTAAACTTCCCACGGGTAGTCTCCTACACTACAAAGCTACTGTGCAATGAATTTTCATAATCAATTAGTTAATTCTGTAATAGGGTAATCCTCGTTCCACAATCATTTACTTATCCTGAGTTTTCATACTTTTCTAGTCGCGACGAGATAGTTGAGATATCCTCAGTAACCTCAGAGCAATCCTCAATTGATCCATATCTTTCTGTTGAACCCCCAATAGTATGTACTCAAGATGCGATTGAAATAGCCAATGCTCCTCTTCATACCGCTTCGATTATCTTAAGACAAGACCATAAGATTGATATCTCAACTCTTATTCCTGAAATTCCAAGTGCTATCTCTCAATACCCTCCGATCGATGATCTATCATCGTCCTCCCAAATCGAGGAATCTTGTCCCCATTCAATAATTCAATTCACTCCACCAAATTCACCTCTTCAAGATGTTGAAAATTCTCCTTCTCTTGTGAATGTTTTCAATTTGATACCAACTCCTGAAAATTCACCAATCTCTTCTCAAGTAGACGACCAACCAATCATCACATCCGCACCTCCATTTGACATACCATCCTCATCAATAAATGAATACTTTGATGTCTATCATACTTTGGTTGCTATCTTTCAACCTTACACTTCGAGTCAAGCCCCTTTCCTGAATCAAGTTCTTGGTCGAGTTTTAGTGATCCCATCCAAAGTACATATTGTAGATATTATGGCACTTCTCTCTGTAGACTTTACTGAAGATCTTAAAGATAACACCAAGTAACTCAAATCATGTTTATACAAGATTACTACTATTGTAGAAAGAGTTCCTAAAGATATGGGTAAAGAATTTGCAAAACAAATGAGCAAAATGTTTCAAGATATGAGAGAATGCCTAAATAATCGAGATCTGCTTTTCTTAACCAAACTTTCAGAACAAAAACATGCCTTTCTAGAGTACCAAAAAGTAAATGATAACTTTATTAAACTTCTCCATGATAAAATTCTTTAGCTACATTCGTCTCATTTGGACTTCAAATTGGTAATGGAAAAGCACTCATGTTTCAATAACATTAGTTCACCAACAAACAGAAGGAACATATAAAAGATAGCAAGAGATTAGAACTAATATAGACTCCTCTCGTCAACAATTATAAGAACTTGTTACTGGTGTTCAACAGCTTTCCAAAGACGACTCCCTTTTGATTGATGACAAAAAGGGGGAGAAAATAGGGGGAAGAGGAAATAGTGGTGGTGGTACTCAACAATAATAAAAATCATCAATTTAGGGGGAACACAGAGGAACTAGGCATTCATCTCCTCCAACTACTCATGCTCCACCAATAGAATCTACAAGAGGATAATCTTCTGCTCAAAGTAAATCATGGTAAAATGTAACCTACTCTGGTATGAGACCTCCAAATGATGATCCAGTGCTTGTCAATAGAATGTATCAAGGCATTTACATACCAAGAGAGCAACAATTTAATATGCCTGATCTTGGGCCAAGGGACACCATTGAAGAAATTACTAAAATAAGAAAAAGATAAACTGGAGGAAGAGAAACATACAATCATAGAGTGGAAGAGGAAAGAAAAAAAATCCTCCGAGCAGAAAGAGAAGTAGAAGATAAGTAAATTGAAATTTTTTAAGATCTTAAACTTGTATTAATTTTCCAATATCAATAAATTCATGCTTTTGATCTACCAATGCAGTCTTTCACTATATTCTAAGTTATGTTTAAATTTTTGCACTGCATTAGCAAATTGATGATTTGATCTGAAACTGTTGGTTTTGTCATTATCAAATAAGAGGAGAATGTTAGTATCTGCATGATTAAATTTGATAATGACATAATGATAAAATGAGATGATCAATACTTAATATATATTTATAAAAATAGCTTTTATAAAGTCCTTATTAAATTCATATTGTACAAGGACTTAGTCTAGAAAAGATCAAATTTGTTAGGTTGATCTTTTGAGAAAATGTGTTGTATAGAAATTTAAGACTTGAAGGTCGTATTGAAAGAAGATCTGTTTAGAATCGTATTGGTAAATTAGAATTGCATTGTAAGTTCATAATTGTATTGCTACATCCGAATCGCATTGCAAGTTCAGAATCGTATTGTTACATCAGAATCGCATTGCAATTTTAGAATCGTATTACTACATCATAATCGCATTGCAAGTTCAGAATTCTATTGCTATATCAGAATCGCATTGCAATTTCAGAATCGCATTTCTAAATCAAAATTGCATTACATAAGCTGAATCATATTGCTAAGTCAAGATCGTGTATTAGAAACTGATTCGTATGAAGACTCTAACTACACCACATGATCTGTTCAGCTCGTAGAATGAAGACTATCACAATACTGATAATGAAAAAATGATATGTTTAAGGGCTCGATGCAAATCTGTCCAAGTTAGAGTAAAAATATGGAGTACAGAAATATTTGTGTCTAATGGCTAATTGACGCAGAAAGGTCAGTCAAAGAATTACAATATTTAGAAATCTAACAGGAAGACACAACTGAAAGATGTTTTGCCCATCATAAAGATACTCATTATAGAGATATCTGGAATCGAGATAATAAATGAGCAACGACTATTTTTGCAACGGGAAAATTTTAAGAAATCTGTAAAAAGAAGAGCAAAATCCAAAGAGAAAAGATGAATAAGATACTGATCAAAAATAAAAAAATTTACAGCGTTCAAAACTTACTCTATAAAAAAAGCTGAATATCTCAATCATGCTGCTAAGTACTTAAGAAGAGAATCGTATTGTTAACTTAGCAGTAACTCACAACTTCATCATCAATAACAACAGAAAGACGAGACTTAGTGACTAGCCTGATTCTAAGTGAATTAGACCCTATGCGGATGGACTTAGTGTCCAAGTGTGATGATTCTTAGTGGACCAGGTCTTAGTAACCGAAATACCAAGACTAAGTGACTCGAAGGGATTAAGTGTCTAAGAGATTTCGAGACTGTGTGACTTGAAGGAACCTTAGTGGTTCAGTCGTAGCTGATCTTAGTGATCAATATCCTTAGTGGATTTCCTACTTGTGGAGTATAAGTTATTACATCTCAGAACCACTTAAAACATACTATGACATTTACTTTTTGTCATTTACTTTCTGCTTTATAATTACTTGTGGATGTGTTGCTTATTATTATTTCCAAGCTCTAAACATCAGAACTACTCTCTAAAATCTTATATCTAAGTAGAAGTTTCCAAAGTATATTCCGTTGTGCTTAATCGACTTACTTAATTGACTTTGATTTATAAATTATTAATTGACATTTTACGTAAATAAATCGAAGAAATTTTGAAAAGACCTATTCAACCCCACTTCAAGATCTTTTATGTATCTCTGGAAAACAACAATATGAAATCAACCTTTAATCACAAAGAACCTATTTAGTAAATAGTTGTCGTATAATTCAATCATTCTACCATACAATGTCCCAGTTAAATATAAGACATAGAATTACTGTCAAGTCTTATTTTATTTGATCATATGTATTTCAATTCATAAATCCAAAACTCTAGTTAATGTAAATTAAAAAATCCTTTCTAATTTCATTCAACCCTGACAAGAAATTTTTGAGTTGTCATTTATAGAATTACATAGGACATTCTCTCCCTTTACTAGAAGTGGTAGATCATTTGTTGATCATTCGCCTATCTCCACGTACACTTTATTATACCCAAATATACCATTTGATATACCAACAAACCTCAAGAAATATGACAAAGTATAACTCAGAATACATAAGGTACTATGATGATCTCAAGTCCAAGGATCACATGTACTACTATCACTTTAGGAATTCCTATTGACAGGCAAGTAAAACTTTATTAGGTGTTCCTTAAGCGAATCACATTTAGTGAACTTATTCTCCAAAAAGTACTTACATAATTGCTTTAGTGTCTCCATACACATGATTATTAGATTAAGCATCCTCTTCTTAAGAGCAATCATAGTATGTACAAATCTATCCGGATCTACTAACCCATATTAGTGATCCTACGATTAGGAACATTTTAGTTTTGAATTATCTTGAATTTAGATCTCAGTAGCATGATCAACATCATGATTCTAAAAGTATTTCTCAAAACTATGGGTTTATCCAATAATTAATTCTTTTAATTAAACACATATAATAAATACCTTTAATTAAATTCTTTTATTAATAAATTGAATAAGATTATAAAGTAAATGTTATCACATCAAATGTGTTTGGCTTGAAGGCATACTTCTTTAAGAAGCAATAGAAATAATGAATTAATTTTAATAAAAGAAAGGTTTTATCTTTCATACTGAGTTGTCATTATGGACCGTGAACTTCTAGAGAAATTATCAGCGATTCACTAAATACCTCAAGAGTGTACGTTAATCACAAAGACTAATTTTCACTTTTTAAGTACTTAAGGTAATTAGACTATTGTACCCTATGTTATACATAATATTCAGACATAGTGTGCAAAGTCGGTCTCCCGACACAAAATACCCCTTTTATAAGGGTTATTCATCTCAGTTTCATTTAAGAGTTTGTGCCAACTATTTTCTATGGATTAACTTTTCAAAAACATTTAATTTAATCAGTCATTAGATAATCGTTTAACCGAAACAAATGACATATATCTACTTCTTAAATAATTCATGAATTAAAGCTTCAACAGTTCACATATAGAATAAATCTTTTTTAATGCACATAAGTGCAAACAATGATTTTCAACATTAATATGAAATAATTTTCAAGAATTATTTTGGCCAGGAAACTTGCCTGAATCGTCATTTAAAATTAATTCACAATTTTCGTCATTTGGATAGCCTACATATTTAATAAATTGATCTTCTGATTAGTCACTATTAGACTCCACATACCAACTTGATTCGACTCACACATTAGTGTATACTTATTTCATTTATTGTCTCAATCCAAAATCTACAAATAAAATAATATTTATTATTATTTTATTTGTTTATGCTTTATTTACTCATTATCTATTTTATTTTATTATTATAAATTATTATTTTTTTGAAAAAGTCAACCCGGCCCGACCTGACCCTGTTTGACCCTGTGAAGCCCCCAAATTTAGGTCTCTTGAACCTTGAATTCGGTACTAACGATCTTAACACTTATACAAGATCCAAACATTTAATCTTCATTAACTAAAGAAAATAATACATAATTGTTCATACAAAAGGTACTCAAATCCCAAGGTCATACGAACCTTAACTAGAACACAGATACCTTATAATCCAAGAGGTTTACATTTAAACAAATAAAAATAATAATAATAATAATAATAATAATAATAATAATAATAATAATAATAATAATAATTACTTCTAAGAGTTCTACTATTTGGCATTTTCTTTGTTTTGTCATTCTTATAGCACTTGGACTTAGCTAAAAAATGTTCATGATATAGCAAGGGTGATCAACTACTTTGCTCAACAAGTTTAAATAAATAAATGACTACAATGGATGATATATCATGAATGAAAAGGAATTAACTTTTTTGGATTTCAACAACATACAATAATTATAAAAGAATGAAACATAGGAAATAATATCCTATAAAAGAATTTTAGAATATTTAATGTTAAGTGATCACTAAGGATCATGAACTATTGCCAATGTATAACAGTTATTTAACTAAAACCTTCAGAGAGGATCAGCCTCCTATACCCTATGCATATACATAATATTTAGGTCTTCGCATGAAAAATCGGGTTTTCGACATAAAATACCCCTTTATAAGGGTTGTTCCACTCAGTCTTATAATAAGAGTCCACACCAACTATTTGGTTTGGATAAGTTTTCAAGAATATTCAAGTTAATGAATTTATGAATAAAAGTAAAATAAACTTTTATATGGAGTACTAATTTGAAGACCAAATTATTAACTGTTTAGGTCATTCAAAAGATGATAAGTAAAGAGTTAGATGTAATTAACGGAACATATAAGTTTCTTAAACCTAAAGTTATTTCATTGTGCAAGTATTCTAAATTGAATAATTATTAAGAATTATTTCGTATCGGTGTTAATTATTGTTATTCGCACTTGTGTGCATTTGAATACTCATTCTATTATTGAATTGTGAAACTTTAAAGTTCTTTTACTTTAATAACATTCCTATACTTTACTTAATTATTTAACATTTAATAATTATTAAACATCACAATCGGGTCCCATATAATTAATATTTAATTTTGAAAAACTCGATCCATTCTGACCTGACCCGGTTGATCCGGTTTGACCCGACCCGGTTGAAACAAAACAAAAAGAAATTATCCGGACAAACTCCTTAGCGTTAGACTTGGCAAACAGGCGGGCTTAGCCCAAACGGGCCGGGCCAGTGACCGGCCGGGCCAAAATGGCCCAGATTTTTGTGGGCTGAAAACAAGCGACCCGTGGCCCGGGTTGGGCCGGCCCGGCCCGGCCCACGGGCTTTTTTAGTTAACCCATAATTAAACCATCAAATTCACTGATCCAACAACAAACATACAACTTTTTTTAAACAAACAAGAGATCTTTCGGAGTTGAATAAACATACATTAGCAACAAAAAAAATAGACATAAAATTAACATATATGTAGCTGGGAGTGATCCAAACTCATTGAGTAACTTTTTGACTCAAATAGACATGTTCATTTATGTAGTCACACAGTGATTTTTACTACTAAAGATGTGGAAATTGATCATGTTAAATTGAAAATAAAGCATCAAAAGGTACTAAAGATTTGTGGAGATCGATCATGTAAAATTGTAAATAAAGCATCAAAAGGGAATGCCAAACCAGTACACACAGATGATACAAAATTTATGCATAACAGCCCATTAACTCCGAAAGGCCAAAACGGAAAAAGAACACAACCAAAACATAAAAAGTCATACAACTTAGTGACTTACCATATGTTTTACCAGTTCACAGCTCATAGCCTCATATATATATATATATATATATATATATATATATATATATATACAGATCTGAAAAATTATCTAGAATATTATATATAACAGATCTATGTGTGTGTGTATATATATATATAATCCCATATTCCCATGAATGAACTTTGATGCTACTGAAAAGTGGAAGCACTACCCATACGCATAAAGCAATGATGATCAACAACCCAAAGAAGCCTGTTGAGATTTTCAAAAGGAGGGGATATTTTTGCAAATTAAATCGGTAGATTTGTATAAAAAGATGACTAAAAAATATTAATTAAAGTATTTTTTGTCAAAACTTCTTAGATCTAGCTAAATCTAAGTTTAAAAATATAAGATTTGTCAAAAATGTTAGAGAGAGATGGGAGAGCTCGGTAGGAATGCTGAAGAAATGAAGAATGAAGAGAGAGAAACATTTAGGGAAAATGGGAAATGGCGTGGGGTGTGGGTGGGTTAATTTACTTGAAAGGAGAGAAAGGGAAAAAGGGTTTAAAATGAGAGAAAATGATTGAAGATTGGTATTATAATAACAAAACTTGTTGTAGCTGAGTTGGTGTTTGTGCTTGTTTAGTATTTTGAAGGTCTAGAGTTCAACTCTTGGCACAAACATTGCATTGTGTTTTTTTAAAAAAAAAAAGCACGGGCGGGCCGGGCCACAACGGGCTGGGCTAAAATTGGGCCAGGCCAAAATGACCCAATTCTTCTTGGGCTAAAAAATATAAGCCCAAAGCCCAATATTTTCCGGGCGGGCTGGCCTGGCCCGCAGGCTTGGGCCTAAATTGCCAGGTCTACTTGACACTAGTCACCCTGCGCCCCGACGCTCCCCAATAGAATGATTGGCTGACCAGAGCACCCCGACGCACCTTTTCTAAAAGTAGTATTCCCTCAAGCCAATCACATTTGATGTGATAAACATATACTTTGTAATCTTATTCATTTATTAATAAAAGTTTTATTTAAATGCATTTTCTTTATTCATGATTAATTGGTTGAATTAATTAAATAGATAAACCCATAGTTTTGATCAATACTTATAGAATTATGATGTTGATCATGTTAATGAGATCTAAATTTAAGATAGCTTAAAATGAAAATGTTCCTAATCGTGTGATTAATAAAAAGAGGATTAGTGAATCTGGATAGATTAATACATATTATGCTTACTCTTTTAAAGATGATGCTTTATCTTATAATCATTTGTGTAGAGACACTAAAGCAAGTATGCAGGTGCTTATTGGAGAAAATGTTCACTTAACGTGACTCGCTGAAGGAACATCTAACCGAGTTTTACTTGCTTGTTGTGACACCCCAGGATTTTATTGAATTTCTAAATAAGGATTATGGATAATTAAGTAAAGGTTAATAGTTAAAACCTAGTGTTGGATGACAAAAAGTGTAAGAATGATTAAGAATAAATCATTATGTGATAAATGTGTTAGAAAGGACCTGTGTGGTTGAAATATTAAAGAGGGGCCTATGTGGTCTAATATAGAAAGATGAATTAAGTTATGGAATTATAGAAAATGAGAAATTATAATGAAAAGGAAATTTAAGGATTTAATGATAGTATAATGGATTAAGAATGAATGAATTGATGTTAATACCTACAATAAGGTGAATTGAAAGGAATTAGTGTAAGACACTGTGATATGTCAGCATGTAATAGTTTGAATGTATGAATATGTGTATATTTATATGTGTGATTGAATATAGAAATAAGAGTAAAGGAAATAAGGAAAACATGAGTGAATTGAAAATTAGTTATGAATATTTAAGACAAGTTTAAAGAATAGGCCTGAAGAGGCGAAGGTATGAGAATGATAGGTTAAGGTATGTATGTATGTACAGTGAAGAATGAATTGCATGACCTAATTGGTCTATTAAAGGAATAATAAGGATAATGATTGTGAATATTTGAGGTTGTTAAGAAATTGATAGTTTTGAGTGATGGGAATAATATAATCGTGTATACGAAGTGCAGATACAAAATGTAATACCCGAGAAGGAATAGAGATCATGTTGGATGCAAGAATGATACAAATCTGGCATATTCATGTGATGTAAATAAGTAAAGGGACGAAAAGTCGTAGAAAATGTTATATGATCGAATAAGGATTTAAATGCTAGATTTTGGTAATCCAGTTGAGGTTCGCTTCACAAGGAAGCAGTTTATGGAAAAGATGAGTATTATGACTATTTTGAAATGTCGGATAGTGAAATTAGTTGAATGTAGAACCGAAGGTGGTTCGTAGAAATTATGAAGTTAATTTTATGTAAATTAGTTATATTTTAAGTTAATAAGTTATTAATGAAAAGCAATTTCGAAGTGTGACAAGTATTTTGGGACAAGCCAATTATGGTGTATTTGATGATGAAATGAAATTCAAGTCTAATGAAATAAGTTGGATTAAAATGGATTTGAATTGGTTGAAAGATAACCAAGTTATGGATTTATTGAGAATTAAATTCTCTAGGAAAAATGGCAAATGACCATTTTTCCCTTGACAAGTTGGAGAATTACATTTGTGTCCTAGAGTGACTTAATGACCAATATGCCCTTACTTAGCTAAGTGAAAGGTCTTGACTACCCCTAACCATGCTTGAGTTAAATTTAACCAATGGTGGTTAAGTGTTGGAAAGTGAGATACAATATATGTATGTATAAATTTGTATGTAAAAGCTAAGTTACTTAGCTTATTTTCATTTCACCATCCGAAATAGTAAGAGAGCAAGTTAAGAGATAAAGGAAGAAGAAGAAGGCTAGGGTTTGAGCTAAAGCCATGAAGGATTGCTAGAAAAGTGTACAAAGAAATATAAAGAAGCCATCAAGATGGATGATACATCTCTTAGAAGCTTCAAAGCTAGAGAAAGATGGGCCATAACAAAGGTATAGATGAGTTCAAGCACTAAACTCAATTTTTATATGTTTAAGTTCAAGAATATGCCTAGCCATGCAAGAATATAAGGTTAAATGTAAAGATTATGTGATTTATGTGCTATGTATGTGAGTTATGTTGAAACCCTAAGCTCAAAGGTTGGTGAAATAAAGGTGGGGCACTATTCATGCACAAATCCAAGCTAGAAACTATGAATTAAATTTTGATCATGTGTTATATGTTGTAAATAAGATGAAAACCTAGATGGAGAGGTTGATCATAAAGAAATTATGTGTATTTTTTTTATGCTTGATAGCATTCTAAGCTTTTATATGGTTGAGAGGAATGATGTGGTATGAAAAGATTGTAATATTAGGCTATACTTTGTGTGTGGACCAAATCATAATCTGTAAAGTGCACTAGAATGAGCATATGAAAGTTATATGGACATATAAGGTCGTTAAAAGTGTATGTGGTGTGTTGAGTTTAAGTGTCAAAAGGAGTTTAAGTTTTGAATTTCAAAAGTTAGTAAAAGTTGGCAAAATGGCACTAAAGTGTGATTTTTGGCAATTTTGAGGAATTAAAGGTGAAATGAAGTGAAATGAGTCATTTTCATGTTAATACACATGTTAGAGTTGATTTGGAAACCAACGGATTTAAATTTGATTGAATTGGTGATTCGAACGATCGAAATCGATCGTTTCGACTCGAAACGGATTTTTACGGATAAAAGTCGCCTCGTACAAAGTTTTACGGTTTTGAAAGTTTAGACATGTCATATATAGGTTATATGAACTATGTCAAGTGTTAGAATGATGTTTTAAAACAAATGGCCAAAAATCACAAAGTTGCAAAAGTTGAATTTTAAAGTTTAGAAAATTTTCTAAGTTTGAAATGTTGTTGAACAGCCCTCATACTGGCTAGTATATCTTTGATTTTAAGAAGCCAAATGAGGCAAAGGAAATTTTATAAAATACTATGTAGCAAGGTCTAGCACTGGGCCAAATTTGGTGTAAATTGGATTTGTGGTTAAGGAATTAAAAATCAGCAAAGCAGGAATAAAAATCAAACTGTGCTGATTCAGGGACTGCGCCGGGGCGTAGTCATTAGCACCGGACACTGCGCCGGGGCGCAGTGTCACTGTTCATCGGCCGAGAGCTTTTCGCGGCCAGCGAGATGTTGAAGAAGAAACACTACGTTGGGGCGCAGTGTACTGTTCACTCAGAGCAAAATTTTTTGTAATGAGATATTTTGATACAGAATGATAAGAATGGGTTATGTAAACCCTAAATAGATAAGAATGGACTATATAAAGGATGTCAAGGTATAGTGAAATAAGAAATGGCATAACATAGCATGCCTAAAGCTAAGCCAAAGTGAGTTATGGATTATGAAAAATGTCAATAATGAGTTAAAATGTATCATGAACCTATATAAGGTTTAATACATCAAATGGGAAATGATTAGAGACGAATGGTAGTGTAATTATGAGTTAAGTTTGTTAAGTTATATTAATTTATGATCCTATAATGATGAATATAGAATGTATGTTTACAGATAATGCTCGATGTAGCAAACCAAGGCAAGGAATGATAGAATGGCCAAGCAGTGCAATAAAGGTTAAGTTAATAAATGCATTCCAGGCAAGTTTTTCAGACCTAAGGGTATTAAATATTCTATATGAGTTATGTGATAGTATATGAGTTGACTGTGCCTTATGTGCAAATATATGGTTTAAGTGCTAGATGAATTATGTGACATTAAGCATAGCATGATAAGGTAAAAAGGATGTATGACGCATATTATAAATTGTGAGTATGAAAAGTGTTAGCTGATTAACTTGCTGAGCTTTATGCTCATTCTTGCTATAAACTAACTTTTCAGGTAAAGCACAAGAAGGTCGAAGGTTCTGGTGCAGCTAAGGTAAAGGAACGGGAATGAATAGATCAGCATGAGGAAATTTGTTATATGTAAATTTTTATTGATGCAAGATATGTAATAATTCGGTTTAAATGTTGAACTTAGATAGTAAAAAGGAATGTATGGTTTGTTAACCCATATAGCTAATGAGTATGTATGCATTAGTCAAAGTAGAGATTGTAATGATGAAAGGTTTTGTTGTATGGATTAGTTATTAGCAGATATGATGATATATGGTATAGATATGATGAATGACTGTGAGTAAACAGGAACATGTACAGAACATGTATAGACATAAACAGGGCCTTGTATGAATAGTGAATGGCAAAATTTTATTTACAGGTTATGTAAATCATAAAATATATATGATTATGAAATGTAATAGACTAGGTCACAATTTATAAACGTTTGACCTGAGTTCTAATAAATAGTAAGTGAGTGTTACGATCCTGAGACAGGTAAGAAAAATAAGATAAAGTTTTGATAAAAAAAAAATATGGACCAAACTATGGTCAAATAAAGGTAATATAGGAATAAAGGGTTAAAGGTTTAAGTTTTGACGCACAAGATTCCGATTAATATGGATTTAAAGTTAATGTTATGTTATCCAGAGATAATCAACTGAATTAAGGAAGGTCGGGATCTCGGGGCGTCACACTTGTCAATATGAGTTCCTTATTTGATAGTAGCACAAGTGATCATTGGACTTGAGATCGTTATAATACCTTATGTATGATGAGTTATACTTTGTCATATTCCTTAGGACTATTCGGGTATAATAAGCTGTACATGGATTTAGGTGAATGTTTAACAAATGATCTACCACTTCCAGTAAAGGGAGAGAATGTTTTATGCGATTCGATAAATGATAACTAAAAAATCCTTGGCCAAGGTGGAATACAAATTAGAAAGGAGTTTCTAATTTACATTAGAACTGTGCGTTTGAGAATTAAAATGCATATGATCAAATAAAATAAGACTTGACAGAAATTTTATGTTTTATATTTAATTGGGACATTGTATGGTATAAGGATTGAATTGTACGGTAAATATTCGCGAAATAGGTTCTTTGTGTGCAAATGTTGATATTCATATTATACGAAAAGTTATGAATTGCTAAAGGGTTTTACCCTTATTGTGGAATAAATATATTTATTCATTTTGAATTAAATAAGCTTAATTCATAATAAATAATATTAGAATTGTTCTATTCATTTATTCTACAACCGGGATAATATTGAATCCAAAGGGTCACACCGCAAAAGAGTAATATTTATTTTAGAAGTATGTGGCATAATGGTAATAATAAATTAAGCGTATTTAATTTATACTATGATGATAAATTAAATTAAATAGCTTAATATGGTTAATTATGTATTTTAAAAATACTAATTATAAATTAATAAGACGAGTCTTATTATTATTATTATTATTATTATTATTATTATTATTATTATTATTATTATTATTATTATTATTATTATTTAGTTCCTAGATGGTTTTGGAATTACTTAATAAGAAGTGCTCTCATAATAAATAATTAAGTTCCTAAATAGTTTAGGAATTGTAATTATTATATTAAATTAATTTAGCTTCTAATTAGATTAAAAGTTAAATTAAAGCCCTATTCCTAAAGAGTTTAAGAGGGTTGAACATAGATAAATAAGATGAGTCTTATTATAGATTGGGTTTGATACTCTATTTACAACTATTGGAGAATTGGAGAATAGTTTATAATTCTCTACATATAAGAGTTAGAGAGAGAGGGGGAGAGGGAGAGAGAATTAGGGCTAACTATCCATCGTTTGGAGAAATCAAAATCTACTTTTTTTAATCTATATTATCTCTTTCTTTGATACTGTTAATTAAAACAAAGTACTCTTATAATAAATAATTAAGTTCCTAAAGAGTTTAGAAATTGTAATTATTATATTAAATTAATTTAGTTCCTAATTATATTAGGAGTTAAACTAGAACCCTACTCCTAAAGAGTTTAAGAGGGTTGACCATATTTATAAATAAGAAAAGTCTTATTATGGATTTGGTTTGATACTCTATTCACAAGTATTAGAGAATATTTCCTAATTCTCAATTGAAATAAAATATAAGCACACTTAAAAGGGGGCTGAATAAGTGTGGGAGAATTTATGTCCGATTTTTATTTTAAGAAAACAGTTTGTAAACCAGTATGCTGAATATGTAAAACAGTAAGCTGAATGATAATGTAGTTTACTGAATTATGAAAACAGTAGGTTGAATAAGTTATTGTTTTTCACACTGAGTATATGTAGTAATCTGTTTTGTGCACAATTTATATATGTTGACAATGAAACAAGTTAATTCAAGCCTTCAGATAATTAATCACACAAACACCAAGATTTTTACGTGGTTCGGCCCCTATCCACTAGTTTAGTGGCCTAATCCACGTCCAATACCAAATGGTATTTGAGACTTCTTTTATTAATAAATTCATTTCACAATTGACACTATTACAATTCAAGTTCACTGTCGTTTTGACGACTATTCCTCCCAAGCACTTTATGCTTCCTGTTGCACTCTTATGCACCCTTCGAGTCATTTGACTTACTAAGCTCCTAAGCTTCCCTGTGAACTAATTGTAAACCCACTGATTTAGATAGAATAAGATAGATAGAAAACACAAACAGTCCTATGATCAAAGCAAGAGTAATAAGACAATGCAAGACCCACTATATGCAATGATCAATAATGAAAAAGTATTACCAATTTATGATTGATCAGTCTAAGCATTTCGGTAAATAGCTTTGAAGTCTTCACATAAACAAATTATTACTTGTTATCAAATGATGAATAGAATATAGATAGCCCTTTCAGAAATTGGTTAGTATATTTTTGCTCTCTCTTCTCACTAAGAGAGGGACCATATATATATATACACCAACGATTGGTCGAGATGAATTACAGGATCATTATGTTATCGTTAGAGAATGATTGACTCAGCATAATTTATGATGATTTGTTACATCAATCATGACAAAATCAAGAATTACCGATCATAAGGGTTTTTTAAATACAGATTTATGCATAGAGGTAATCCTTGATTTAAACCTTTGATTGATATGTGTTATGCCCATCAATTAATTTACCTTTTTAAATTAACCACATAAAGTTTGTTCCTTACCAGATTTGACATTTAGAGAAATTGATTAATTTATTATTCAATTTCTCATACAAGGAAATGTTTTATTAACATCCCCTATCCTGTGTAATTATGGTAATCATGTAATATATCAACTGATATATTTATGTATGGCAATGGTCTTTTAATTTCGTGCATCCTTGATTCTAGTATGAAAACTGGGAGGAAATCATGTTACCATGTATGCAATGCAATCTAGAACGGCCTTGATTGAATTAATTACTCAAAGCTAAGATCTTACATTGAATACTAGGGATAATCTGAAAACTGTGCAACTTCATTAATTCTGCAGACCCGATCCAAGTCCAAAATGTGACCTACTATATACAGATTATGTATAACATACTCCTGACCAGTTTGCAGCTTAAAATCTTGATCTAGTTCAGTACATAACTTGTTGTATTGCATAGAGTTGTTTTTCCCATTCAGGATGCTATATAGCTGGCTGCATGGTGGAATATAAAGCAATACATAGTATTATATAATGTCATCATCAAAACATAAGGATGGAGTGTGACCAAGTCAACAATCTCTCCCTTTTTGATGATGACAACACTAAACAAAATGCTTCCCTAAGTTCATGCATATCAACAGAAACTGACACAGATAGATCATCAACAGATATTAATATGTAGCTCCCCCTCAAAACCTGCATAAGTTTTTCTCCCTCTTTTTGTCATCATGCAAAAAAGATGAAAAGAACGATAGAGAGAGATGCAACACATCTATATATATAAAAACCAGTAGCAAGTTAGAGTACATGCAAACAATAAAATATCACAAATTCAGTTTGAAACATGGAATTTAAACTGCTTTAAAATAGGTGTGGAAGTTTAGGGAAGCTCCTTGACCTAAACCCCTGGTTGGTCACGTCGTGTAAAGTATGGACGATGCTGTCGATGATGTGCACGTTCTTTTTCAGACAACATATTTGCAAACAGGAGGGGGTCTAGGAATATGAGTGGAGGGAGGAAGGGGCAAATCCAGGAAATCATCTCTGTATTCAGGAAGCCAGTTAGCGCGAACCCATTATGGTATAGTGGATCCTCTTTGTCTACGACCAAACTCAGCCCGAATATTGTTGGTCAGAACAGCCACAAACTCACTTAGTTCACCTATCTGGTGGCTTACGAACTGCACCTCTTAGCTAAGTTGACAAGCATTTCGATTCATGTTTCTTTGCATAGCTTCCACCATAGCATTTGTTTGAAAGTTAAAACCAGCGTTCAAATCGATAAACTCATCTTCAATTTGTCAGAAGAGTGAAGAGACAGCAGGAGACGACATTGTAATCTTGCCCTTTTCCAAACACCCTAGTCTTTCCTTAATGTTATCTATGTCCTTTTGAATCTCTTGCTGATTTGAGAGAATTTAAGTGAGAATGGTCATGATTTTAGGATTGTCAGAGGTTGGATTTAAAGGAGGGTTTGATGGATTTGGTACAATTGAATGGTCACGAGGAATACGGATAAAGACCCCATCAACTAAAGATAGATTTGAACTTTTTAGGTTATCAGAGTCAATGGATTCAACAAGCTGGATGGAGACTTCACCCTCAAGAGAGATATCAAAGTACTGGAATTTTTTTGTCAGAAATCCACCATAGGGTAGGCACTTTTTGCTCTGTTTTAGACAACTATCCATGTGCATTAACATCATTAGGGAAAAATTAAAAGATTGACCCTCAAGAATCATAGCATTCAAAACTAGATCTTGATAAGTGAAATTAGCTCCACCACCAATTCGGGGCAATAGATTGAACCTCAGAAGCTTATGAATGACTGAGGCAATTGGGGAGACTTCCACAGTCGTGGGAAACACAAGTTCAGTTAACGTGTTGTCATCTTTGACAATTTGTAATTGGGTTAAAGTAGAAAAAAAGGGTCATTGATAGCACCCTTTAGTGTGAAGGGGCAAGGACCCACACATGATATTGACATAATATCACACAATATTTTGTCAGTTAGTTTAAAAAGTATACCTTTAATAGGGGAAGTGCATAAATGTTGTTTGAGCTTAAAGTCCGCATAAAATTGTTAGATTAACTGAGGATAGGCAATAGATGGGGGGGGGGGGGGGGGGGAATTATAGAAGCCATTCCATATGATTCGAACAGATTTTGCAGTGCAGAGTTTTGATAGAGAAATAAATCCATATATTTTTCATAAACGAATGACTTTGAAATGATCGAGTTTTTGAACGAGCCTCGAAGTTGTTACTCTTAAAGATGGTTGCAGAATTTTGAAAAGATGAAGAAGAAATTGTTACTAGCATGGGATCTTCTTCAGGGATGATCTTCATCGATTGTTGGTTCACCTTACCCTTCCCTTTGGCTCTTTTAGAAGATAACCCAGACACCATAGGAGGATCAAAGTTTTTTTATGACTGACGGGCCTGCTTTTTGTGTTTGGTAGCTTGAGTAGGGTTTGGTTTAGACTGCATGGATGTGGTCGGTGAGTCCTCGTCTGAATCGAACACAACTAGTGGTCGTTTAGAGTTCCTGGTCTCCATCTTTAAGAAATTGAAGAGTTGATGAATTTCGAATTTGCAGTGGAGGTTGTTGGAGAAGATAGAGACGATTGGTTTTTGGTAAAGTAAGAGAGAGAAACAGCTGAGATATATAACAGAGAAAGAGATGGACACGATTTCCAAAAATCTCGTAGTGTATTTAAAATTTAGTTTCCTTAAGTTTTGATTTGCTATAAATAAGGAACCTTATAGCTTATTTGAAATCCTAGTTGGCATAGATTAAATTTAAAAATAACTTATCAATTTATATTACCAAAAAATTTCATATGTCATGTAGATAAATTTTGACGATTTAGCACAGAGAATAATTTACCAGTATATAGGATGTAATTCAGCATGCCATATAATATTATACAGACCTGTATGCTTTCAAGAAATTATGCACACGCCAAGTTCTTTTCTTAAAGTGCAGAACCTTTCTTCACAGAGTGGTTTAGTGAAAATGTCAGCTAGTTGATGCTCAGTAGGGATAAATATTAATTTAATTAACCCTTTAGACACATTATCCCTAAGAAAATGATGCCTTTCTTCAATATGTTTTGTGCGTGAATGTAAGACTGAATTTCTAGATATGTCTATTATGCTTGTGTTATCACAGTAAATGGGCACAATATTGCGTATCACATCAAAATCTATTAATGTTTGACGCATCCAAAGTATTTGAGAACAGCAACTTCCTGCAGCTAAATATTCTGCCATTGTTGTTGATAAAGCAACAGATGTTTGCTTTTTACTATGCCAAGATACCATACTTTGTCCCAAAAATGTGCAACCACCACTAGTACTTTTTCTGTCAATTTGACACCCTGTATAGTCTGCATCTGAATAACCCATTAGATCAAAATCCTCACATATTGGATAAAATAAATCAAAGTTGATAGTGCCACACAAATATTTAAATATTCCTTTAACCACATTTAAATGTGATTCTTTCGGTTTTGCTTGAAATCTAGCACATAGACACACACTATACATTATGTTAGGTCTTGAGGCCGTTAAATATAATAAACTTCCTATCATACCTCGATATTTTGTTACCTCAACATCGATACCTTTATCATCTGAAGTAATCTTGATTGTGGTGCTCATTGGCGCTCCGTTTGGATTTGACTAGTCAAAACCAAATCTTTTGAGTAACTCCTTTATGTACTTGGTCTGATGAATGTAGATGCCATCTTTGGTTTGCTTGATTTGGAGTCCCAAAAAGTAGTTAAGCTCTCCCATTAGACTTATATCAAATTCCTTGTGTATACACTTGGAAAACCACTCACAAAGAATATCATTAGTAACCCAAATATAATATCATCTACATATATTTGTACAATAATAATGTCTTGCTTTTCATGCTTAATAAATAACGTAGAGTCAATTTTACCTCTTGTGAATCCATTTGAAGTAAGGAACTTACTTAGCCTTTCGTACCACGCCTTAGGTGCTTGCCTAAGTCCATAGAGTGCCTTCTTTAGCTTAAACACATGATGAGGATACTTTTCATTTTCAAATACGGGAGGCTATTTTTGTGATGCCCCTAAATCACTATACTTAATATAGCTGACTTGGTGCTCACTATAATTGCTAAATCATTAGGTTTATGGATGATTTCCTTTATTTATAAATAAAGTTCTCATCTTAATCTCCAAAGATATTTCATTATTTTATATCAAGTCCTTGTAATCGATACAAGAAACTTAATAATTATTCGTAACATTTTAACCTTAATATTTAGATATTCTATAACTTCATATGTTCCAACATCCATGGCATTAAATCATTAGGACGGCTCTTGGGAACAGAGAATCTCACGGTGAATGTTTGTATCTTCACCCGTGATAAATGTTTGCATCTTTATCTGCGACAAATGGTTGTATCTTTGTCCGATGCAAAATTCACTTTCCGCACAGAACATTACCCAACTAGTTAAAACCCTCATTCGAAACATATTTGTTTATAGTGATATTTCTTCATATTAATAATCCTACTGATCTGACATTTATAATAGTAATAACGAGTTATACCTGGGTCCGAGGAACCTTTACGATGGATTTGACCAGTCAGCATCACTTAGTCCTGTCCCGGATGTACAACATTCACAAGTTATTTGCCGATCTTCACTCAGATAAATAGATCATTATTAATACTATGTTACGTTTTAAATAATTCTAAGTTTAATCAAAGTAAATGCATAACAATAGAATGTGATAAAATTTAATAATATTTATATAATATTCAGTTACATGTGTGGAACTTGTTCTTATTATAAAATGTCATTATGACTACAGTAACTAGTCTACGCATTTATTTTTTCCTTTCTTTTTTGAGCCAGAGCTCTCTGGTATGTCTGCAATTTAGGTTTATGCAAGGGTGAGCTAAGATGCTCAGCAAGTCTTAAACACATAGCATATAAGTGAACTCACACCGATATGGATTGTAAGGATTCATGGCACAACAATTGATATAACAAATGTTCTTAATATAGTAAGACTGAGTGGTGATTAGACCTTGAACTGTTCTTTGTCTTTAGACTTAGAACCTTTTATGGTGGATATAGAAAAGGGATCAGCCTAATGACATCCTATGTTATGCATAACATACTATACACTGCACTAATTACGAACAGTGATACATACTTGTTCATCTTAGTTTACTCAACATGTCAGGATCGCCCCAAGACAACTTGGTTTGATATAATAAAGCATGATTCAAAATATATCGCGAATAAGCATTTCATTTTTCAAGTTATGCCGAAACAAGAAACAATAACTCACATATAAAAGATTTATAACACGTTGCTTCTACAAAATATATAAATCACATCAAGAGAAAGTAAACAAAGGTTAAGAATAGAAAACTTGCCTTAAGCACAATTTAGGGTTTTTCGGTAATCGCTCATAGTGCCTATATAAAGGGTTTCACGTACCGAATGTTAGTTCATCAAATTTTCTTGTTCTATAACTGTTTTTATACCTAAATTAGACTATTTTTATTGGAGGAATGTTTAGGAGGTATGGCTAACTCAAAACCTTAAATTTTAGTACAAGGATCCGAGGGCCTTTAAAAATTTTCTGTTTTGATGCCCTTTTCGGTAACTGCCATAACTTTTTCATACAAAAATATTTTGAAGTTATTCTTAAGTATAAATTGCTTAGAATTTCATGATCTACAACTTTCATTTGCATTGCTAAGGCAGATTCAAATTTTAAATATTTGAAAAATGGCAAAAACAGACAGTGAGCTTGCTTTGATCAAAACTTTTAGGGTTAACCATGTGAAATGTGGTACCGATTGCTTTAACACTTTAAGAAATCATGTTATAAGACCCAATAACACTTAATAAAATTCATAAATTTTGCTCAAGAACACACGAAGAACACGAAGAACGGATAAACTGTACATGGTAACTACTATATTCTTGAGCTTTTGGTTTTCGTACTTGAAATAATTTGAGCATTATAACTGCTTACATAAGTGAATATTACACTTTATAATTGACAAAATTTGGTCATTATAACGGCTTGCATAATTGATTAAAATAATTTATAAAAATACTCAAGAACATACGAAGAACACGAAGAACGGATAAACCTTACATGGTAACGACATATGTTCATTGAGATTTAAACCACGAATTGAAATTCGACATTATAACTACTAAAAAATGTAGAAAGGCTCAAGAACACGTGAAGAACACAGAGAACGACAATCGTACATGGCTATGACTCGCGTTCTTGAGCTTTTGAAAAATTAAAGACGAAAGAAAAATTGAACATAATAACTACTAGAGATTGTATCTTTTTTGCAAGCTTTAACTATTTCTTTGCAATTTTCAAAGTAGTAACTCACTAGAACTCTCTCTCATTATATGTATAGCTTTGACACTTAAATTTTTGCTTTGGAAAATGATGAGGAAAATAAAGAGGTTAGCTTCCTATTTATAGAAAAATCAAATTTCATTAATTGCATTTTTACCCCTGCTTATTGCACTTTGCACCCTAACGCTTGCATCATCGCTTACATCACTCTTCTTTTGATTGGTCGATTCATTTTCACTTGGATTTAATTCCAAACAAATCGTGCTAGTTCTTTTCCAGTTAGTGTAATCGTGCTAGTTTTTCTTAGCTTGGTTACACTAATTTAGTTACACATAACCTATTTTGATTTCAACTAATTAATTCAATAGTATAATACATTAGTATTTATAGGTATTTCTTCCGTATAATATATTGTATAATATTTGTATTCTACTGATATTATAAATCGTATTATTCTCGTGTAATCTTTCGTATAATACATTGTATAATATTCGTATTCTACTGGTATTATATATCATATTATTCTCGTATTAATCTCGTACAATATTTCGTATAATTCTCGTATTATACATTACAATATACTTTTATTATTCTTCGTATTCCAACTAAATGGTTAACTTCTACTAATTTAAAATTTTGATATTACTGAGTTTTGTTCCATATAAACACTATTCTGTGAAGTGAAAAGTCCAAAAGACTTGGCACGTTTTTTGGTGAATAGTATTTTTGGCGACCATTTCTCAAAAAATGGTTAGACGACCAAAAAAACAAAAAAAAATAATTTTTTTCTTTTCCCTATTTCTTTCTATTCCCGACGCACTTTTTGAGAAAAACTTTTATCGCCTATAACATGTTTTCAAAGCGTGGGAAAGATGAATCCTGAAATAGAATGTCATTTTGACGTATACATAGCGCTCGAAGGCCTAGATTAGATTTCCTAGGGTTTAGACCCTAGGGTTTAGGGTTTAGGTTTTATCATCTTTTTTGATTTTTGAAAAAAAAAGCTTTTATTCTCCTTTTACGTGCTAAGGTTGGATACTAGAACCGAAACACAAAAATAAACAATAACGAAGATTCTATAACACATATAAGATGTAATTCAAGCTTTATTTATTCATATAAAGTCAAATTACAACTCTCTCGCAAGTTCAGAATATTACATTCACCCCTCCTTAAAAGAATTTTGTCCTCGAAATTAACTTATACAATTAAGAAAATAAATGTGGATATTCTATCTTCATTTTATCTTTTAATTCTCACGTAGCTTCTTCTATGAATTGATTTATCCATATGATCTTGACTGATGGTATGACTTTGTTTCGCAAGACTTGTTCCTTCCTATCATCAATTTTAACAAGAATCTCCTCGTAGCTCAAATCCTTCTCGATTTGGATGGGTTCGTAGCTGATAACGTGTTTGTAGTCGGGTTTATAAGGACGTAATACTGAAACATGAAATACATTATGTATATGTTCCAGTTCTGGAGGTAAGGCTACTTCATAAGCTACCTCACCAATTTTTCGTAATATTTCGAATGGTCCTATAAACCTTGGACTCAGTTTTTCTTTCGTCCCGAAACGAATCTTTCCTTTCCAGGGAGATACTTTTAGGAAAATATGACTACCGACTTCAAAGTCTCTCTTTTGTTGATGTAGATCGGTATATCTCTTCTGTCTTTCTTGAGCAGCTCGTAACCTCTGTTGAATTATTCGAACTACCTCCGCTATTTGTTGAACCAATTCTGGCCCAAGCATCTTCCGTTCACCAACTTCGTCCCAATACATCGGTGTTCTACACTTTCTTCCATACAGAGCTTCATATTGTGGAATTCCTATACTAGCGTGATAACTATTGCTGTAAGAGAATTCTACCAGAGGTAAGTGATCTTCCCAACTTCCCTAAAAATCCATTATACAAGCTCTCAACATATCCTCCAAAGTCTGGATAGTCCTTTCACTTTGACCATCAGTTTATAGGTGGTAAGCAGTACTTATTCTCAATTGTGTACCTAGATGTTCTTGAAGACTTTTCTAGAAGTTCGATGTGAACCTTAGATCTCGATCAGATGCAATTGAAACTAGTACGCCATGTCTAGATATAACCTCCTTAATGTATAGCTTTGCTAATCGATCCAAAGTGACTTATCCTTAATTGGTAAAAAGTGAGCTGACTTGGTTAGTCTATCCACTATTACCCATATGGCATCATGACCCTTCTGTGTGGTTGGTAGGCTTACTACAAAATCCATTATAATATGCTCCCATTTCCACTCTAGAATCTCTAACGGTTGTAACAATCCGCTTGGTCTTTGATACTCAGCTTTAACTTGTTGATATGTCAAACACCTACTAATGAATTCAGCCATTTCTCTTTTCATGTTTGGCCACCAGAAATGTTAACTTATGTCTTTGTACATTTTGGTATTGCCTGGGTGTACTGAAAACTTAGTACTATGTGCTCCTTACATGATCTCTTCCTTGACTTCTTGAACTGAAGGAATCCAAATTCTAGATTTAAATCTAAGGATTCCCTCCTTGTCCATCTTGTATTTACCGTCTGTAATCTATGTTGACTTCTTTAACTTCCTATAGTTTCCATCCTCCTCTTGGATTTTCTTAATGTTATCTAACAAGGTTGAGTGAGCCTCCATTACGAACAATTTCCTTGTCGAGATCGAAGGAACTCTTACCTCTATGTCGAGTCTGGCGAACTCTTTAATCAACTTATCCTAAGTTGTAAACACATTTAACTTCTCTTGGTTCTTTCTACTCAAAGCATCTGCAACTACGTTGGCTTTTCCTAGATGATATATGATTTCACAATCATAATCCTTAATCAATTCTAACCATCGTCTTTGCCTCATATTCAACTCTCGTTGTGTAAAAATATACTTTAAACTCTTATGATCTGTATAAATTTCACACTTCTCCCTATACAAGTAATGCCTCCATATCTTTAAAGCAAATACTATCGTCGCTAATTCTAGATCATGAGTAGGATACCTTAACTCATAATCCTTTAGCTGTAGCGAAGCATAAGCTATAACTTTGCCATGCTGCATCAAAACACATCCTAGTCCTTTATGTGAGGCGTCACTGTAGACTACAAGACCTCCACTATCATCAGGTAATGATAATACTGGTGCCTCACTTAGCCTCTTCTTTAGCTCTTGAAAGCTCTTTTCACATTTATCTATCCAAACATACTTTACAGTCTTCCTGGTTAAGTTGGTTAACGGGGTTGCTATCTTTGAAAAATCCTTAATGAAGCGTCTATAGTACCCCGCTAAACCTAAGAAACTTCTCACTTCAGTTGGGGTCTTTGGTTGTTCCCAGTTCATAACTGCTTCTATCTTTGCTGGATCGAGTGAAACTCTGCTCTTGTCAATCACATGACCTAAAAATTGAACTTTCTCTAGCCAAAACTCGCATTTTAAAAATTTGGCATAGAGTTGTTCCTTTCATAAGGTTTCTAGTACACTTCTTAAGTGTATAGCATGTTCTTCTAGTGTTTTCGAGTATATGAGAATATCGTCGATGAACACTATAACATACTTGTCTAGACAAGACCTAAAAACCCTATTCATCAAGTCCATGAATACTGTCGGTGCATTCGTTAATCCAAAGGACATTACTAGAAACTCGTAATGTTTATAACATGTTCTAAACGTTGTATTCGACATATCTTCCTTCCTAACCTTCAGTTGATGGTAACCTAACCGTAGATCAATCTTAGAGAAATACTCCGCTCCCTTGAGTTGATCAAACAAGTCGTCAATCCTTGGTAATGGATACTTATTCTTTACGGTCAATTTATTAAGTTCACGATAATCAACATATAATCTTAAAGTTCTATCCTTTTTCTTGACAAACAACACTAGTGCTCCCCATGAAAAAATACTTGGTTGAATATATTTCTTATCCAACAGTTCTTGTAACTGTACCATCAACTCCTTCAATTCCATAGGCACCATTCTATATGGGGCCTTCGAAATAGGTGCAGTTCCAGGAGCTAAATCAATAACGAACTCAATGTCCCTATTTGGTAGAAGACCGGGTAGATCATCGAGAAAGACATCCTAAAACTCTCTAACCACTGGTATTTGGTTTATATCTAACCCTTTCTGTTGGGTGTCTATGATATATGCCAAATAACCCTCACATCCCTTCTGAAGTAATCCCTTTGCTTGATTTGAAGTTAGGCTTCGGGATTTTCTCGGTGACTGACTTCCGTTGAAGACTACCATTGACTTGGACGTTGTAAGAAGCTTAACACACTTTTGTTGACAATCGATCATCACTTAGTGATTGGTCAACCAATCCATGCCTAGAATTACATCAAATTCCCCTAATTGGATTGGAATAAGATTGACTCTCAACTCATGACCCTTGATCACTATGCAATAACCTTTCAGTACGTTATTAACATGAATTTGTTCTTTGTTAGCAATCTCTATCATTAAAGGACTTTCTAACAATTCACTAGGCACGTTTAGTTTCTTAGCAAATTCATGGGAAATAAAATAGCAAGTAGCACCCGAATCAAATAGCATGTAAGCACTTATGGTGTTGATTGGAATGATATCTGACACTACATCCTACGATACTACAACATCTCCCACAGTCATGTTGAATGTCCTTGTTGTTGGATGACCTGGGTTAGTTGTTGGGGTAGATTTGTTGTTATTGTCCCCTTTCTTGGGGCACATCTTAGGTTGATGCCCCGTGGCTCTACAGTGAAAACAAGTGTCTTTCCTAGGGTTAGGGGATGCGGGGTGTTATGTGTCCTTCTTGTTTGCAATTGTGGCAAATATTTTTTCCTTTTAGACACACTCCTGTGTATTGTTTCCCGCAAATTTTACACTGTTCTAATGTTTTCTTCTTATTCTCCCCTTATTGTTGGGAGTTTTTGCCATTGAACCTTCTCTATTATTATTATTATTATTATTATTATTATTATTATTATTATTATTCCCCCATTTTCTCCCTTATTATTATTTCCTCCTCCATTCCCTCCTTTATTATTTTTCCTTTATTTATTAAATTTTGTGATGGTTTCACTGCTGCCTTAAGCAATGATAGCCTTTTCTAAAAGATGGGCATAACTATCTATCTGTAAGACAGCTACCTTATCATGAATCCAGGGTTTTAAACCCTCCTCAAACCTTCTTGCCTTATGTTCCTTCGTATCTACTTGATTTGGAGCGAAACGAGCCAGTTCATTGAATTTGGAGACATACTGGGGAATAGTCATGTCCCTTTGTTTTAAATTTTGAAATTGTACCTCAATTCTATTTTTTATGCTTCGTGAAAAGTAGTTTTCAAATAATAACTCTTTGAAAGCTTCGCATGCAACCACACATTCCCTGGCACGAGCTTGGGTGGCTTCCCATCAGAAGTTAGCCTCACCCTTCATAAGGTACGTGGCGAACTTAGTCTTTTTGTCCTCAGCTACCTCTGTTAAGTCAAAAGCTTTCTCTATTTTCTTAATCCAACACTGAGCCTCTATGGGCTCAGCGGTTCCTTTGAATTCGGGAGGACCTACATTTTTAAAGTCTTTAAATAAGACTTTCTGTGGTTGGGGTTCTGGCTGAGGTGGTGGTGGTATTTGTGGTTGTGGTTGTGGCTGTGGTTGTGGAGGTGGCACATTATTTGTTGTACGACTATCTAAGACCCCTATTAATCTATCAAGGAATTATTGCATAGGATCTGGAGTCTGAACAGTACTCTCCTCACTAACACTTGCTCTTGCTGTTGCCCTCGTTTTTGGCCTTGGTAGAACCATTTTCTATATAAATGGAAAATACATGTAAATATGAAAGCATTAAAATTACAAGACATATTTCTTAAACAAACTTCTTATATAACCAAATTTGTACATTACATTATTCGAGTGATTAAAATCACTTAACAACTATTAGCACCCCTTATAAAAATGGAAAATGCTAAACAAAATATTTACAACATACTAATATATTACACGTTATTTGACTAGATCTTTCTAGCCTTCTTATTAATCTTGTAGATCATGCTAATAACTAGGGGTAAAAATCGGTCCGAGTTACTCAGTACCCGACTCGGATTCGACTCGAGAATATGATTCGGGGCTCGGATTCGGTAGGCATCCGAGTCGAATATGAGCCAAGCTCGTTTATGAGATTATAATACTGAACTCGAATCTGAGCAGCACACTGTTCGCTCGTTTTAGGGTTCGAGTACACTGCCTTCATCTGATCCATACTCGATCCTTACTCAATGAACCGTACTCGTTTAGGGGTTCGATGTATGACATTTGATAAATATATTGATGTTACTAGAAATTGTATTATAGTATAATTAATATTATAAATTTATCATTGTAATTTTTGTAACTTGTATTTTTATATATAAATAAAATTGAAGTTTTTCTAAGTTTTCATTTTTATGTCTCATTTTGGTGTGCTCCATCTCAGATTCGAGCTCGAATAGAGGCTCGCGAATTACTCGTTGTGAAAACGAGTCGAGTAACTTCGAGCCGAGTAGTATCGAGTAATTCATCGAGTCGAACTTGAGCAGCTTTAGAAATTATCATTTCGAATTCGAGTCGAACCTGAACATAAATTTTTTGATCCGAGTCGAGCTTGAGCATCAGAGTGTTCGGATCGACTCTGGATCATTTTCAACCCTACTAATAACCACAGACCTAGACATGCACAGTAGGCCGGACTGGTCTGGCTTGGCCTGGGCTTGGTAGGCTTTGGCCGTTGACCAGGCCAGGTCGGGCTTTGACTTTTGGGCCTGTAGGCCGGGTCAAGCCGGGCTTCTCAATCAAAGTCTGGCCTTTTGAGGCCTGTAGGCCAGGCCGGACCAGGCTTTAGGCCAGGCCAGGCCAGACCAGTCCTTGGGCCGGGCCGAGCCAGGCCAGGCCTAAAAATGTAATCAACTAATTTTTAATGTGAAATATAAATATTAAATAAACTAACTACTATATTAATTAAATGTATTGACAAAAAATTAAAAATGAGTAATTAATCAATAATAAATAATGAGTCGGTTATAAATATTTTGCTTCAAAATATTTGTAAAATGTCTTCAAAATTCAAATCTTCAAAAAATGTATCTTCTTATCTTCAAAAAATATCTCTTCGTTATATCTTTAAAAAACATATCTTCAATCTTAAGAAAGAACATATATCTTCAATATTCATGGATGTGCAATTTCGTCAGTTTTTACTCCAACTTCGAGATCTTCTGAGCTATCTTGATTGTCTATTACATCTTGTACTCTTCTTTGTGCGGCAAGATAATCTCTATAACAAATGCATATCTCCAGCGATTCTGGGCTAAGTCTACTTCTCTTTTCATCCAACCCCAAATCTTTGGCGAGTGCAGGAAATTTAGTTATTTTTTTCTCTAGTTTGGTGTAAGTAGCACCATAAGCTCTTTTGATTCGACCACAGTCTGCTTGTAGGCGATATACTTCATCTTGGGAAGCTTCTAACTGAATATGTAGTTGGTAGCTTCTTTTAGCTTCATCCAACCACCGTCTTTCAAGCACCTCCATAATATTATTGGCCATGATCATGTTAGCTTGGTTCTCTGTTTGCAGTAGCTCAATACGTTCTTCTTGAGCTTCAAAGTTAGCTAACATTTCAGCAGCATCTTTTTCCAACTCGACGATGATTTCGTCGTAAGTCGACAAGCTGATGACATCTTCATCATCTATTTGGGGAACTTGATTAACCTCTCCGGCATCATGTAGTTCCATGTTATGATTAGGCTCTTCTATTTCGGACTCATCACTAGAATGCTCGCTCGGATCACTTTCTTAGCCCAAGGCTTGAGCGTTGTCTTCGTGTATGTCAGCCATTTCTACAAAACAAGGTTGGCTTTAATTAGTATAATCCTTTCACATAATGTCTTTTAAGTAATTAAGATTTAAAGTTTATTATCATATTTTAATTATCTATTAGACTCTTCACAAGTCTATTTAACTTAATCGATCAGATTATATCCTAAAGTACTTGCTACTTTAGAGCTATAATCTACAGCTCTGATACCATCCTGTGATGCCCCCAAATCACTATACTTACTATAGCTGACTTGGTGCTTACTATAAATGCTAAATCATTAAGTTTATAGACGATTCCTGTAACGACCCCGAAATTCGACCAACCTTATTACCTTAAATTTTATGCTTATTATACATTATTTTCCTTACGTCCAAATTTCGGTCCGTTAATGAATATTTAATCTCCTTATTTAATTCATTAATTGATTTTAAATCATAAATTATCAATTTTTTCTGTATAAATTTTTCTCTTTTCTCGATCATTGTATTAAAATATTTTGATATTTAAAACTTTACATCTTGATCCTAGTCCCTGGATCGCAACCTTTACATTTTCTTTCTGTTACAATTGTGATAAAGCTCAACATTTAAAATTTAATATTATTTATATCCATACAATTATTCTTGGTTTCGTAATTCATAATTAAATATATCTTACTCTTTATCGTAACAACAATCTTGAATCATTACCGTACACCATTTAACTTTACTTGTCCAATCAAGATCCAATTCACATATATATACAACACATATATATAAACTTCGCCAATATATCCACATTAAAGTATTATATTAAAAATATATACAATTTCGTTTACAACCTTCTATAGCAAAATCCATCTCTAACACAAACTGATATTTCTAAAATTTGTTTCTTTACCTGCAAGAGTTTATATCATGCAAGGAATGAGCACAACGGCTCAGCAAGTTCAACAGATTACACCTTTCATACTTCATGTAGCACATAACATAACGTGCTCTGTGGGTGTCAAATATCATGCATTGTGTTTCTGCTAAAGCAACATATCTTATATGTACAATGTCTAACTCAGATTAATAATTACCCAAAGTAAACATTGAATCACTTCACATATAATCACATATTTACACTGAAGGCACATAGCAATCATATTAATAATGCATCACATAATACATAATATTATATGCATTTTAACCGAAGTTAACATACAATAACAGATATACAATTATCATCAAGTACTGAAGAACTTGTCTTGACTTCCAATTATTAAATTGATAGCTCAAAACCCTTTTCCGAACAACCTTTCCTAAGCTTAAAACTTTTCCCATGAAGCTTGTTGTTCACTTTGATGGCCCCAAAAATGTTCCTTCTTTTGGTGGAGATGGTGGTCTCGGGTGATGGTGGTGGAAGAAGCAAGAAGATGAAGAGATGGTTATATTTTTGTTGTTTTTTGTTTTTTTTTTTTTTTTTTGTTTTTTTTCTTCCTTTATAACATCTTAAGCATGTTAGTTATATTTCAAATCTTGCTCAAGTCCACCAACTTAACCATCCGAAAAAGCCACAAAATCATGCATAAATGAGTATTTTAATACCTTACGTAATTATTTCGTGTAATAAATATTTTATATAATGTATATAAAATATTTATTTTAATTCACCAAAATTCATAAAACGATTTATAAATAATATCTATACCTTTTTAAGGTACTATATTTGATAAATTTTGTGCACGCATAATGTCATGCATGTAATTATATGAGGTAATTTATACCTCCAAAATTAATAGAATAACACATACAACTTATAAAAATTAATTTTCATATTTTTTTCACTTCGTTACATGGACAACATGTTTAATTAACATGTTCACATTTCTAAAATATTATTCTCCATAAAAATCATAAAAATTCCATTATATAATAAACATAATTTTAATAAATTAAAACATTCATTTTTCTCATTTATTTTCCCCTTTCTTTACCATTTAACACACATTAAATATCACCATATAATAAAATATTGTACCATTTGTACAATTTTATTTCCTTTCTTAATTAATGTGCTCTCCTTATATAAATTATATAATCATTTTTTTATATAATTTATATAATTATTTTTCCTTACTATTTACAGTAGTTTTCCTTATATAAATTATATAATTTATATAATTATTTTCTCCTTATATAATTTTCATTTTACACAAAATATAATTTATAAAAAATTTCTTCCATCCTTATTCAATTTAATCCTCTTATATAAATTATATAATTATTTTTATATAATTTATATAATTATTATTTTCTTCATACTTTTCTCTAATTTCCTTATATAAATTATATAACCTATTATTATATAATTTATATAATTACTTTTCTTCTTAATTAATTCCTAAACTTCCTTTATAATTATTGATTAAATCTAAAATCAATTATTACATTATTACTAACTCCCTCATTAACTTTTCATTTAAATTTGGATTAATTTAATTATTAATCCCTTGATTTTATAATTAATAAAATTTATAATTACAACAATTAAACATAAACACATATATATACAATTATATATATATATATATATATATATATATATATATATATATATATATATATATATATATATATATATATATATATACATATTTAATTCATATATCTCACATTACCACGTAACACTATTTAATTAATAATTTCTATACCTCCATAATAATTTAATTGTTTAATTTTATTGTACCATTACATGATATTTCTTTTATTCTTCATAAATTATTTTTAAACAATTTATTTACTTTTCAATGATTTTAATTCAACACCATTTATCACCATCTCTGTATAGATTTAATTTATTAATTAAATCTCATCACACACTTTAAATCACATAAAATATAACAATCATAAATAATTTAAACAACCTTGATAATTTTGTTATTTAAATTCTTATTTAATATTATTAAAGTGATCCTGAAAATTCGGGTCCTCACATTCTTTCCTCCTTAACATGATTCCGTCCCCAGAATCACAATTACCGTAATAACCTTATGTATCTCTTTTATAGCACGTTGCTATACCTTTATCTGGATAATTAATAACTAAACCCATCAATAACCATAACTTATTTCTTTAATTTCCATAACTCACATCTTTAATGGATAACACCATAATGATTAACATTAAATTTCATTATTCTCTAAAAATTTATTAATAAAATTTTAACTCGTTTCTTGATGCACTTATCAAGATAGTTTCTTATTCTCTGAAAATTTTCTTTCTTTAATCGTACTTACCCTTCCTCAATCCACTTATTTTATACTCTCTATTACACATCATTTATACTCTGTAATATATCCAACATATTCAGTCAACCACATAGGTCATTTCGCACATTGCTTACATCATAAATCATTCCTTAATACCTCTATCATTCAACACTAGGTTTTAAATGCTAACATTTACTTAATTCATCATAATCCTTATTTGGAATTACTCTAAAAATCTTGGGGTGTCACAATTCCCTTTATTTATAAATAAAGTTCTCATCTTAATTCCCAAGGATCTTTCATTATTTTACATCAAGTCCTTGTAATCGATACAAGAGACTTAATACTCATTCGTAACATTTTAACCTTAATATTTAGATATTCTATAACTTCACATGTTCCAACATCCACGGCATTAAATCATTAGGACGGCTCTTGGGAACAGAGAATCTCGCGGTGAATGTTTGTATATTCACCAGTGATAAATGTTTGCATCTTTATCCGTGACAAATGGTTGTATCTTTGTCCGGTGCAAAATTCTCTTTTCGTACAGAACATTACCTAACTAGTTAAAACTCTCATTCAAAACATATTTATTTATAGTGATACCTTTTCATATTAATAATCATACTTATCCGACATTAAGAATAGTAATAACGAGTTATACTTGGGTCCGAGGAATCTTAACGATGGATTTGACCAGTCAACATCACTTAGTCCTGTCTCGGATGTACAACACTCAAAAGTTATTTACCGATCCTTATGCAGATAAATAGATCATTATTAATACTATGTTAAGTTTTAAACAATTATAAGTTTAATCAAAGTAAAGACATAACAATAGCATGTGATAAAATCTGATAATATTTATATAATATTCGGTTACATGTGTGGAACTTGTTCTTATTACAAAATTTCATTATGACTACAATTAAGAATAGTTAAGGAAAGCAGTAAACCAGTCTATGCATTTCTTCTTTCCTTTCTTCTTTGAGCCTGAGCTTTCTGGTATGTTTGCAATTTAGGTTTATGCAAGGGTGAGCTAAGATGCTCAGTAAGTCTTAAACACATAACATATAAGCGAACTCACGTCGATATGGATTGTAAGGATTCATGACACAACAATTGATAGAACAAATGTTCTTAACATAGTAAGACTGAGTGGTGGTTAGACTTTGAACTGTTCTTTATCTTTCGACTTAGAACCTTTTACAGTGGATATAGAAAGGGGATCAACCTAATGACATCCTATGATATGCATAACATACTATACACTGCACTAATTACGAACCGTGATACATACTTGTTTATCTCAGTTTACTTAACATGTCAGGATCGCCCCAAGACAACTTGGTTTGATATAATAAAGTATGATTCGAAATATATTGCGAATAAGCATTTTATTTTTCAAGTTATGCCGAAATAAGAAGCAATAACTCACATATCAAAGATTTATAACACGTTGCTCCTACAAAATGTATAAATCACATCAAGAGAAAGTAAACAAAGGTTAAGGATAGAAAATTTGCCTTAAGCACAATTTAGGGTTTCCCAGTAATCGCTTAAAGTGCCTATATAAAGGGTTTCGCGTACCGAACGTTAGTTCATCAAATTTTCTTGTTCTATAAATGTTTTTATACCTAAACTATACTATTTTCATTGGCAGAATGTTTAGGTGGTATGGCTAACTCAAAATCTTAAATTTTAGTACAAGGATCCGAGGGCCTCTAAAAAATTTCAGCTTTGACGCCCTTTCTAGTAACTGCCATAAAATTTTCATATGAAAATATTTTGAAGTGATTATTGAGTCTAAATTGCTTAGAATTTCATGATCTACAACTTTTATTTGCATTGCTAAGGCAAATTCGGATTTTACATTTTTTTTAAATGGCAAAAACAGATAGTGAGCTAGCTTTGATCAAAACTTTTAGGGTTAACCATGTGAAACATGGTACCGATTGCTTTAACTCTTTAAAAAATCATGTTATAAGACTCAATAATACTTAATAATATAAAAATCATAAATCATAAATTTTCACATAGAAAGATTCATGACTTTTGATCAAGAACACACGAAGAACACGAAGAACGGATACACCGTACAAGGTAACTACTATGTTCTTGAGCTTTACGTTTTCGTACTTGAAATAATTTGAGCATTATAACTGCTTACATAAGTGATTATTAAACTTTATTATTGACAAAATTTGGTCATTATAATGGCTTGCATAATTGATTAAAACAATTTATAAAAATGCTCAAGAACATACGAAGAACACGGAGAACGGATAAACCGTACATGGTAATGACATATGTTCATTGAGCTTTAAACTACGAATTGAAATTCGACATTATAACTACTAAAAAATGTAGAAAGACTCAAGAACACGTGAAGAACACGGAAAACAACAATTGTACATGGTTATGACTCGCGTTCTTGAGCTTTTGAAAAATTAAAGACGAAAGAAAAATTGAATATAATAACTACAAGAGATTGTATCTTTGGTGTTTGCAAGCTTTAACTATTTCTTTACAATTTCCAAGGTAGTAACTCACTAGAACTCGCTCTCAATATATGTATAGCTTTGATACTTGAATTTTTGCTTTGAAAAATGAAGAGGTTAGCTTCCTATTTATAGAAAAACTAAGTTTCATTAATCGCATTTTTACCCCGACTTATTACACTTTGCACCCTAGCGCTTGCATCATCGCTTACATCACCCTTCTTCTGATTAGTCGATTCATTTTCACTTGGATTTAGTTCCAAACAAATCGTGCTAGTCTTTTTCCAGTTAGGTCGTGCTAGTTTTCCCTAGTTTGGTTACACTAACTTAGTTACACATAATCTAGTTTCATTTCAACTAATTAATTAAATAGTATAATACATTAGTATTTGTACGTATTTCTTCCGTATAATACATTGTATAATATTCATATTCTACTGGTATTATACATCGTATTATTCTAATATTAATCTCGTATAATATATTATATAATATTTGTATTCTACTGGTATTATACATCATATTATTCTTATTAATCTCGTATAATCTTTCGTATAGTTCTCGTATTATACATTACAGTATACTTTTATTATTTTTCGTATTCCAACTAAATGGTTAACTTCTACTGATTTAAAATTTTGATATTACTAAGTTTTGTTCCGTATAAACACTATTCTGTGAAGTGGAAAGTCCAAAAGACTTGGCACGTTTTTCGGTGAATAGTGTTTTTGGCGACCATTTCTTAAAAAATGGTTAGACGACCAAAAAGGGAAAAAAAAAATTTTTGTCTTTTCCCTATTTCGTTTTACTTTCGGTGCGCTTTTCAAGAAATTTTTTTATCGACTATAACATGTTTTCAAAGCGTAGGAAAGATGAATCTTGAAACAAAATGTCATTTTGACGTATACATAACGCTCGAGGGCCTAGGTTAGATTTTCTAGGGTTTAGACCCTAGGGTTTAGGGTTTAGATTTTATCCTCTTTTCTAATTTTTTTTTAAAAAACTTTTATTCTCCTTTTACGTGCTAAGGTTGGATACTAGAACCTAAACACAAAAATAAATAATAACGAAGATTCCATAACACGTATAAGATGTAATTCAAGCTTTATTTATTCATATAAAGTCGGATTACAACTCTCTCACAAGTTCGGAATATTACAGTTTTACGTATACTTCATCATTGATGTACCCATTTAGAAATGCGTTTTTTACATCCATTTGGTATAGTTTGAACTGTTTATAACAAGCAAACGCTAAGAGTATTCGAATGGATTCCAATCTTGTAACTGGGGCGAATGTTTCTTCATAGTCTATCCCCTCTTGTTGATTGTAACCTTCAGCCACAAGCCTTATTTTATTGCAAGTGATAGTTCCATGTTCATCTAGCTTATTCTTGAATATCCATTTGGTTCCAATTATTGATATCTCTTTTGGTGTAAGAACTAGTTCTCATACTTGATATCTTTCAAATTGTTGAAGCTCTTCTTGCATTGCCAATAGCCAATTCTCATCAAGTAATGCTTCTATTGCATTCTTTGATTCAATTTGTGATAAGAAGGCTGAAAAAGCACATAGATTGCATACACCTTTTCTTGTGGTAACTCCTTAATTAATGTCTCCAATTATATTTTTAGGAGGATGATTTTTAATATGCCTTGCTATTTTAGGCATTGATATGTTGTGCATTTGCTCCTCATGTGAATTTGAGTTTGGATCTTAATGTTCTTCATCTGATTCGTTTAATTCGGCTTCCTGGATTTCTAAAACATTGTCCTGGTTTGCTCTTCTGGTTAGCTATATCTGCTGATTTGAGGAATCCAGTGAGTTATATTGATCTATCTATGCATCTGAATATGTATCCGACAAGCTGCTTTGGTTTTTTTGATTTGCTGAATTGACTATAACTTCTATATTTCCTGCATCCTCATCTCTTTCTTTAGATAAATCATTGTTAGGTTCATCAAAACTCACATGCACAGATTCTTCAACCACATATTTATGAGTATTGTAAATACGTATGCTTTGTTATGATGAGAATATCCAATAAGAATTCCTTCATATGATTTAGCATCAAACTTTCCTAACCACTTGTATTTAATATGAAACATTTTGATCCAAAAATCTTGAAGTAACTTATATTAGGAATTTTATTGTTTAATAATTTATAAGGAGTTTTGAGAAGAATAGGACGAATTAAAACTCTATTTAAAATGTAGCAAGACGTATTTACCGCTTCGGCCCAGAATTTTTGTGGAAGCTTACTTTCTTATAACAATGTTCGAGTCATTTTTTGTAACGTTTTATTCTTCCTTTCAACCACTCCATTTTGTTACGGTGTTCTTGGTGCAGAGAACTCTTGGCTAAGTCCTCTTTGTTCACAAAATGAAATGAATTTTTTTTTGAAATTCACCACCATGATCGCTTCTTATTCTTATCAATTTGAGATTGTACTTTGTTTCCAAATTCTTTGTTAGTCTTGCAAAGTCTCTGAAAGTTTCATCTTTAGTTTTGTGAAATGTAACCCAAATGAATCTTGAATAATCATCAATTATAACAAATGCATAAAACTTACCATTTAAACTAGCACGCCTTTCTGGACCAAATAAGTCGAGATGTAATAATTGTAAGGGTGAGGAAGTTGATACCTGATTCTTGACCTTAAATGATGTTTTTATTTGCTTACCAAGTTGACATGATGCACAAATTCCTTTCTTTTCATAGTTGATTTTGGGTAGTCCTCTCACAAGATTTTTTTATAAATAGTTTCTTTATTAGATCCATATGTACATGTCCCAACCTCTTGCGCCATAGATTTGCCACATCTTCCATGGCTGATAGACAAACCTCTTTTTCCTGTTGCTCAAAATCAATAGTATATATATTTCCTTCTCTTTGTGCAACTAGAATAACATTGTTAGTACCATGAAAGATAGAACATTTATCCTTTTCGAATTTAACTTGATGACCATTATCCATTAGTTGACTTATAATAAGATTAAATATGAGACCTTTGACAAGATGGACATTATCAATATTAATCTTACCATTCTCTATTTTACCTTTTCTGATTATTTCACAGGTCTTGTTATCTCCAAACGTAACAGTTCCATTTCTCCTTCTAAGAGATAGTTCCAAGAATTTACCTTTGTCACCCGTCATATGTCGAGAGCATCCACTATCTAGAACCCACTTTTGAGATTAAACTTTTGCTTTGAGAGATACTTGAAATTAGAATATAGTTTACTGTTTTGGTACCCGTTTCTTTTTGGGTCCATTTGTGTTAGTAACATTTATTTTGTTTTTCTTTACCCAAATTTTCTTAATCTTTTTATCGCAATTAGAATGTCCTTTAGTTCCACAATTTTGACAGGTAATGAAAGGAGAACAATAATTCAATGTAATATGATTTCAATATTTTTGTATTAATCTTTTTAGTTGTTTCTTGATAGTCAATCCCTTGTTTTTCATAGCTAGGTCTTTGTTTTTCTAACATGATTGTTAAATTTTCTTTTCCTTGAGCAAACCTAGCCAATGATACTTTTAATGATTCAATTTCTTTTTGTAATTCTTTAGTCTTATCATCATTCTCTTTTATGCATGAATTATCATTAAAAGCATCAATGCATACATCTCTCATTCTTATTTCATTTCTTAATTTCTCATTTTTACTATTCATGTGAGTTACTTTATTGTAGAGTATTTTATTATAATTATCTAGATTGTCATTTTTAGCATTTAAAATTTTCACATCTTGTGACGGTTTTTCTATTTTTTTTTCTTCTACTAGGGTATCAACTTCATTCATTAGTGTATTTATTAAATCTTTTAAGTACGCATTCTTTTCTTTTAATTTTATATTTTCCTGTTTCTTCAAATTATACTCAGTAGAAGTTACCTCACTTGTTTTTCCTTCAAGTCCCATGAAGCAAACTTGAGTTATCTCGTCATTTGCATCAATTTCTATGTCTGAATCATCACTCCACATAACTAATGCCTTTTTCTTGTTGTCTTTGAAATTTGTCTTTCCTTTGTTCTTCAATTGAAAACAGTCCTTTTTGAAATGGCCTGGTCGACACATTCAAAGCAAGTTTCTTCATTTGACTTTCCTTTGAACTTGTTGAACAGTGTGAAATTCTTCCTCTTGTTTTTTTTTTTGTAGTATCCCTTTTAGTTTTCTAGACAACATGGCAATTTGTTCATCTGAGTCGTCACTCGTTTCAACTTCTTTTCCTACATTAAGAGCTAACACCTTTTTTCTAGAAGTTTCCTCTTCATAATCATATCTTTTTAATTGATGTTCATATTCTTATAACTCTCCCAATAAGGTTAATGTATCTATAACAAAAATAGTACAAGAATCTTGAAGTATAGTTACTTTTGATGCAAACCTTTTGGGCATAGCCCGAATTAGTTTTCTATTGATCTCCCCTTGAGGAATTGTCTTATCAAGTAACTTCAAGGAGTTCATGAGTACTAGAAACCTAGCCTGAGCTTCCTTGATGGTTTCTTCTCTTTCTAGTTTAAACATCTCGTAATCGTGCATAAGCATGCTCAGTTTTAGTTCTCTTACATTTGATGTTCCCTCATGACTTACCTTTAGTGTATCCTAAATCTCCTTAGTCGTACTGCATGATGAAACTTTGTCTATTTCAAATTGTACCATGCCATTGAGTAATGTGTTCATTGCCTTCGAGTCATAGGATGTCATGTATACTTCGGTTAAATCCATTTCAGTTAAAACTTTTGGTGTACCATCATCCTTTCTGGGAGTGACTGGGCCATTCTCTACAACTCACCACTCCCAATGATCCCTTTTTAGATTGATCCTCATTCAAAACTTCCAAAAGTTATAGTTTTCAGTTTCATGTAGCAATGGAAGCCGATTGGTTGATTGCCCTTCTTGTACGTTACTTCCGAATTGTGCCATAACAAGATCTTACCCTACAAGTCACTTTTAAGACCAAGATAAGTAGAGCCAAGCTTTGATACCAATTGAAATAAAATATAAGCACACTTAGAATGGGGTTGAATAAGTGTGGGAGAATCTATGTCCAATTTTTATTTTAAGAAAACAGTTTGTAAACCAGTATGCTGAATATGTAAAACAGTAGGCTAAATGATAATATAGTTTGTTGAATTATGAAAACAGTAGGTTGAATAGGTTACTGTTTTTGACGCTGAGTATATGTAGTAATCTGTCTTCTGCATAGTTTATATATGTTCACACTGAAACAAGTTAATTCAAGCCTTAAGATAATCAATCACACAAACACCAAGATTTTTACATGGTTCGACCCCTACCCACTAGTCTAGTGGCCTAATCCACGTCCAATACCAAATGATATTGGAGACTTCTTTTATTGATAAATTCACTTCATAATTGACACTATTACAATTCAAGTTCACTGTCGTTTTGAGGACTACTCATCCTAAGCACTTTATGATTCCTGTTGCACTATTGTGCACCCTTCGAGTCCTTTGACTCACTAAGCTCTTAAGCTTCCCTGTGAACTAATTGTAAACCCACTGATTTAGATAGAATAAGATAGACAGAAAACATAAACAATCCTATGATCAAAGCAAGAGTAATAAAATAATGCAAGACCCACTATATGTAATGATCAATAATGAAAAAGTATTACTGATTTATGATTGATCAGTCTAAGTATTTCGGTAAACAACTTTGAAGTCTTCACATAAACAGATTATTACTTGCTATTAAATGATGAACATAATATAGATAGCCCTTTCAGAAATTGGTTAGTATGTTTCTGCTCTCTCTTCTCACTAAGAGAGGGATTATATATATATATATATATATATATATATATATATATATATATATATATATATATATATATATATATATATATACCCATGACTGGTTAAGATGAATTATAGGATCATTATGTTACCGTTAGAGAATGATTGACTCAGCATAATTTGTAATGATTGGTTACATCAATCACGGCATAATCAAGAATTTCATAATCAAGAATTATCGATCATAAGGAATTTTGAAATATAGATTTACGCATAGAGGTAATCCCTGATTTAAACCTTTGATTGATATGTGTTATGCCAATCAATCAATCTACCCTTTTAAATTAACCACGAAAAATTTGTTCCTTACCATATTTGACATTTACAGAAATTGATTCATTTATTATTCAATTTCTCATACAAGGAAATATTTTATTAACATCCCGGATCCTGTGTAATTATAGTAATCAGGGAATATATCAACTGATATATTTATTGTGAGGATCCGAATTTTTAGAATTATTTAATAAAATTAAATAAGAACTTAATTGACAAAATTATCAAGGTCGATTAATTTAATTATGATGAGATTTAATTGATAAATTAAATCTGTACAGAAATGATGATAATTGGTATTGAATTAAAAAGTAAATAAATTGTTTAAAAACAATTTATGAAGAATAAAGAGGAATTTCATGTAAAGGTCCAATAAATTGTAGAATAAAAATTATTGTGTAAATGTGGAAGTATTATTTAAATAATGTTACGAAGTAAAGTGAAATGTATGAATTAGATATGTATATATATACATTTGTATATATGTGTGTTTATGTTTAATTGTTGTAATTAAATTTTATTAATTATGAGAATTAAGGGATTAATAATTAAATTAATCTGAAAATTAAATAAAAGTGAATGAGAAAGTTAGTAAAATTTAAAATATTGATTATATAATTAATCAATAATTATGGTGAATGTTTAGAAATTATTTAAGAGGAGGAGGTAATTTTATAAATTATAATAAAGTATATAATTTATATAAGGAAATCAAAGTAAGAGAGTAATGGAAAAATAATTATATAAATTATATAAGAATTATTATATAATTTATATAAAAGGATTAAATTAATGAGAGAGTTAATAAATGCATAATTTTGGTTATATAATTAATTGATAATTATGGAGGAATTTAAGAAATTATTTAAGAAAGGAGAATATAAATATATAAATTATATAATATTAAATTATATAATTTATATATAAAGAAGTTAATGTAAATAGTAAGGAAATGAAAAATAAATGAGGAAAAATGAAAGTTTTAATTTATTAAAAAAAATTATATTTATGTATAATAGAATTATTATGACTTTTATGAGCAATAATATTTTAGACACGTAAACATGTTGATGTAATATGTTGTCCAAGTAACGAAGTGAAAAATTATGAAAAATAATTTTTATATGTTGTATGAATTATTTTATAAATTTTGGAGGTATAAATTACCTCATTTAATTACATACATGTCATTATGCGTGTACAAAATTTGTTAAGTAAAGTACCTAAAAAGGGTATTAATGTTATTTATAAATAAATTTATAATTTTTAGTGAATTAAAATAAATATTTTATATATATTATATAAAATATTTATTACACGTAATAATTACGTAATATATTAAAATAATTTTTATGCATGGAAATTGTGTTAATCCGGAAAAGGTAAGTCGATGGAATTGATTTCCTTTCAAAAATTGTTAAGTGTTTTTGGTTATAAAAAGAAATGAAATAAAGAAAAAGGAAATAAGAAGAAGAAGTATAGCAAGCATAAAACATGTAATATTTTCTCTTTCTTTCCTCCACCGAGACCACCATGACCACCGCCACCCTTCACCACCACCATAGCCACCGAGCACCACCATGAGAGAGGAATTTGGTGCCATTAAGAGGAAGATTTACAAGACAAAGAAGGTATAAAATCATTTTTATGTGAATTATTTTAGTATTATGAGGATAAAATATTTTTGTGAAAAATTTGTAAATAATTAGAATAATTATTCTAAATAATTTTAGGTTGTATATCTATGAATTATATAATTTTTGGAGTGTGTATGTTGTTCGAAATTTGAGCAAAAAATGGATTATTTTATTTGGGTGGTGCACTGTTTGCGGAGGAAGAAGATGAATCTGTTAAGGGTCGACCGCGCATGGCGCGCGGTCAATTTTTTTTCTACCGTCCCAAATTAAACGGCATCGTTTAGGGCGCTGAAGGGGAAGGTCGCGCCATGCGCGGCAACCAAATTTCTCGCCAGGCCAAACGACATCGTTTGGCTGGCGTAAGCCAGAAAAGAAGCCGCGCGCCATGTGCGGCCGACGGCAACACAAAGAAATTACGGTTTTGCCCCCGATCTTTTTCGAAAATGACCAGCGTGTCCTAGATGCGCGGAGATTACAAAAATGCCCCTGGACTTTTCGGGAAATACCGGTTGTGTCCATAAAGGTGCAAAAATTACTAAAATGCCCCCAGAATTAGTTTTTAATTAAATAAATGTTTACAAATTGTGTAAAAATTATAGAAAATTATAGAAAAATACTAAAAATATA
The DNA here is from genome assembly GCA_947179155.2 of Hedera helix. NCBI lineage: Eukaryota > Viridiplantae > Streptophyta > Magnoliopsida > Apiales > Araliaceae > Hedera > Hedera helix. Next base: position 20,288,383 of record OX359281.1, on the reverse strand, counting down.
GAAATGATATTTGGGCATTAAATTTAATATTTTTGTAAAAATATTAAATATTGAGGATTTATATATTTTAAATATTAATCTATTAAGTTTAAAAGTTAGAAAATGATTAATTGAATTTTCGGACAATCAAATATGCTAAAGTTTATCCGATAAACCGGGTTGTCCACATTGAAGATGTTTTATATTAAGTTAAATTAATATATTGAGGGACGAGGTTAATATAATTAACCATATTATTTAAAAATTCCTCAGAGATGATATTAATTAATTAAATTAATATCATAAAGAGATAAATAATTTTTAATTGATTATTTTATAATCATAGGTTGTACGAGAAGCATTATAGAATGGGTAATCATTAGTTCCACAATACAGGCAAGTTCTTCAGTCCTTTAATGTTAAATGTTGTCTGTTATGATATGTTAATATTTATTCAAATGCATATAAATTATGTGTTATGTGATCTGTGGATAATATGACAACTATGTGTACTTTGTGCAATGATGTGAGATATATTTCTATAGTAGAAGCACAGCACATAATGTATGACACACACCAAACATGTTAAAGTATGTGCTATGTGAAGCATGAAAGGTGTAAACTGTTGAACTTGTTAAGCCGTTGTGCTCATTACTTGCATAATATACATTTTTACAGGTAAAGAAATGAATTTCAAGAATATCAGATTATGTAGAGACGATTTACCATAGAAGGTCGTAAATGTTATTATATTTTCAATATTATAATTCAATGTGGATAAATTTGCCAAGTTTATGTTGATACGTTGTATATGTATACATATAAATTTGGTCCGGATAGGACGAGTAGAATTAAAATGTGAAATGTGATTGTTCAAGATAGTTGTTACGATAGAGAATATTATATGTTTAATTATGAATCGTGAAACAAAGAAGATTGTATGAATATAATAATATTAAATTTTGAATGTTGAATTTTATGATACGTGTAATAGAAAGAAAAAGTGAAGGTTGCGATCCAGGGACTAGGATCAGGAAGTTAGATTATTAAATATTTTAATACAATGAGTGAGAAAAGAGAAAAATTTATACCGAAAAATTTGGTAATTGATTATTTATAAGATCAAGTAAGGGTTCAAATAAGGCGATTAAAGATTATTAACGAACTGAAATTTGGACGTAAGGAAGATAAGGTATAATAAATATAAAATTTAAGATAATAAAGTTGGTCGAATTTCGGGTATTTTCAATCTCACACTTTTCAATCTCTCTTTTATTCTCAATCTCACTTTTATTTTCCCTCTCAAGCTCATTTGTATTCTCTTTTTCTCTCTCATCCTCTTTTTCACACTCATTCTTTTGATCACTCTCTTTCATTTCAACACTGCTTTTCTATAAGTACTCAAGATCTTCTTGAATTTTCTCCGATGTCATTGATACTAAAATGAGCTTTTTTTGATTATACACTAATGAATACTTATTCGTAAGACCGTCACGTTTCGCACGCTTGTTGATCTACCATGGCCTCCCAAGTAATAAGTGACAAATATTTGTTGGAATCACATCACATAAAATTGCATCTTCATATTTTCCAATGTTGAATGAAACTACCACCTGCTTAGTCACCTCTACCTCTCTAATACCATTGACTCCTTGCAACGTGTAAGGTTGATGATGAGCAACCATTGACATACCTAGCTTCTCCACTATTGTAGTTAGGGGTGCACACGGTCGGTTTGGTCGGTTTTTTTGGAAAAAAAATAACCAAACTATTTAAGTCGGTTACAAAAAATTAAAAACCAAAACCTCCCAAATTTTTACATCGTAATTTGTTATCGGTTTATTCGGTTTTGGTTAAATCGGACGGTTTATTCGGTTATTCAGTTCCGTAATTGATAATTTGATATTCATTATATTGCCAATTTTTCATAATAATTAATAAATAATTAACTCAATAACTACTAATTAGTCTACTAATCGGCTGGAACTGAATTGAGTGTAATATCACTTCCAACATCAGTTTGGTATTGGGTATAAACAAGCACCTAATAAGCCTATTGTTTTGTGTTTGTTTGGTTTACACTACAGAAAGGTTCTGAACATGATAAGTGCTTCATTAAATGGATTCAACAGTAGGGATGCCAAGGTGCCTTGGCTGCAGTTATCTTTTGTTTTGTGGGGGATTTATAACAAAAGGAATGCAAGACTTTTTTGGGATAAACAATTTTATATGCATTTTAAATTATTCGGTCGGTTTCGATCGGTTTTGATTTTTTAAGAAGTCAAACCAAACCGGCCAAACTAGTCTCGATTTTTCAATTTTATAGTGTTTGGTTTTTTTGGTTTTATGTTTTTCGGTTTGAAATAGTAACGGTTCGATTCGGTCCGGTCAGTTTTTCGATTTTTTTCGGTTTTGTGTGCACCCCTAATTGTAGTGCTAGCAATATTAGTACAAAAATCACAATCAATTTTTACACTACAAATCTTACTTTGTACGAAACACCTAGTGTAAAAGATGTCCTTTTGCTGCTTGGCATCTTCCTCTTTGACTTGTTTGCTCTTTTATACATTAGGCATATTTTGAGATTGTGCCCAACGCATTCCCAATCAATCTATCCTTTTACGAAGATCTTCCATGATGTCGTCCTTTGCCTCCCTAGGTCGTACACGCTCCTTCCTATGCTTCATAGACTTTTGAGGATTCTCACACTCCTCCTGATCATCCCATGTTGAACGCCTTGGAGGTTGTTCCAATCACCTTGTGGATGAATACTCTTTCCTCCTTTTCACCTCTTGATCGTAGTAGGTTGGGGGCATATACTTCCTTATCACGTTCTTCAACTCCTCCTACGTTTCGATCGGACGCTTTTCACACCACCACCGATTAATAACAAATTCATCCTACTAAGTAGCCACATAGCTAGAGAACTCCTTGGTTGCAAGTTTAAACTTCTTATACTCTCCCAATTCATATCCATCTCCCAATTTAAATATGCCTAAGGATTATTCTCGCCTCGAAAACAATTCTTCTTCCACGACCTCCTTTCATAAACAACTTTATTATTGTAGCCAAACATATTTTAATTGCAAAACAAGGGTTAGTACATAAAAAAATTCCTCACCACTCCCTTACATGTTTCGATCAATACAATAGATCTCTCGTGTATCACTCTATAGGCTTTTACCCTCTATTAATCTCACAACTTTTGCATTTTACGACTCAAAATTCTCTCTTATAAGTTCATTTTGAATTTAGCAAACAAATCAAAGTTTCTATCAATTGAACAAGAACTATCAAGAACAATATATAGTACGGTGTGAATTATGATTTATCAACACAGTTCACGGGTTGCCTTTGAACGTTTCAAATTTATTCCCAACTGCACTTCATGGATCTGATTGGAATATAATTGAAGCCTCACGGATTTTTCGCCTTTAGATGTGCTTTAAAACTCTTTGATCTTCGTAAATTTGCACTTAATTTAAGCCTCAAAAAATCGCAAGATTGCAATTTACCATAAAACTTGAAAATAACGAAAATTTATACATATTTTTTCTTTTTTCTTTTTTTACTCTACTTTTTTCATCTTTTGTTTTTCTAACAAATAATCAAACTATAACAAGAAAAGTAAGGATAGATAACCCGCTAGATGAACGTAGCTCTGATGCCAACTAATAAGGTTCATTGTACATTTGCGTAAAGTGAACGTTGCCTAGATCATTTTCTTACCAAGTTGAATTGTGGAACACACACAACATCTCAATCCGTTGCTTATATTGAAGCGAGAACCTTGGTACAATTGCTCGTGCAAGAAATCTGCGTTGAATGGACACCAATAACACCCAAACCTGTTGTCTATAAATAGAGAAAAACATCGGTACAATCAACGATTGATACGGTAGAAGACGCCACACCTAACTATATATTGTTGAATGATACGTCAAGATAGAATTCTCAAGAACACTAAGAAATAGCTTAAAAATTCTCAAAGAATCAAAAGATGAAGAATAAATCCTCTCAATAATATATTGAATCAATAAAAGTTATGTTTACAAGATCTATAGATCTAGATTTATAGTACTTCTATGCGTTCATAATCATCTAATCAATAGAAAATAACAAACGAATCCTAATTAAATAAGGAAACGGAATATAAGAAAATCATGAAAATAACAAAATTCAAAAAATAAAAACTGAAATTGCGTTTTAGTGTCGGCCATGCTGAGCTCTCTATCGTTTAGCGCCGACCGCGCTGAACCTAGTTCATTTCTGCACCGGACGCTTTGAACTCTGTCGTTACAAAATTTTCCAAACTTTTTTTTTCCCACTTTGTTCGGCTTGATTTGGGCTCGCTTTAATTACTTAAACCAATTTTAAATCTCCATCTTGAACTGAATTAGATGCATTTTGCTCAGCCCAAACCTCTCGAATTAAACCAACAAGCCCTTCCTTGAAATGTTTAGTTCGTGCGCGCGTAAACGGTCCAATAGGAACTTAAACTCAAAAACCCATACTTGATAATTATTTGAATTGAATCATTCTTTTTAGTCAAGTATCCAATAAGCTCCGCCTCATTTGATGTTGACGCGGTCAGGATCAGATCATTTTTGTACGTAATAGTTTTTTATATTATAACAAGTATATATAATAGAAAAATAAATAAATAAGACTGCCTAAAAAAATGTCTAATCAGCCTATGAAAACGCCTAGGCCAAAGCGACCTAGGGAGGCTAAGTGTTAGGCACCCCTCTACTGCTTGGGCCCGTCAAGCGTTTCTTAGAACACTGATAAAAAAAAACATGCAAGTAGAAGAAAGTTGCAACTAATAAAATGATTTGCTTTTGTAATACAAATACACAAAAAGAAAAAACATAGATGAAAATGTAACTAAGTAGTTAAAAAATATATATTCAAAAATCATAAAAAAGAATAATTTGATTTAGAACTATCAAAGCATGGTAATGGGACTTGGCAAGAATATGGATTGACCACTTAGTAGTATGAAAAGTTATAAGAATCTACGAAAAAGAATTAAATATTTGATGTTTATCTAACTCGAATGGAATTTAATTCCCAAAATAAAGTTCATGACCAGTGTAAACAAAACCAAATAAAATAAACCTTAAAACGTTAGTAGTACACATACCACAAAAGAAAGAGAACTAAATTGACAATATTTGATATTAAACTTATCACTGGCATTATTGTCTCTGCTCACTAGCATTAATAGCAAATATTTTGGTTCCCTTCAGTTCAATATTTTTGCATTCTACACACCCACCTTAATCTAAATATATAAAGCCGGAGAGCCTCTGTGTTAATAATTTTTTGAAGCCTTTTTGGCTTCCTAAAATGCCTTTGAAACTTTTATTGTAATTCCTGTTTTATCCTTATAACTTTAATATTACTTATTTTTTTGTAACTTCCAAGATTATTTAACTCAAAGTTTTAACTTCATAAAATTTCCCTTCAGAATTAAAATTTAACTTTTTAAAATTAATAACATTATATAAATTACACATGCGGTGCCTTTTCTCCCTTAAACCATTGTGACTAATGCAAAGCCTCTGCTCTTCTCACCATTCTGTTCTTAAACATAACATTCACCCCAAAAAAAAAAACCACATACTTAAAATCGCTAAATAGAGAAGGTAAAAGAATAACTAAATACATAATAGTTTTCTTCTGCTACCTTTCGTTCTTCGGTTTCTCCATTTTTTCTTCTATCGGAAATTCCCGAACTACTAAGCATACTTGCATTACGAAATAAAAAAGGTTTTGATTGTTTTTGTTAAAACATTAGATTACGTATCGAGGGAGTAGTATGAGATAAAGGGAAGCAAATTTTCTTTTTCTAGGGTAAATGGAATTAGAAGGAATTTGGCAGAAATGGCGTAGCATAAGTTGTGAAAAGGGGATTTTTGGAGTTTAAAGCTTTATGGCGTTAAGTGAGGTTGATGAAGGTTTGGAGGAGAAGAGAGAGTAAGTTGTGTTCTGATTTCTCTGACCCCAATAAAAGCAGTTTTGATGGAACTCTTTGTATAGTAGTCAAGCAGTTAAAGAACCTATTAGTCCAAGCTCCTCCGATCCTTATTCCCACCTCTAGCCTGCAGATGAATTTGAAGTTGCAATTTCAAGTAGTGGCAACGAAGTTCTTGGCAATTAGCATGGGGAAGGAAGATCCCCACTCATTTCATTCATTTAGCACCAGCGTGAGGCGCGACCCACAACAAACGAAGGCCCACTTCAGGCCACGAGATAGCTCAAGGGAAGCAACCACACTGATGACCAAGGTAGGCCACCTAGTCCATCTTGAGAAAGAAAAAATTAACTGCGGCCATAAATGACAAGGGAATATTGAGAAGAAGTTATAAACGTGAGTGAGGGGGACTAGTGTTCATAAATAAATGGTTTGAAATTGAAAAACTTATCCATGTTACAATTCTACACACAACAATTGCACGATTCTAAGTGAACAATTGAGATGTCTGTGTGGATAAATGTACGAGTTGTTGGAGTTATTAGGCAATCTTAGAGCTTCACTTTGGCGTTAACACCAAAAGAAACTGTCAATTTCCTCTCCCTTTTTATCATATAGATGACTGAGCCGAACTTGAGCAACCCAAATCTCAGCTTGATTCGACTCAACTAGACTTATTTTGCACCTTACCAATATCAAAAGGAAGAACACTCTACCTGTTCGCACCTGTTTCTCTGTCTCCTTTATTTCACAAATCGAAGCTTCCCCTCTCAGTCTCCTTTCGTTTCAGATGCAATCAAAGCTTCCATTTCATAACATCATCTTCCGCTTTAACCTGTCAGCATGAAGGGAGACGAGCGATGGAAATCAAACAGATTCTAACAACTACTGCAACAATTTTCATTGAAATTACTCCAAAGAAACAAAGATTCTCTATTGCATCGATTAATACTGAATTGCTAATGACTCTCTACTCCCTATTTATCTCCACAATGTCCAGTTTATCACTTGAAGATGATTTTGTATCTCAATGAGGAATTCATTACTACGATTCTAGTTTAATTACAGAAAAAGACGAAACTGGCTGACGCAAAAAGTTCATCAAGCAGCTAAATGTTAGGTTATACCACAATATCCAGCTGATGTATATAACCATTTCAGGATAAATTATGTTCAAATTCTCCACATATGTATCTGTTGCTATACCGTCCTGGTATGTCACTATATTAGGTAATACACGTTATGTTTGTTTGTAAAATGCATACTTGGGATTGGACTATTTGTATTAATTTAAAGTTATTTCCGACTTTTTTATCTTATGACGAGGGATTATTAATCCCTTCATGTTGGAATATTAGTTCCATAAAACCATTTAATAGCTTAAAATGAGAGGGACTATTAATTCCAAATTCATCATGGGATTATATAATCCCTCATAAATAGCCTTAAAAATAATAAAAAAATAGTTAAAGGACTATTAATCCTTTATCATGGGATAAAAAAGTCGAAAATAGCTTTAAATTAATACAAATAGTCCAATCCCAAGTATGCATTTTGTAAACAAACATAACCATAAAGAAAACTAGACTAAAAGGAGAAATATATGCCAAAAAGATTTAAGTTTTACAAACAAATTTCATGATAATAGAAAAATTCAGAAGGTTGAACTTCTTCTGAAGCACACACAAATACAAAGTCCTTTCAAAAAAATCTTGTAATCCCTCCCCCTCACCCAGTGTAAACCCAAAAGAAATAGTAAGGAATAACAAACAAAAAGCAGAGAAAGAGGAAACTCTAGAAGAGTGAACAACAATGACACCTCCAGTTTTACACAATTGATGAACAAAATAGATGAGGTCGCAATAACCTTCAAGTAAAATCACAAGAGAAACATAGATATTAACATAATGACTAATTTATGTCGAACAAAATAAGCAATCACTAATTTATTTATTTATTTTGATAAAAGAAGAATATTTTATTGATTTTTCTTTTGGATAAAAAAAAATATTTTATCGATTAGATGACAAGGACAAGAAGTCCTCTCTAAAGAAAAAAAGAAAACAAGAGGAGAAAAATAAAATATTAATAAAGCACTGCCCGCCAATCTTTTTAAATATTTGTAGTCTGATCCCAAAAAATTCTAGCATTTCTCTTAATCCAAATTTCCCTTAATATAGCAAAACAAGCACATCTCCAAAAAATTCTCTCACCACTCATAAAGCCAAAACTCCTAAATTTGCGGAGTAAAAGATCTTCCACCGAAGGGGAACATCTAACTTTCACTCATCACACTAAACAAATAACACCACAACTGTCAAGCCATCGAACAGTTAAGAAATACATGAGAATGAGACTCACTATCCTTCAAACACATAACACACACATATGGGGATAAAGATATGTAAGGCCTACGCCTCTAACGCATGTCGTTAGTGTTAAACCGACCAAGAGTTGACCACATAAAAGTATTAATTTTTTAGGGAATCTTTGCTTTCCAAATATAAGAGACTAGAGGAAAATGATGAACTGGACGATAACCTAATACGTATGTGAAAAAATAAGTTTTTTCGCAACACGAAAAGATTTCCGAAGAATGAAAACACCAAACACACCTATCTAAGGACTGCGAAAAGGAAAATAAATTAAGAAGTTAAATAAATAATGATAATTCCTCCGTCTCCTTATCATTTACATTACGGAAAAATGAATGAATGAAACAGTGTGCAAGCAACTTGCACTGTCACAAACTTTGCAGGCCCTCAAAATAAAAGTACAACCCTTCCTAAAACCATGAAGCGAGAAAAATCAGACCACCCAAAAAAATTTCAGCTGCCTAAAACCCAAAACTAACTCAGCTGCATAAAACCAAGCTGTCCAGAAAGTTAATAAAGGCCACATCCAAGCCAGGGTAGGATTCATGTCCAGAAGAAAAGACAACTTAGCATCAAACATTTCATATTAGCCAACAAGACTTCAGTACCTTCAAAGTTCTTTAAAGTATTCTACTTAAAAATTGTACACTTCAAATGATTGTCCTAAACTTAGGGGGGGGGGGGGGGGGGGGGGGGGGGGGGACAGAATTGTCCCAAGTACCATTATTTCCTACTACTCTTTCTAATTCAGCACCCTTTCCAGCTGACAAACAAAGTACTTATTCACAACAGTGCCATAAAGGGCAAAATGCCATTACACACGTAGTATAAAAAGGCACACAGCCTTCCATAAAACACTAAAGCCCATCAAGAACCCCATCTCACACAAGAAAGCTATATTGTGTGTGTGTGTGTGTATATATATATATATATATATATTCATTTGGAAACTAATCCAATTGATGCTAAGATAACCCTGTACCCAACACATCCAAACAACTAGATGACTGCATTACATATACCATGTGCTACCATAATAGTGAATAAGCAGATGATCAATCTTCAAATTGCCAGAGTCAATTTATTCCCTATCCCATTGCATTTTCTTTCTGTTTTTTTTTTAATAATAAGTTAGTTATTGAAAATAAACTGTCTTAGGGGGCAAAATCCCAACAAGCCAGTTGAAAACCCAGATCACAAAACAAACCATCACATTTTCCCCATCCAAATATATATTCTTTTACTACCATGAGATTAAGGAAAAGAAAGCATGGAATCCTACAAAAATTTGGTGGTAAAATATTTATAGCCATCTTCATTCCTTCTGCTTTCTCAACATTGAAACAGCAAAAGTCTTACTGGGTTATTTCCATTCCCAGGATTGTTCTTGGATTTGGAGGACAGTACTACACCTAAGATGTCTCACTAAGCAATTCATCAGCTAACAGGTAATGGTGCTAGCATCAATCTTTGGGTTTACCCCTAGCTGGGTCATGAGTCTTGCGATCTCTTCTAGTCTTATGCTCTCTCTGGCTTGGGTATTCATTCTAAGGTCTACTCTATTATTTTTGATAACTCTTGGAAGCTATTCCTTTCGATTAGCATTCAGATGATATTATTCTTTTGGGATCAGTTAGATTTCTTTAAGGTCAAATCTGCCCAACTTCTATAATAGGCTTACAATACGGAAAATGCACCTGTGGTTGAGTGGAGTAAAAGTATTTGGCATAAACTTTATGTTCCTAGATACTCCTTTATCCTTGGGATGGTTTACTCTTACACAGTGTTTGTGAGTTTTAAAAAGGAGAGAAAAGAAAGGAGAATGAGAAAAAAATTGGTGAGATATCAAATTCTTTTTTTAGGAGAAAAACGAAAAAAAGAGATTTTTAAAAAAAATTCTCCCAAATTTGGAAAGATTTGGAAGGAAATTCAGTAAAGACTTGGATCATATATTAAACCTTTTTTTATAATAGTTCTCAAATGTAATCTCATAAGGTTAAAATATTAATATATTCTTTTAAGTTAAAATTTCCTTCCAAAACTCACAAACTCAATAAAAGAATAAAATTTCCTTACTCTCATAAATTTTAAGTTGTTTTCTTCTCTCTCCAAAGTCCAAAACTCAAAAACACGTTAGGAAAGTCCATAGTTCTGATGTCCTCGCGCTTTGGGATGGTTATTGATCCGATGTACTCTCTATAAAAGACAGCATGAAACACATGGAACACTTACTGCTTTGAATGTCCACTCTTCTAGAGTATTATCCATTGTGTTTTCTAAGTGCCATTGGAGAAAGGTACCAGCTTGATGGACTGCTATTCCACCCAAAGTCACCAATTATAACGGGCAAAAAAATAATGTCTCTTATTGTCAGGCTACTGTTTAACACTTCTGTATATAAACTTTGGCTATAAAAGAGTGCTAGAAATTTGTGACCCTGATCAATCTGCCTGGATCTTAGCCTTCCTAAACCTTGTTAAGTGCAAGCTTCATAGCTCCCAATTGTCTCAAAAAACTTCTCTTGGTAGTGATCTTTCCTCCTCGTCCCTGTAACCATTTTCAAGGGTGTTTGTGGATCCCCCAAATTTGTGTACTTAGTACAGTAGATTTGGTGCTCGTTATCGAACAACATCCACATCATTAACTAATAAAATAAACTAATTTCTTAGTTCATTACAACAATTTACATAATAATAAATCTTACAATCTAGGTCCTAATTACTTTACACAATACTAGTACAATTTAGTTCAAAAGTTATATAGCATAAATAAAATATACTAAAAACATTTAAGATTATCTACTCTGGGTTATATATCCCTTTTCCCTCGTCTTTATTGCTCGACCCTTCAGGTCCTTCTTCTTTAGCTGAAATATATATGTAAACGCAAGAGTGAGTAACAAGCTTACTCAGCAAGTTTAAAAAATTTAAAATACAACAATATATACTTTTATATGCAATGAATAAATGTCATTGGAAATCTCAATGTATTTAATTTAAGAAATTACAAATTTCAACCATTGATTTAGACTGAAAAAATTAATTTTCAATAATCTCCAATATTTATTGAGGTAAGTGAGTGGTTGTAGAGATCAAGAGCTATGTATAATGTCCATCAGTCAAAAGACTGAGAACTCTCCAAAATGTTCGACAATTACAAAAATTGTTAACTCTCCACTTAGTATTATAAGAGATCAGCCTAATAATACTCACGCGTAACATCATCTCCACGTCCTGTTTACCACAGAATTTCAGTAACCCAGCTTTCATAATATTCCCCTATATATAATAGATCCACCCTAAAATAATTTGGTTTGGAACATAACTATCTCTAAAGAATTATAACAATTCAATATGTCAAAGATTAGTAATTCAATAATGACATTGGCTCATCGAGAGTTTAGCCGAAAACAAATCGCATTAACTCTTTATTTTAAATCTCACAAGATTATAATTGAATTTCAAAATCCAACTAAGAGTAAAATATAATTTGAATAATTATTGCAATACAAGAGTGTGTTGTGCGAAAACTTGTCTAATTTGCTCGTATCTGCCTCACTGAAATCAGTTAATTCCTCCCAAATATAACCTACATATTCAGGAGGATTTATATACTAACTTCTTTATTAATATCAATTGTTACAGTTGGCAACTTCCCGTAAACCTGTTTCGGTATTTTCGATTATTGTAAACTCATTTTTTGAGTATCTTTTTACTTACTTTTTAAAACTTCTCCTTTAAAACTTCATTTTTTTTATCATCCGCTTAACTTGTACACTTCATTTTAACATATATTAACCAGTCGAATTTTATTACATATTTTCCAGCTTACTTTAATTGATTTTTCCAATTATGTTTATTATTTATTTAAGAGTCATTTCTCTTCAAAATTGTAACATTATTCATAATTCAAGTTTAACTCCAAAAATTATGAGATTTGGACAGTATGTCCCCTTCATCACAAAAAGTCTCCAATAAAAATTTCATACCCAAATGATTCACAGAACTCAAGCTATTCCAATTTTAAGGTTTTCAATTTCAAAACTGTTTTATTTTTAATTAATTATCTACAACTCTGTTTGAGCTCATTTTTTGACATGAGCCTCTCTATATCATAATACATGTACCATAAAATTTTCAGAATTTTCTAAGGCCTCTAACTCCAAAAACATCACAATGGCCAGGGGGTTATGTACACAGTCTACTTGTAAAAAACACAATAAATAATCTACAAGGAGTTAGAGTCTCAAATTTTTGCAGTAGCTACCTAACTTACAATTGTACACACCCTAAAAATTTCATACTTAGATTCTTTGCACATTATTAATTATGTGTTTTAAAAAAACAGTCCAGATTTAGAGTTTTCAAAACCTAGTTTCATGTTTCATCTCTTATTTCCTTTCATGATCCATAGTAGTATATCAACATAACAAAACTAAGTCTAAACATACTTTTAAGGTTTAAAGATCTTACAAAAGAATAACTTTTAAATGATATAAGAATCAAAATTTGTTTAGAGTTTGATTACCTAATCTTGTTTTAGCTTTTCTTTCTCTTACTTTTCCTTTCTTTCTTCGAGTTTTCTTCCTCTTTCCTTCTCCAATAGAGCAATTGAGCCTCTCTCTCTTTCTTACTCTCACTTGTTTGAAATTTTTGTTGGTAAAAATGAAATATGCAAGCTCCTTCCACATATATATAGTAGTACCTTTTTCTTATTTTATTTTAACCGCTTAAGACTTCTTATTTATAGTGAAACTTCCCTACTTCCTTTAAATTGTAGTTGTTATCTATGAGTTTAATTAAAGTAAAATGTATTTACTTTTTATCTCCGCCAATTACTTGCAATGTTAGTAAGTTTTTAAGGTAAATTTTAATTTAAGCTTCCATTTGAAACATATGGTTCCAACATTGGCCACATCTCTCCTATATTTCCTTGACAGCAAAGCCAACAAGGATACAAGAGTAAGTAGGGTTGTTAGCCACCCACGTGGCCTCCCCATGGGCCAGATTCGCACTCCATTTCTTCTTTTTTTTAAACCTTCTAAAAGTATATTATTGACTTATGCTTTTATATATATATACACATACTTGTACATATACCTTCATACATTATAAATCACTCTTTATTGAATTTTCATTTATAATTACATTTACAATTTAAGTAAAGGTTTGAGTTTTCATGCTCTAATTACTTTTGTATGTTGTTCTTATTATTATAGCGGTCGTCTTTATCAAAATCGTACGATGCGCGATACATATCATTACTATCGGACGATGCGAGACGATACAAAAATAATTTGATATAAATTGCAAGGTGAATCAAAAATGACACTGTATCATACAATTCAATTAAGATACAATATGTATTTTAATAAACGATATGATACACAACACTTTTTAAAGTTTGCAACTAAATTGATTTTTTTTTTATGTAGATCCAAAAGAGTAAAAATAAAACTTTTAAGCTTTCTACTATTTCAAATGAGGAGGCTTTTTAGCATTAAAATAATTTATATCGCTTGATGTGCCTTTAATTGCCTTTTAGAGTTTCATATATTCTTCTACAGAATGTCGGGTTTTTTTCTCACGTCACTTTACACAAGTAGAAGCATAAAGTTCCACTTGTAAATTTAAATTACTTTCTTTTGTTTTATAGTTTAAAGTTGAATCTGAATTTTCCCTTTCTCTTATTACTCCATAGAGATACTAAAATAATATCTAATAAATCAATCTAGAGCATTTTGGCTACTAGCCTACTATTTAACTTTAAAATTCATTTTTAGTCTATAATAATATTTACTTGACGACTTTTATATACAATCAAGCTAATATGTTTGCTTGTCCAATAAAGTATGGGTCTAATATATTTAATATATATTACCACATTTCTTATTTTGTTTCCTTATCGAACGATACCATTTACGATACGACATATGAAATATAATATGAAAGTTTTTGATCCATGATACAATTCACGATTTGACAACTATGATAGCAGCCACATAATTGGACCTGTCCATCAGTGTGTATGTTATAAGCTGCTCAGGGGTATGCTCCTTGACAATGTAATTGTTCTTTCTTTTAGTATACATCAAAATTCGCAACAACAACAAAAAAAATCTTACTCTTCTAATAAGTTTCATGTTTCTATCTATAACTGTTAATAGTTTCTGACAAAAGAAAACGCCAGAATACCATAATATGTTACTAAACAGGTAAACAAACCTTAAGGTATATGTCCTCTTGTTTCTAATGCTTTGAAGCTAAAAAGGCCTAAAAGAAAGGATGCAAAGATAAGACTAGCAGGAAAACTAATTCATAAATGTATTCAACAGTGGAACTGATCACAAGTTACCCAACAGCAAGAGTGTTAATAAGTTAATACTATTAAATGTAACAAGCGGATAAAATAGATAAAAACAAATACAAACAGGATAAAATTTAATAGAGCTTCAAAATTCAGAATTCAAACTTACCTTTCAAACTCCTCATCAGCAGCTTGGGCATCAAAAATTAACTTGGTGTCTAGCCAATTTTGCAACTCAAACCGAATAACTCAGTACCAGCTGTCCCATCCCTTGGTGGAGAAGAATCCAGTCTAGGATCTCTTGCTAAGGAGTGTAGGTCATCAATATCTCTGGGCAAAGGAAACAGGTTTTCAGTCTTGACCATCATACAACTACTTTCTCGTGTCCAAGCCCAACTACTTCAGGAATAGTTTCCATGTACTTCACTTAATAAACATGACATCTAGAACTACATATCTGATTCCTGCTAAGTACTAAGTTCAACTGAATTTCAGAAATCCAATACAATCAAACTTAATTAATTGATTTCGATTTCCTAAGTGCATCAGTACTGCAATTTGCCATTAATTTCACGCATCAACAGCTTGGAGTCATCAACTAGACGTTTGCTCTCATAAACAATGAAGCTACACAACTCATGCCTAGGTGCAGGGCGGAATGATCTTAACTCAATTAGTGGATTTGTGATCACAGATTTAAGGCAGACATCCCTTGCTGGCTGGACATGATTCCACCAAAAGTCTGATAATGCTATCTTCAAAACATTCCAATATTCTTCATCTCGATATACTCTAAATAAACTGCTTCCTTTAGGAGTCCAAACATAAAAATCCATCCAGTCTCGGTCCAAAATTTCCATCAAGCCCTGAGCTTGAGGAATGTAGTAGAGGGGGATTCGAGACCACGGGGAAGCTTTGCTCATATCACCACAAAAAAATGGACACTTTATTTCTAGTACTCCTCGAGAAGGCAAGCCATACACAAGCTTTTCAACTATCCCATCAGGGGAAGCTGCAAGCCAGTCATCTTCAAGATTCATCGTGCCATAAACCTGGAACTCAGGAAACAGTACAGCATTGCCAGTTATCAGCTTATATCTTTCAAGTGCTTCCTCTTCCTTGATGTTACTCCAACAGGTAGCCAAGTTACCAGTGAATGGCTCAACTGCCCCAAGCTTCTCTAACCAGAGTTGGACTCTTCTGCGAGGCCATAGACCAATAGCCCCAGCAAAAGTGCTAGCTGTTAGCTTATACTTTCGCACTTCTTGCCAGTTTTTGAACCAATGCTGAAAACAACTTGATTGAAGAACGGAATGGGTATCACCAAAAGAGATTCTACAAGTATGATCAGTGTTATTATGAATTTGATCATTGTCCATAAGACTACTTGTTGCTTTGGAATAGTTCTGGCTGCTGAACCTTCTTATGTTATTTCGACCGAGAGAAACTATAGCTATTTTATAGTTGTTCCAGCAAGTGAAATACAAAGATGCGGATGCAGAAGGCAAGTTCTTCACTGCACAGGAAAAACAGGTAATAAGAAAATGTTACATGGATACTATCAAAAGAAAAAGAGAAAAGTCACATAGAAGGCAATATAATTGATAAGAAGTTGCTTTCAAACTTTTAAAATTTATGCTGACAGAAAAAGAGAAAAACAAAGACAGAGAAAGATTCTACATGCCTTATAAACTATGGTGACATGAGATCATGCTTCCAATATTTCAGATACAGGTACATGAGTTTGCAATGATGGCAAATATAGTGCATCAAGAGAAGAGTGGGCGTGCTTGTGGAAATGTGGTGTGTGTTGTTTATGTCTGAATGCTGATATGGATGTAGGATAAAGGTGGAGTGAATTACAGTTGAAACACAAAAGTTTAAGAGCCTATATTAAGTGTGTTTCTATGCACTCTAGTTGAAGGAGTGAGGAATGTTTCTACAATACCTTATTGATGGAAAGCCATTCCATTTTGAGTATCTAAAATTTGAAGAAGTAAATAATTAACAGTCAACTCAGTATTAAATAAAATGAGAAGCTTACCCAATTCTCTACAACATCTCGTTAGAGGTTGTCTAGCATGGACCATCGACCAACACTATTAACGGGACAACGGTGCACTCATATCTTGGTGAACCTAATAAGAATTATATATCTGTATTAGCAATAAAGCATAATGTAGTTGCTCTGATTTACAAAAACCAGCATAGTCAAGATAAAGAATAAGAAGAAAACTCCATTACAACCTTGTCATAATGCCGTTGAATGAGAATAATTTGGTATAATCAGCAAGTACATCGATGATCATAACTCTTTTCCCTGTTTATGTTTTCAAAAACTCTGAAATATAGATTATGCTCCTTTGGAATTGGTATGAATGAATTATCAACTTCAAAAAAATTCATCATTTTGGACTTAAATTCCAATCCTAAAGCATGGAATCTATGCCATCGATCACACCTAAAACTGAAGTCCCAATTCACATGGACATAAGTACTCCAAGCTCATTAGCTAGGGCGAGCGCTCGTACACGAAACAGAAGGATCGTTGAGATGAAGCAGAAGGTTTTAGGGTTTATTTGTAGGGCACAAACCTGGTTTCAGCAGAGTTTTGATTCTCTTGTTGTCGGCACCATTAACGAATTTCAAGCTTGTTCCTTTAACTCTCCTTCAACCGGCGCTTATTCTGTCCTTTGTAGTCTTCCTGTTGCGGCGGCTATAGTCTATTAAAACCCGCGTGAAATGCAAAACCAACCGTGCCTTTTCTACGAACCCTGGCCTCGAACATTTTTTTTTTTTACTAAAATACACGTTGCTGCCCAAACTGACTTTTATATTCTAAATTTAAAAAAATATCTAAATACACCCCAAATTTTATTTTACTTAAATAAAACGCACACTTTTGTCATTTAACTAGTCAAAAGTAATCAGCTAAACCTGTAATATAGAGGGATAATTTGTGTAAACTACTACAAAGGGAATAAAAAAAAGCCAAAAAAAAACATAAATCCCTATCTATCCAACCTAAATCCCTCTCTTTCTCCTCTGTGATTTTAGTTCATCATTATAGATTTAAATCCGTGATTTTCTCTCCACTTACTAGTCTCGTCTTTTTACTTCCGTGAATCCATTTCTTCTGTAATCAAGTTTGGTTTTCTTACTTTTAGTTCATCATTGTAAATCTAAATTAATTTTTTATTTGATTTTCTTAATCCCTAAACCCTAACACCCAAATCCTCTTTATTGGAACCTAAACTGGAATGGAACGCATTGTTGTGCCATCAACTGGCTATGATTTCAGTTTAGTCCCTACCAGCCCATTAGCCCGTCCATTGTTCTCTTTTCAAAATTTTGTGATATTCCCTTACCATCTAATAAAATCCCTAATTTTAAGTTTTCGTGAATTACAAAAATTTAACCCCCCAAATTGTTATTGGGACTGGTGGGCATGTTTCATTCCCTATTTGATTAGTTGTAGCTCTAAAAGGACTAAAACTTGTAATGCTCTACTTCAATACTCGAAATTGCGAATTGGGTTTTGTCATTTTTTGCAGATAAGGTGTGTGTCTGCCTAAAAATTTCGGATATGTTATCTAACAATTGCAGGAGAACAAGAGCATCATTTAGTATCCCCAGCACCTAGATAGCAGAAACAAAATTACAAATCTCCAGATAAATATCCAAGACGATTACGACGACGTTTGAGTCACGGATTGCGCAATACAAAGACGATGGACGGGTCGACATCTATGGAAAAATAATTATCTATCATTTCATCCTATTTTCCTAAATGAAGAGTTGGCCAAACTCTGCATCATTACCCTCAAAAAGAGCTTTCCGGAATAATATGTCACATCTCTCAAGTATACCAGATTTAAAGTTATATGCATTCCAATTTAAAAGGATGAAAAACTGATAACTTCGTACGAAAATCAAGGCATGGGACCTGCCCTAACCAGCTATAGAAGGATCTGCAGCCAACCGCAGGTGGACCAACGGTCAGTCGCAGATGTACCTGTGGCTAGCTACGCAACCTATAAATAGTTGAAATCAACTCATTTTTTTAGAAAAAGCAATTTTGTAGAGAGAGAAGCTCTCAAAATTTTAGAGGGAATATTCGATTTTGAGAAATAAATAAATAGTTTAGAGAGAGAAAGTACTATAAAATCATAGATCTGGTATATTCCTCTCAATCTTTAGTATAAATAATAGTATTTGTTGAAGATTCTTGCTCCAGACGATTGTTTCTACTCACCCCAAGGTGCAAAATGCTATATTTGTGTAATTTTTTTGTAGATATAACATAGATCTTGTATTTTATGTGAAATTTATGAGTAAAGAGTCAACCTTTTGATGTTATATATATAAATCTATTTCAAATCTAGCATTTTATTATCCCAAAGTATTAAAAATGCAATCTTTATATGTTTTATTTATAGATCTACCCTAAATCTATTATTTTCAATGTTTTAAAATATTAAAGATTCAATATTTACTATATTTTATCGTAGATCTGTTGTAGATCTAATATTTTCATCCCTCTAGGATGCTAAAGCTTTGATCTGTAACCTAGATCTAGTTTTTTATTGCTAGATCTACTATGTTTGAGGATTAGGGAGGATGAGTGAGGATTTCACACGAATGACATTTCCTCCTCAATGCTTGATGATATCCTTTCGAATATTTTATCTATATTTTATATATATTTGGCTCTCCTTTTATTGAATGCTTTATATTAGAGTCAAATTGTTTTATTTATGAGGTTAATCGTGTCCCCCGTCCTAGATCTATATCTAGAGATGTAGCGAATCCCAAAGTTTGGCCACTAAGGACTCATCGTAATGAACGCACTGCTAGCAAAATTGGGATATATAGTTGGTTCAACTCTTATCTGCACAACTGCGTGGATTTAACTATATTTCGACCTCTTATTGATTTATTATAGTTTTAGTATTATTATTTTGAATTTATGTTGGTGATTTATTTTTATCATAATTATGTGAACCTAGGAAGGAAGTCGAGGTCTTTAGATATCTAATTATAGGATATTAGCGGAATTCCAACGATGGACGTTACGTGTGAATGTAATATTTACGGTTCAATTCCATTGTACGATGTAAATTTTAGGCCTTAAAGCAACATTAGGAATCTCGAAGGACGAATTTAAGGCTCCGTAATAGTGAAATATTTATTTGGTGTTTGGAGCTATTTTGATAGGTTACATGCCCGCGAATAGCCCCAAACTTGTTGTGATGGTTTGACTTTATCTATTGACATTCAAAATAATTTCATATAAAAATGATTTTAAATATTTTGTTAAAATGAATCAAACTAGATGATTAAAGTCACTAAGTTAAAATGGAAAGTAATTGTGAATTTATATTTGAAAGTGATGAGGGACTTTTTCCGAAATATAACAATAAATCAAATTTCATGAAATATAAAAGTAAATGTTTCAAATCAAACTTAAAATCAATTTTTGAAACATCATTCACGTAACTTTTTTCATGGAAATCAATATTTCGAAACGAATCTTTCTTCAAACAAAAAACCCTACAACTCTTATGAATATTAAAACGTCAAAATTACTTTCCAAACAAAGCACTTTTTCAAACGTTTTACAAAGCGACCCCTCCATTGTTTAGCATCATAGGCATCATAAGGAAATTTAAATCCACTTATCCATATAAGCACGCACACACACGTACACACACACACACACACACGCACACATATTTTTAAGGAAAAATATCAAGATGTGGTAACCGTATTTTCACAGAAATCGAGGGGTGCTTGACACATTTCTCTTGCTTTGGCAAGCCCCTAAGCTCTATGAATCTCGATTGCGGACTAATTAATCGGTGTCACAAATGGACCATCTTGATTTATAAAATATAAAAATTGGATGAGTTGGTACATCCATCTCAATTTATACCAACTGACAACTCTGGTTAATCGTCCCATTAAAATCAACCTTTCAAAAGACCCCATCGACATTTATGCCGACCTTTTCCTTAAAAGTTATGCCTAACGAGGCAAGCAATAAAATTAGTCAGAAAGGGTAAAAGACAAAAAGCACAAAAAATCTTTGGCGTCGACAGATGTTGACTCCGCTGAGGACTTTTAGAGGGCTTAAGCCGCGTTCAATCTTGATATTTTCCCTTATGTTGTATGGATGATTCAAATTTATGTCGTGGATGCCTTGATTTGATTAATTTTTGTATTTTAGTGCTTTGCACAATGTCATCATTTGCATATGGTGAGACGTGATGAATGTATATATGTTGTGCGTTTCCTCTAACAAGAGGCGAACCCGTCGGATGTTGATTACTGGTCTCAAAGGGGCATTCCCTTGCGAAGCTTAGGAAAGGTACCACTCAGATCCGCTTCAATCGAAAGAACCTTGAGTAGATTATGAAGATTTGACCAAAAAGCTCGTGAGAGTAACCCTAGGGTAGGTCAACTCCAGATAAACCCAACGTTATGGGAAGTTTCTTCATGCCTTATTACTCTTTAAATTATTAAGCACTTTGATTTTATGTATATCATATTTGGCATCCTGTCATAATAAAAATATCTAACCCTGTTTTATAGGAAAAGAATAAAAACCCTAAAACCACATACGTATATATATGCATTTGCATTTTTTTTAGTTTCAAGACTAACTTGATTATTTTATTTGTTTACCAAGATTGGTTCGCGGACTTGATTGCGATTTAAGAAAGTTAGAACTCCATCGATAAAAATGTTAGAGGTGCCAACAGTCGATTCTAACCCCATCTCAAGAGAGGAGTTTAAAAGTTTCAAAAAACAGATAGTCGAGATGACTTATCTTTTGAAAAAGTAGTGTAAAGTCCATCAAGATCCAAAAGTCAATGCTCCTCTTGAATCATCCTTTCGAGGAGAAGATCCAATACCTCCCAAAGTCAACGAGATGCTGATTTCGCCGCCTATATTTTAGTTTGGGAGTAAATCCATAAAGAATGTTCCAGTCGAGGTTTAACCGAAGAGAATCATTGATGTTCTCAAAGATAATGAGGTCAGAGAGATTCAAAAGAAAATGAAACAAACGGAAGAAGCCATCAAGAGTATCAAAAGGATTAGAAGCCATGACAGTGTTAACTATTCGGACTTATGCATCTTCCCTAGTGTCCGTTATCCTAAAAAATTCCAGATTCCCAAATTTGAAAAATATAACGAGTCAGGCGACCCATATACTCACTTGAAAGTTTACATCGGGGAACTTGGTTCTTATACTAAAGATGAAGGATTAAGGATACAACTATTCTAGAAAAACCTTACTGGGGAAGCAAGGACGTGGTATGACTAGCTAGACAATACAAATATCCATAATTAGGAGGACTTGGCCAATAGTACAGTTTCTAGTCTCAAATGGCACCAGATCGATATCAAATGACGAAATGAAGAAACAACCTAATGAGTCTTTCCGAGAATATGCACAGAGGTAGCGAAGGTTGGCCTCGCAAGTAAACCCCCCCATAGATGATAATTAAATGGTGATGACTTTCATTAATATTCAAGAGGCCCCTCATTACGAACGAGTATTAGCTGGCATTGGTAAGCCTTTTTACAGAAATGATCAAGCATGATGAGATGGCCAAGATGGGCCTTAAGGTTGGAAAATTTCGAGACTTTACAGCATTGGAAGTAGTTAATGAACAATTCTAATTAGGGAACTATTCGAGTGCCTTGAAAAGAAATCAAAAGAAGAGGGAAAAAGTATCCTTGGTGCTACAAGGGCAATCTAAAATGGTAAGCAATAGCCCACCCATCAGGATGCAATCAAGTCAACCATTACAGCAACAACCGACATTCCACTAAACTCAAGAAATACAAAAGAATGTTAAGAACATGAGGAATCAAAAACTTAATCCATTGGGAGATCCTCTTGAGAATGTGTAGAACCTATTGTTAGGACAAAAGAAGATTATCGAATTACTTCCAGCCGTTGACCCTAAAGGAAAAAAGATATGACCCTAATAAGCGATGTGCCTATCACTTCGGATCACCCAAGCATGACACCTAGGCGTATTAGTCTTTAAAGCACAAAATACAGAATATGATAGATAGTGGAGAGATCGTGGTCAAATAACTAGAGCAGCCTAACGAGCAAACCAATCCTCTTCCACAACACAACACTAAAGATGTGAACATGATAGGGGTTGGAAACATGAGAGAAAACCCAAAATATTTAAGAAGAATTGAGGAGCGTCCTTCGAAACCTGAGCTGAGGGTTGTACGATGGGAACGCCCATAAAAGAATGAAGTCGTAATACAACAACTATGGATGATTTAACATCAGATAAATTAGCTGACATATTTAATTGTATATCAACATCAGCTCACTCGGCAACTCATGAGTCAAATAGCCAAGGCATAAAGGACAGACACCCCCGGTTCAGTTTCGAAGGCTCCAAAAATAGTCTCGGTGACAGTCGATGATCAAATACAGTTGAAGGAACAACGGAAATAGACGAACAAAATAAGAAAGAAATCAAAGCAGCTAAATGCTGAGGAAAATCATCAATTGAATGAAAGGGGGTGCATAAGCCCAACAAAAAAGTTAAGAATCATCCATTAGAGAAAGAAAATTCACCCCATTAAACAAACCTAAGGAAGAAATCCTCCATTTGCTGATAGATAAGAAAAAGATCACGGAGTTGCTACCCCCTTTAAATCCTAGAGCAAAATGATATAACCTTACTAAGATATGTCTGTATCATTCTAACTCTCCTAGGCATGCTACGAAGGAATGTAACACAAAATTCAAGATCTGATCGAAAGCATAAATCTGAAGATAGCTAGTCACATTGCAATTTTCACTGGGAAAGAAGAAGGAATAGGATTGAAGGTCCTGACTTATCCATTAGAGGTGAAGAATGTGGAAGAAATAGTGGCCATGATCACAGACTTGGACCATGGGCAGAACGAAGCAACCGTAGTCCGAGGGATAACAAAGGAAGTGGAAGCACACCCTGTGAAATTATCTGCACCTAAACCTCTAATTTTGCCAGGCCCAATATCCTGTAGTCAGTTTAAAGGCGATTCCTTAGGATTATAGGACTAGTTTTGAATGTAAAACTATGTTATCGACAAGCAACCCCCTGTATTTGCTAACAAGAGTAACATAAAGGACGAAAAAGGTTAATGAAGGAGTGCCCGAGGAAAAGGCAATTGAATTCCTTGAGAAGATGAAGCACAAGGATGTGGAAATTGTGAAAAAGCTTGAAGAAGTCCCGCCCCAGATTTCTATCTTGTATATAATATTGGCTTTCGAAGACCACTGATGAATTCTGATAAAGGTGCTAAAGGAAGCACACTTACCCAAAACACTAGTTGGACATATCTTGGACAATAATGTCATATCTTTTTTTAACGACGATATACCCTCTAAAGAGACAGGACATCGAAAGCCTTTACATATAGCTGTTATAACATCTGTGTATGTTCTAGGTGGAATACTAATTGATGACGGATCAACCCTTAATATTTGTCCATACAATACTCTGGAAAGAATGAACATTAACCCAAATTGGATTCAAAATAGCCATGTGGTGGTTAGAGCGTTTGACAGGTCAATGAAAGATACCGTATGAGAAATTGAGCTACCTATAAAAAATGGGCCTTATACTTTTGATATCTCTTTTCAAGTATTGAACATTACTACTGGATACAATCTGCTACTAGGGAGGTCGTGGATTCACATGTCTGGAGTTGTCCCTTCGACTCTCTAACAACAACTGAAGTATATTATCAACGGGAATTTAGTGACAATATCGGTAGAGCCCGATTAGCCTTCATATGCCAACAAGGATATTCCCATGATAGGGTTGGATGAATCTGTTGAACCAACCAATTTCCAAGCTTTTTAAGTTAATACGACCCAATATCGTTTGTTGGGAACCCCCGCCTTAAAACCAAAGGTAGCCCCTAAGGTAATTGCGGTAGCACAAGAAATGATTAAAAAACAGTTTTGACCAAGACAAGGGCTTGGTAAGATTGGGTAAGTAATTAAACATTTGATCGAGTTACCAACATAATTGGGTAAGGCCGGATTGGGATATTAAGGAGGATCCAAACGAAGGAACCCACACAAAAGAATTCTTCCCCAGTTGGCAAACATCCTTTTCCCAAAGGTTGACAACCACGGTGCTGGTAGCATACAGTCCGAAGATGGTGGATGCACTTCCGATCACATATCCTAAAATGACAAAAAAGAGCTGATCTAGTCTGAAGAACTTGTCTGTACGCTTTTATTTACTTAACCTTTGTCGCCTCGCTTGGCCCTGCTATCCTTCCTTAACTCAGGTTGCTTGTTTGAACCTTATCTGAAAACATACAATCTATATTCATCATTATAGGATCATAAATTAATAGTCTTTGTTAAACTCAATCCATAATTACATAACTATTCGTCTCTAATCATTTCACATTTGATGTATTACACTTTACATAGGTTAATAATACATCCTAGCTTGCTCCCAACCTTTTACCTAACCCACAACATGGTTTGACTTAGCTTTAGGCTTGTTATACTATGTCATTCATCATTTCATTGTACTTTAACACGCTTTACACTGACCATTTTTATCAAGTATAGAGTTTATATAACTTGTTTCTATCATCCCATATCAAAATATAGCTTTTTGGAAGCTTAAAAAATTTTCAAATGCAAAGCAATCTCGCCCCGGCGCCACCGGAGCTCGCTGGTCGCGAAATTGGCTCAGCCGTGAACAGTAACATTGCGCCTCGGCTAGATGTTTAGTACAAAACATCTAGGCCCGGCCAAGTGTTCAAAAATTTCTGATTTTTGCCCTACCTTTGTCGATTTTTAATTTCTTCATCTTACATCCAATTGAACTGAAATTTGGACCACATCTAGACCTCACTACCTAGTATTTTATAAAAATTTTACTTGTCTCATTTGTCTTCTTAAAAATAGAGATACACTAGCCCTTAGGAGGGCTGTTCAACACGTTTCAACACTTAGAAAAATTTTCAACTTCAAAACCAACTTTTTACCAACTTTGTGATTTTTGGCCATAAGCTTTAAAACTCAATTCTAACACTTGACATAGTTCATATAGGTCATATATGACATGTCTAGACTTTCAAAACCATAAAACTTCGCACGAGGTGAGAACTATCCGTTAAAATTTATTTCGATTCGAAACGATCGATTCCGATCATTTGAATTGCCAATTCAATCAAATTTAAATTTGTCAATTACCAAATCAACCTAAACACATGTAATAACATAAAACTTAAGTGTTTGGCCTCATTTCACCTTTAATTCCTCAAGATTGCCAAAATCACACTTTAGTTGGATTTTTTTATAAACTTTTGCAAACTTTTTATTTCAACCTTTGAACTCAACTTGACATTTAAATTCCAAACACCACATAGGCTACCACATACTCATTTAACGACTTTAAAAGTCCACCTAACTTCTAACTGCACATTCTAATGCACTTTACAGATTACAAATTGATTTGTATAAGAAATATAGCCTAATATTCAATCTTTTCATACTAAAACATGCTTCTCAACCATTTGAGCATCTTGTATGCTATCTAACAACAGGATATGCATAAATCCGACATGTTCAACACTTCAAACTAGGATTTCATCAAAACCATCAACTTATTACGCATAATCATATCTCAAATCATGACTTTTAGCCTTAAACAGGAACTTGAATAGCATAACATCTTTGTCCTAGCACTTTGGAACATAGGGTTTCATAATTAATCACATATAAAGCATGTAACTTACATAACTCACAAAATCAAGCCATGTACCCTAAAGATACATGCATGGCCATCCTTATTCATAAACTAAAACACAAAAATGATAAGTTTACTAACTTCAACATGCTTATACCTTCTTGTATGACAAATTTCTTTACATAGATAGCTTCCTCTTGATGAGTACTTTATTTTTCCTTCTTTCTCCATGACCATTTAAGTTTTTTAGCTAATGGAATCCAAGCCTTTCTTCTCTTCTTCTCATGGCTTCTCCCTCTTCTTTCTCTCTCACGTATGGCTCATGTTTTCCAGCAAAATGAAGAAGAACAAATGCTCTACTAGCTTAAATAAAGCTTCACAATAATTGGCTTAAATTCACTTAACCATAGCTAACATTAACCAAGGGCGTTTCGGTCATTTCACTTATTAATTCAAGGGTATTCTTGTCATTTTGCCACTTGGGACACATACATCATTGCTTAATTTGTCAAGGGTATTTTGGTCTTTTTACCCTTAAGGACACAATGGTCATTATCCAATTTGTTGAGGGGCATTTTGGTTAAGCTTGAATTAAATTTCTTTTAATTCATTATTTGCTCATTTCTTATCCAATTCAAATCCTTTTTGATCCAAACTTGTTCCATTATGCTTGAATTTTATTCCATCATTAACCAACCCATAATTGGCTTGTCCCAATTTACTTGTCACACTTCAAAATATCAATTTCATTAATTAATAATCATTATACATAATAATTGCCAATTTGCACATTATTGACTTCATAATTTTCCTACGAACCGTCTCGATTCCATATTCCATAAACTTTACTTTCCGACATCTAAACTAGTCGTCATACTCATTATTTATATAAACCGCTTTCTTGAAAAGCGAACCTCGACCGGATTATCAAAATCCATCATCCTTTATCCTTTTAAACTTATAATACCCTTATTACGACTTTACGTCCCTTCCACTTGTTTACATAGCACTTAAATGCCAATTTAACCATTCTTACATTCAACATACTTTTTACTCATTCTCAGGGTATTGCATTCCCTGCTTACACATCGTTTACATGATTATCTTATTTCAATCCATAATATCAATTTCATTATAACCTTCCAAATATTCACATACCAACCCTTTAATATCCATAATTCCTTAATACTTCAGTTAGATCAAACAGATCCTTCCTTTCAGCACATACAACCATACTTCACATTGTCATTCTCATACTCCCGCCTCTCCAGGCCTATTCATTTAACTCATTATTAATTTTCATGACTAATTCTCAATTAACTTAAGCTTTTCTTATTTTCTTTACTCATCTTTCTATATTCAATCACATATATACATATACACATACACAATCTATTACCTGCTGACACATAACATTATGTACTACACTAATTTCTTTCAAACAACCCTATTGTGGGTACTACCATCAATCATTCATCTCAAATCCATTCTATTACCATTTGATCATCAGATTCATATTCATTATTATTCATTTATATCTTAATTCTCTCAGACAATTTAAATATCTAATTGGTCCATAAACATTCTATAGATCCTTATTCACACTAAGAATTCTTCTAAACTATTCAACCACATAGGTACATCTCTATCTTATCAACCACACAGGTCACATCTATCACATCATAATTCACATTAATCATTCCTTAATACATTATTTCATTCTTAACTAGGTTTTATCATATAACCTTTACATAATTAAATAAAATCCTTATTTGGAATTCCTGTAAAAATTCGGGATGTCACATTCACCTCTCCTTCAAAAAAAATTTGTCCTCGAAATTGCTGTGTATTCATATCTCAATCATTTGCAATATACATATCTCATTTGCATTCAATCAACAAAACTAGGTTTTCAACTAACCTTTGCATTCTCTCCTCTCTCTACCCATCTTACCCATTTCTAACATTCATTCCATAATATTGGAATGTCTTTAAGGAATCTTCACAATTGTTCAATAACTGTGAAGTTGTATGAACAAATAGGAATAACTTTTCCATAAATATACAACTTTTGCTTTTAAAACAAAACTTTAACTTTTGCTGATGGGTCAATAAAGACCAATGAACTCGTTAAGAATATTAGCAATCACAAAGACTACGAATACCCAAAGGTCATAACCACCAGGAACATGAGTTCACGACGCAACCACGCCACTCTATTTTTCTGGCCTATTGGCACACTAGGTGATCAGCCTATTGTACCCTTTTTCTTTTCTTTTGGGTTGAACCGTGTTAACCAACCCTTGTACCATATCCCCTTTTCAGGGTTGTTCACCTCAGACTTTCAAAACATTTTTCTTTATCCAGTATTTGGATTTAAAAAACATTTATTCATTTTTAGCAGAATTGTCTAGTCGAACAAATGACATAGACTTACATTAATAAACTATTCATTTCTTGAAAATCTGCAACTTTTAAACATTTATTTTCACCGTGACTGCATCACATTGCAATATGTAATGATGTATCAGTGGTTAAACTCCCACTTCCATACTATTGTTACCATGCTCTGAGAATGCCATCATTGGCTCAAAATTTGAATTATTTCACACCATATTCAATAGTGTGACAATGGTTTTTATAAATACATTTTGAAATTTTCAAAATAAATTTGTCTAGCCGAATCAATTAGCATAGACCCCTGAATCACAATATTTTAAAAAAAATCACTTTTCGATACTTGAACAAAACATTTTGCTGCACCAACGTGCGAAAATAAGCACATTTTAAAAACATGAATGGTTTAGCATAGCTAGAAGAGTGGATTGCCTACCCAATCCTAATAATCTCTTCTTTACTTCATTCCTTAATTCCCTTACTCCTTTCTTATAATTCTATCTCTTCATATATCCTTAATCTTAGCCAATATCTGAGAACTATAGCTCCTAACTTATGGCTCTCTACTCTAACCCAACCCTGTTCATCAAACTTGCCACGCATTTGGGCTCAGGAACTTACCACAATCATATGGTTTGAGGAGCTTGTCCTAGTCAGGCTATAGTCGCTCATTCGCTGAGGGGCTCCACCATACAATCATGAGTCACGAACTTACTATACGTTTGGGTTTTCAGAACACCCAACTAACCTTAATCTTTCTCATTTAATACTTCTCACTTCTTATGTATCAAGTACATGTAGAAGAAAAGAATTACCTTTTTAACATACATAACCGATACCGTGATGCTGGATCTTCACTGATAATCACGATAGGAAGCTAAGCAAGTACAAATCCCCATCCCATACCGAGGAAGTGCACACTTGGCCACTACCATGAGTCCTCAATGAAAAATCTCACATACCCTAAGCTTTTCCTCAACTTAACATTTCCTTTACTTTTTCTGATATGAATTTTATCAAATCATATCTTACAACTCATTAAGAGTCCCTATTTACTTCTTATAATTCACAACTCCTCAAGAGTCCCTTAACCTTCTCTTACCATTTACAACTCATTTAGAGTCCATTTTTCGTCTCATTGATTGCCTAGGATCTCATGGCCCATTTGCCCTTTATCATTGTCTTATCTTAAAATATCCTTTACTATTCCTTAATCCTGAATTCCCAAAATTCATTTTCTTCTCACACAACTCCTTTAGAGTCCAATACTTTAGTAACTATTTTTTTCTCACAAAGGTCATAGCCTAAGGTACTCATACCTAAAGTCTATAATCTGTCTGCTCTGATACCACCTGTAATGCCCCGAGATCCCGACCTTCCTTAATTCTATCCATTTATATCTGGATTACATAATTATTAACTTTAAATCCATTTTTATAATCATAAAACATATTTACGGCGATCTCATGCGTTAAACTTAACCATTAATCCTTTAACACCTTTTTATTTGACCATAAATACGATCCATATATATATATATTTTTATTTTATAACACTTTATCTTACATCCCTTATCTGTCTCAGGATCGCAACGTTCATTTATCAATCATTAGAACTTAGGTCAAATATTAAATAATTGTGACCTAAAATATTATCATTTCATAAACAAATATATATAGTCATGAGTTTCATAACCTGTAAATAAAAATTTGCCATGAAGTATTCATACATGGCCCTATTTAACTATACCTGTATCAAATATGATCTTATTCGCTTGTACCTGTTTACATAATTATGTACCACACATACAAGTTTATCACATGTATAACTTGACCATCAATAATACATTTATCTTATCCTTTATATCCTTCCTCCGAATAATACATACATTCACATTTAATTCCATGGATTTACAGACCATTTACTCTCTTGTTACAATCATGGTTTGACAAATTACATATATCAAATTTCTTCATGCTGACCCATCTATTCACATTCTTTACCTTAGCTACACCGGAACCTTCGGCCTTCTTGAACTGTACCTGAAACGTTAGTTCATAGCAAGAATGAGCATAAAGCTCAGCAAGTTAATCAGATAGCACATTTCATGCTCGCAATTCTTAATATGCGTCATGCAACCTTTCTCTTAATATGTTATGCTTAATGTCATGTAATTCATTTAGCAATTAAACCACATAATTGCACATATGGCACATTTCAACTCATTTACTATCACGTAGTTCACATAGAACATATACTACACTTAAGTCTGAAGAACTTGCCTGTACGCTTTTATTTACTTAACCTTTGTCGCCTCGCTTGGCCATGCTATCCTTCCTTAACTCAGGTTGCTTGTTTGAACCTTATCTGAAAACATACAATCTATATTCATCATTATAGGATCATAAATTAATAGTCTTTGTTAAACTCAATCCATAATTACACAACTATTCGTCTCTAATCATTTCACATTTGATGTATTACACTTTACATAGGTTAATAATACATCCTAGCTTGCTCCCAACCTTTTACCTAACCCACAACATGGTTTGACTTAGCTTTAGGCTTGTTATACTATGTCATTCATCATTTCATTGTACTTTAACACGCTTTACACTGACCATTTTTATCAAGTATAGAGTTTATATAACTTGTTTCTATCATCCCATATCAAAATATAGCTTTTTGGAAGCTTAAAAAATTTTCAAATGCAAAGCAATCTCGCCCTGGCGCCACCGGAGCTCGCTGGCCGCGAAATTGGCTCAGCCATGAACAGTAACATTGCGCCCCGGCTAGATGTTTAGTACAAAACATCTAGGCCCGGCCAAGTGTTCAAAAATTTCTGATTTTTGCCCTACCTTTGTCGATTTTTAATTTCTTCATCTTACATCCAATTGAACTGAAATTTGGACCACATCTAGACCTCACTACCTAGTATTTTATAAAAATTTTACTTGTCTCATTTGCCTTCTTAAAAATAGAGATACACTAGCCCTTAGGAGGGCTGTTCAACACGTTTCAACACTTAGAAAAATTTTCAACTTTAAAACCAACTTTTTACCAACTTTGTGATTTTTGGCCATAAGCTTTAAAACTCAATTCTAACACTTGACATAGTTCACATAGGTCATATATGACATGTTTAGACTTTCAAAACCATAAAACTTCGCACGAGGCGAGAACTGTCGGTTAAAATCCATTTTGATTCGAAACGATCGATTCCGATCATTCGAATTGCCAATTCAGTCAAATTTAAATACGTTGATTACCAAATAAACCTAAAAACATGTAATAATATAAAACTTAAGTGTTTGGCCTCATTTCACCTTTAATTCCTCAAGATTGCCAAAATCACACTTTAGTTGGATTTTTTATAAACTTTTGCAAACTTTTTATTTCAACCTTTGAACTCAACTTGACATTTAAATTCCAAACACCACATAGGCTACCACATACTGATTTAAGGAATTTAAAAGTGCACCTTACTTCTAACTGCACTTTCTAATGCACTTTACAGATTACAAATTGATTTGTATAAGAAATATAGCCTAATATTCAATCTTTTCATACTAAAACATTCTTCTCAACCATTTAAGCATCTTGTATGCTATCTAACAAAGGGATACGCATAAATCCGACATGTTCAACTCTTCAAACTAGGATTTCATCAAAACCATCAACTTATTACCCATAATCATATCTCAAATCATGACTTTTAGCCTTAAACATGAACTTGAATAGCATAACATCTTTGTCCTAGCATTTTGGAACTTAAGGTTTCATAATTAATCACATATAAAGCATGTAACTTACATAACTCACAAAATCAAGCCATGTACCCCAAAGATACATGCATGGCCATCCTTATTCATAAACTAAAACACAAAAATGATAAGTTTACTAACTTCAACATGTTTATACCTTCTTGTATGGAAAATTTCTTTACATAGATAGCTTCCTCTTGATGAGTACTTTATTTTTCCTTCTTTCTCCATGACCATTTAAGTTTTCTAGCTCATGGAATCCAAGCCTTTCTTCTCTTCTTCTCATGGCTTCTCCCTCTTCTTTCTCTCTCACGTATGGCTCATGTTTTCTAGCAAAATGAAGAAGAACAAATGCTCTACTAGCTTAAGTAAAGCTTCACCATAATTGGCTTAAATAGACTTCACCATAGCTAACATTAACCAAGGGCGTTTCGGTCATTTCACTTATTCATTCAAGGGTATTCTTATCATTTTGCCACTTGGGACACATACGTCATTACTTAATTTGTCAAGGGTATTTTGGTCTTTTTACCCTTTAGGACACAATGGTCATTATCCAATTTGTTGAGGGGTATTTTGGTCAAAAGCCATTTTTGCTTGAATTAAATTTCTTTTAATTCATTCTTTGCTCATTTCTTATCCAATTCAAATCCTTTTTGATCCAAACTTGTTTCATTATGCTTGAATTTTATTCCATCATTAACCAATCCACAATTGGCTTGTCCCAATTTACTTGTCACACTTCAAAATGTCAATTTCATTAATTAATAATCATTATCCATAATAATTGCCAATTTGCACATTATTGACTTCATAATTTTCCTACGAACCGTCTCGATTCCATATTCCATAAACTTTACTTTCCGACATCTAAACTAGTCGTCATACTCATTTTTTATATAAACCGCTTTCTTGAAAAGCGAACCTCGACCGGATTATCAAAATCCATCTTCCTTTATCCTTTTAAACTTATAATACCCTTATTACGACTTTACGTCCCTTCCACTTGTTTACATAGCACTTAAATGCCAATTTAACCATTCTTACATTCAACATACTTTCTACTCATTCTCGAGGTATTGCATTCTGTACTTTCACATCGTTTACATGATTATCTTATTTCAATCCATAATATCAATTTCATTATAACCTTCCAAATATTCACATACCAAGCCTTTAATATCCATAATTCCTTAATACTTCAGTTAGATCAAACAGATCCTTCTTTTCAGCACATACAACCATACTTCACATTGTCATTCTCATACTCCCGCCTCTCCAGGCCTATTCATTTAACTCATTATTAATTTTCATGACTAATTCTCATTTAACTTAAGCTTTTCTTATTTTCTTTACTCATCTTTCTATATTCAATCACATATATACATATACACATACACAATTTATTACCTGCTGACACATAACATTGTGTACTACACTAATTTCTTTCAAACAACCCTATTGTGGGTACTACCATCAATCATTCATCTCAAATCCATTCTATTACCATTTAATCATCAGATTCATATTCATTATTATTCATTTATATCTTATTTCTCTCAGACACTTTAAATATCTAACTGGTCCATAAACATTCTATAGATCCTTATTCACACTAAGAATTCTTCTGAACTATTCAACCACATATGTCCATCTCTATCTTATCACCCACACAGGTCACATCTATCACATCATAATTCACATTAATCATTCCTTAATACATTATTTCATTCTTAACTAGGTTTTATCATATAACCTTTACATAATTAAATAAAATCCTTATTTGGAATTCCTGTAAAAATTCGTGATGTCACATCATCACCCCTTGGGACACGTTTTGTTATTAACGCCTCGCGTTTGGTCTCACAATTGCAGGAGTTGTTTATTAAAGGGCTATGATGGCCTTATTTTTTGACATGATGCATAAAGAGATCGAGGTCTACTTAGACGATATTATTGTTAAATCAAAGAATGAAACTAACCATACATCTCATCTCAAGAAATTGTTCGATCGTCTGCGAAAGTATAAGTTGAAGCCGAATCCCGCCAAATGCGTTTTCGAGGTTAAATAAGGAAAGTTGTTGAGATTTATGGTAAGCAACAGGGGCATTAAAATAGATCCTGTAAAAATCAAGACCATCACAGAAATGCCAATTCCACAAACTGAAAAGGAAATACGGGGATTCTTAGGAAGGATCAACTTTACCAGTCATTTCATATCCGAGTTAACAACCACTTGTGAGCCAATTTTAAAATTGCTAAGAAAGAATTCTCCTATAAAGTAGAATGAGGATTGTCAGGAAGCGTTCCTCACTATCAAGAAGCAACTGGTTAAAACACCCGTATTGATACCTCCTCAGGACGGGTTCCCCTGTTTATGTACATCTCAGTTAATTCCAACACAATGGGATGCATGTTAGGGCAAAAAGACGATCAGGGCAAAGAGCGAGCCATATATTACCTCCGCAAAAGATTCAGTAGCTGCAAACAAAATTACACTATTATAGAGAAAACTTGTTATGCCATCGCATGGGCCACTATGAGACTATAGCATTATTTACACAGACATACAACCTACTTATTATTTCACATGGATCCTTTAAAATACATACTTGACAAATTAATATTGAACTGCAGACTGTCAAGGTGGTAACTTGTAATAACCACGAATTCTATATGTCATTGTAATTATAATTATTAAATAATTAGCAATGAATTAAAATCTTTGTACTAATTATTTGTGCATTAAATAATTGAAGGAATATCCTTGTGTATGTGTACATTTATCTTGTAGGATAGCAAGGTGGTAGAATAAATTATTAAAACAAGTCTAATTGGATTATATTTTAAGTCCAAAAGATGTATTAAACTAGGTCCAATAAATTAACCTAGTAGTCCATGTATTTAATTAAATGTTGGTTCATGTTATAATTAAAACTAGCCCAATGCTTAATTTAATTAAATGTAGCATGTGTTGGTTAAAGTAAGCTCAATGGAATAAATAAATTAAGCCCAAACAAATTAAATAGATGAGCCCAATAGAAATATTAAATTGATCCAAAGTGTAGCCCAAACTAAGACAAAATTTTGGTCAATGAATATATATATATATATATATATATATATATATATATATATGTATATATGTATAAATGGACATTAAAAATAAAGCAAAAGGGGCCCAAAAAGGGGCCATTTGGCTGCCCAAATGAGGGCCCCACATGGGGTGACTTGTTGATCAAAGGTTGCTTCTTTTACACCCTATGTCATGCTTTACTCAAGCTCCAAAATGAATTGCAAGCAACATGTCAATCAAGTAGTCAATCCAAGTAGTCAATCCTAGGAATAATATGCATGAATTAGCATCTTAAGTAGGTTTAATTAATGTGGTTAGTTGATTAGTAGCTTAAGTAAGTAAACCACTTGAGTCCTATAAATAGAAATTACCCACACTTGTGCAATGTTGGGCATTTGTTTTCTTACTAGCATTTTTAGAGAGAGAAATAAATTCTAGAGAGAAGTGAGAGCTTTATTGGAGAGTCTTGAGAGATATTACACTAGAAATATATATCTAGTAGCCAAGGTAGAGTCTCTAGCATAGTTCATAGCCAAGGGAAGAAGAGCATCTAAGTCAAAAAGGTTTAAAAGTGTTTTATATCTTTAACTTTCTATTTCTATGGTCAAAATATATTTTTAACCGATCAAATCTTATTTTGAGGCTTTAGAAGTCTGAAGCTATCATATATAGGTAGATTCATAATTCGATATGTTTATTACATGTATTTATATGTGTAGTATACAAATAAACGGAAGACTAGTTCATATAATATTTTACCGATAAAACCCTAGTTAGTTATGTGCTATTTGTTGCTGTAGTTTGAAATATACAAGTTGGATATTTGATTTCTATGACTAGAAAGTTATATTTATGAGAAATAAAGACAACCAAACTTGAATCTCTAAAAAATATGAAGAAATGAAGAAGTTATGACTTTTACCGTAAAACATGTCATTTTGAAACCCTAGATGGTTCGATCTTAAATTTCATGTAAAACGTTTTCAAAAATATGATCGAACCATGAAATGTTATAAAACAGGAAGTTAAGAAGATAAAAAAAAATTGAGTTTATGTCATTTGGATGTGTAGATTTCATTTTATTTAAGTTCAAATCAAAAGTGTCAAAATTGGAAAATCTGAAGAAAAAAAAAATTGGAAAATGTTTCTGCCGGACTGCGCCGAGGCGCAGTGCATGTTTCCAGAATTTTAATTAATTTCGGTCTGGGTCGGGTCGGTTTTGGCCGGGTCGGGTCAGGTCAGTTCGGGTCAGAAAGTGAAAAATATTCTAAAAATTAGTTTAGTATTTTTGGGTCCACTAAATGTAACTTAAACATTATAGATAGTTAATTTAATAAGTAATAGGGAATAAATATTATTAATGGGTTAATAATATAGGTAAATTAATAAAATATTATTAAATAAATAATAATATTAGAAAATAATAAAATATTATTAAATGAATAATAATATTAAAAAATAAATAAAATATTATTAAATGATTAATAATATTAAGAAATTAATAAAATATTATTAAATAAATAAATAATATTAAGAAATGAATAAAGTATTATTAAATAATTAATAATATTAAGAAATTAATAAAATAATATTAAATAAATAAATAAAATATTATTAAATAATTAATAATATTAAGAAATCAATAAAATATTTTTAAATGAAGAATAATATTAAGTAATGAATAAAATATTATTTAAATGATTAATAATATTAAGAGGTAAATAAAATATTATTAAATTATTAATAATATTATAAAGGTATCAAAATTTTATTAAATAATTAATAATATTAGAAGTATAATAAAATATTATTAAATTTTTAATAATATTAGATAGGAGGTTGCACTATATTAAATAATTAATATAGGTTTCATATGATTAAAATATTATGAAGTGATGATAATATTTCCTATGTGTTTAATATATCCTTAATTATATAATTATGTAGTTAAGTGTTAAAGATGTACGATATTCAAAGGTTATCATATGAATGTATATATGATTCTAATTTAAAGATCAACTTGATTAACTATTAGGTCTATTCAAAGAAAATTAAATCGAATTGATTAGCAGTAATCAACACACGAGCCAAGTTCTCTAACCATACTTAAATTATATTAAGCAAGTTTTCTGTGACGACCCCAAATCCGGGTTTCATAACCTCGGGTTTGGTTCTCCACTGTACAATACTTACTAACAATTAAATACATAAATTGCATTTAAACTTCGCAGAATAATATAAAAAGTTCCTTATAAAAAGGCTACACTTCCCAAGGTCGATTAACCTTAATCGTAACATTACATATCTTAAGGGAAATACAAAAGATTTACAAGGAAATTACATAACAGTAATTTAAGTCTAGCATGCATTTACTAATCTACGCGTTTGCTTTTCCCTTGCCTTTGTCTTGTTTAGAACATTCGGGTTTAGCTGAAATTAAGTCATGATATAGCAAGAATGAGCAACTAAATGGCTCAGCAAGTTTATAAACAACAACATACGATATATCATGATGAAAAGGGAAATAACATCAGGGCTTTCAACAATGAATAACAGTTGCGAAAGAAATCAAGAATCAATATTTCAATATAAGAAGGAATTGATTCTTTACTGCTGAGTGGTCTTTAATGACCATGAACTGCTACTAAGGTAGAACAAACATACATATATCTGACACCTCAAAAAATGGGACATTCGAGAGGATCAGTCCTCTTACGTCCTATGTATATGCATAACAGTTAGATTTCTTGTGCAAATTCGGTTTCCCAACAAATAAAAATCATCTTTAACTAGGGTTGTTCATTCTCAGTCTTACTATAAGAATCCGCACCAACAATTAGTTTGGATAAACTTTTAAAATATTCAATTTGAAGAATTTAAACATGCATTGTCTAGCCGAAATAATTAGCTTAGACATTCTTAAACAGTTCTTGAATTAATAAACTATAACATTTTTAAAAGCACTAAGTGCGAATACAATAACAAATACTGATGTGGAATAATTTTAGATAATTAATCCACTTTAAGCTCTGTCAAATAACTACGAGTGTAGATACTTGCTCAATAATAATTGAATTACTCAATGTAATTACAGTTGAATAAAACTTGCAACAATAAGTACAAGTTAGGGTTCAGAAGAAACTTGCCTTGTGCGTGGTCTACTGCTAACCAATTAAATTTAATTATCTTTAGATAGACTTAACAATTAATCAAGTTGATCTTCAAATTAGTATCATATACGCATTCATATGATAACATCTATACATGTTATACCTAACCACATAATTAAATAATTAAGGTTATATTTAAACACTTAGAAAATATTATCATTACTTAATAATATTTCAATCACATAAAACCAATATTAATTACTTAATATAATTCACATTCTTATCTAACATTATTAACAATTAATAATATTCTATTAGTCTTATAATATTATTAATCATTTAATAATATTATATTATCTTTCTAATATTATTAATCTCTTAATAATATTTTATTAATCTTTTAATATTATTAATCATTTAATAATACTTTATCACATTATTAATATTATTAATCATTTAATAATATTTTATTCATCTTTTAATATTATTAATCATTTAATAGTACTTTATTCATTATCTAATATTATTAATCATAATATTTTATTCATTTACCAATATTATTACCTACTTAATGATATTTCATTAACTTATTAATATTATTACCCATGTAGTAATATTTAATCATTTACAAATGTTATAATCATTTAATAACATTTTAATCACATATTAATATTATTACCCACTTAATAATATTTTATTACAAACAATACCAATAGTTAACTTTTTAATTGTGTTAATGTTACCCTTTATTTTATACATTTAGCTACCAATTAGTTACTAATAAACTCCATATATTGATTTAATATCCAAATACATTCATTTTACACTTATTTTAACTTAATTTATCAAAAAACCCTCGATCCGGACCGACCCGACCCGTACCGACCAAAATTTGCTAGGCAGAATGTTCGGGCGCAGCTGCGCCCACACCGAGCGCAGGTGCGCTCGGCCAATCTGTTCGAAACTTAAATTTTTGGCTGCACGACCATCCGGCGCTCAGACAACCATAACTTCTTTATTTTAAAACATTTTGAGGTAATTCTTGAGTTCACTCTCATCAGAATTTACCCCTCTACAATTTATCTTTGGATCATAAATCCAAATTATGAACATACCTAGACTCAAAACTGCTCACAAGGATAAAGTGAAAATTAACTTCACAAATCCTTGGTTTTATTGGTTCAAACTTGAATAAAATGTGATCTACATGTCCAAATGACACAAACTCAATTTGGTTAACCTTGTAACTTCTTGTTTTATAATATGTCATGGTTCAATCACATTTTTGAAAACGTTTGACACGAAATTTAAAGATCGAACCACCTAGGGTATAAAAACGATATCCTTTGCGGTAAAAGCTATAACTTCTTCGTTATTCAATATTTTTGAAAGCTTCAAGTTGGATTTTCTTTAAAACTCATAGATCTAACTTTCTAGACATAAAAATTCAATTCCCAACTTGTATATTTCAAAATACAACATTAAACCTAACATGCATCGTTAGGGTTTTACCAGTAAAATGTGTTATGAACATTTCTACTAATTTTTATGCATTACACACCTACCAAATCATGATATAAACACATCATACTATGAATATACATATATTACATAGTTAAATACCTCTAGCACATCAAAATAAGTTTTGATCTGTTAAAAATAGATTTTAACAGTTCAAAAATTATCTAGGCTACAAAAATGAAATTTAAGAGAAGTTAGAGCACTTTTAAACCTTGTGGTCTTGGATGCTCCTCTTATTCTCCTACCAAAATATTTTGTGAAGCTAGCGGACATTGACCAAGCTCCTTCTCTAGCTTTTTCACTCAACACCCAAGTATATCTCTCAAATGCTCACAAATGCTCTCACTTTCTCTCTTGTATTCTCTAGGAAATGAACTAGCAAACTTGATACAAGTGTGGAGTGCTCTATTTATAGTACTCTACTAACACTTCATTAACATTCTTAATCAACCAATGTTGGTGAAATTACAAGCTAATTAAGCTTACTATTGCATGGATGAACAATGTGAGTGACATTGTGATTGACTAAGGTTGTTGGCCAACTTTGATTTAGTGTGAGTTTGAAGCAACATGCAAGATCAAGCAACCCCAAGTGGGCCCCCTAAAATCTCAGCAAAAATGGGATTTAATCACCCATTTTTGATTTATTTTTAATGATTTATTATATATATATATATATATATATATATATATATATATATATATATATTCATATATGTAACAATGTTGACCATTTTTGACTTCCTATTAGGCTCTATATTGGACCTTAGGATTAAATATATTGGGCTCATCCATTGAATTGGTTTGGGGTCAATTTAAATAACACATTAGACTGACATTTAAATAACTATGATACCTTTAATTAAAATAAGCATTGGGTTTGTTAAATTAATTACATGGGCTAGTAATTAAATTAATTACATGGGCTACTAGGTTAATATCTTTGACCTAATTTAACAACTCATTTGGATTTAAAATATAATCCAATTAGATTTGCTTTAATTAATTATACACCTTGCTTTAATTCTTTAAATAAATATATACATACATAAGTACATTTATTTAATTATCTAATGCACAATTAATTAGTACCAAAATTTTTAAATTCATTGCTAATTATTTCTTAATTATAATTACAATGACTAATGAAATTCGTGGTCATTACATTTTCTATACCTGAAATTATTTTTATTTTTCAAGAGTTTAAGTGGTTAATTATTAAAAATTGATCCACATCCATATTGTTTATGAATCCGCACATAGTGCATTTGAAGCTTTATAGTTCTTGATTCATGAACTGTATTAAAAATGTTTGAGCTAATTGTTTAGCTAGACATTACATGTATAAATTCAATAACTTGAATACTTTTAAAAGCTAAGTCTGAATGCTCCAAGAATGACAAGGGCAAGGGAAAAGCCAGAGCTTAGATTAAATTATGCATGTTACTTAGTTGTTTAATATGTAATTCAGTTTGTAAATCTTTTGTAATCCCTTAAGATATGTACTGTGTATTAAGGTTAGAATACCTTGGGATTATAGTCTTTTTATAAGGAACCTTTATGTATTATTCTGCGAAGTTTAAATGAAGATTTTTAATTTTTAGTTGTTATTATATTTTGGATAGTGAGAACCAAACCCGAGGTTATGGAACCCGGATTTGGGGTCATCACAGGTTGGTATCGGAGCTGTAGGTTATAGAACTTTAGGTTGCGAAACTTTAGGATATAACCTTAGAAGAGTCAACTTATTTAGAGTTATAGGAGATGAATTGAGGAAATTCATCGAGTTGATGAGTAACACAATTAAATATATTTTCATTTTATCAATGAATATATTTTATTGTGATACTGATATAGTTTTGTTTGTATGATTGTAGGATGTCTAAGATCAGACAGTCTAGTCACAGAGTTGAGGAAGATTTTATTGATATCCATATGGATACTGCATAGCCGCTGATGGCTAAACCAGTAGAGGATCTAGTCTGATCTAGAGATGGGGGATAGAGAGGAGCCAGTCAGAGGTGGAGTGATGAGGCCCTACAGCGAGGCCGAGTCTGAAGAGTCTGAGGATGAGGAGCTAGCGGAGTATGCTGATGGCATGGGAACTACTGCCAGTAATGTTATCGAGGCGTTGACTACCAGGAACAAGGAGCTGGAGGAAAGAGTTCAACATTTATAGGAGGAAAATCTGACCCACCAAGATATGGAGGATCAGTACAAGGCGGTAGCTTATCAGTTCTCTAGCGAGAACACGGAGCTTAAGGAGAAGATAACAGGTCTGGAGGAGCAGATATAGGGGTACGAGGACTCCGTAGAACACATTGGGTTGCTAGCCCATCTGATGGTTGATCAGGACGCCAAGCTACAGGCTAAGTTAGCAGCGACTGAAGCTAGATTAGTAGAGGCTGAGCTGAAGGTTCAGCAGGTTTAGGCAAAGAAGGAGGCCATCAGGGCCCATTGGCAGGAGGCGATAGAAGATAGGATAGAGATGGAGACTTAGAGAGATGCAGCACATGGGTAGATGATAGAGCTAGAGGATGAGATTCGCGATAAGAGGGTGATAATCGATAGGCACAGTTATGTTTATCGCTCTTCAGTCGGCAGATTTCAGAGCAGGGTACACTACTACCTAGCTAAGGAGGGCCAGTCCATGAACACTATCAGCAGGGGCTTGGTGATGGCCATAGGGGATGAGGAGTATGATGATGCAGTTTGTCGGGGGATGCAAAGTCAGTAGTATTAGTTATTTTATGATGTCTTATGTATATAGAGACAGTAGAACCCAACTTTTGGTTTGATAGAGGTTTAGTATGTTGTAAATCCCAACTTTAGGAAGTTGTGGGATATGTTTATGATTAGATCCCTTCTTTTGTAACCTTTTAGGGACAGAGTCATTTATAGCAGTATGCTTGTGATGTAAGGTGCTATGCACTACTGTTTTAGTATATGAATATAAATGCAGTTATGTTTTATAATTATGTGTTTCAATTGGTCAAATCTTTACATGTAATAATTAATGTTAAAAGATAAAAGAATAAGATTAAGAAATAATAATAACTTAGAAGTTTTTCTTTTCTTTAATCAGACAATGGCGCCACGTAGATAGCCATCAAGAAACCAAAGAGTAGAAGATTCAGTTAACAACGACGAGAGGGGACACAATGTAGACCCAATGCAGAACTTTATCGACATGCTAGTAGAGGCAATGCAGAATCGACATCCAGTAGTAGAAAATCTGCCACCACCGCTGAATCAGTTGGCAAATTTTAAAGACTTTAAAACAGTCGGACAGCAAGAGTTTAGGAGAACGTCAGACCCAATTGAGGCCCAGTCATGGATAAAGGAGATATAGAAGGCATTTGTTATTGCGAGAGTAGTGGAGGAGAAAAAGACTATTTTTGTTACCTACACGATGAAAGGGGGAAGCTAATTTCTGGTGGGAAGTTAATCAGAATAAGGCTGGGGAAGGTGTGGTGTCATGGGCAAGGTTTAAAGAAATATTCGATGTGAACTACTTTCCAAAAAGTATGAAAAGTAGAATGGAAGTTAAATTTCTAGAACTGAAGTAGGAGAATATGTCGGTACTTGAGTACGCGGCAAAATTTAATGAGTTGGTCAGGTTCGCTCCACATCAAGTGGACACAGAGGAACACAAGGCCAGAAGGTTTGAGAATGATTTAAGACCTTGGGTATTCAACAAGGTGGCAGTGCTACAGATTGATTTATTCTCAACTTTGCTGAAAAACTCAATCATAGCTGAAGGAGGAAACGAGGCGTTAACCAGGTATAACCAGGAGAGGAACAAAAAGCGGAGTGAAGGAGGAAGTAAGAATAGTAGCAGCGGGGGCAACAACAATAATAAGCGTAAATAGGACAACAGTAACAATAAGAGCTCAGGAAATCAACAAGAAAATTTCCAGAATAAGAAAGCATGCAGTAAATGTGGAAAGAATCATTCCGAAAAATGTATAAAGGGCAAGAATACATGCTACAACTGCAGATAAGAGGGGCAAATTTCTCCAAATTGTCCCCTCCTAAAGAAAGTAAAATGTTAATCCTGCGGAGCCACTGATCATATGATAAAGGATTGTCCTAATAAGAAGAATGATGGA
Organism: Hedera helix; assembly: GCA_947179155.2. NCBI lineage: Eukaryota > Viridiplantae > Streptophyta > Magnoliopsida > Apiales > Araliaceae > Hedera > Hedera helix. Next base: position 20,244,016 of record OX359281.1, on the reverse strand, counting down.
GGAAGTGGCTACAAAGGAAAGAACAGCAGATTGGCTATCGGGGGACCAGTACAGTAGAATAAGCCGACATCACGAACTTTCAACATGACAATGCAAGACGCCGTTGAGTCAAAAGACGTGATGTCAGGTATTATTCTAATCAATAATATAAATGCTTATGTATTATTTGATTCGGGTGCTACCTGTTCATTTGTGTCTGATGATTTCACTAGATTATTAGATTTGCCTAGAGAAAAACTAAAAAATCCAATGAACATAGAAGTTGCAAATAAAGAAGTGATTCCTGTAGAGTATATACATAGAAATTGTTGTGTTGAAATTAGGGGTCAGAAGTTGAATGTGAACTTAATTCCGATACGTTTGGGGGAGTTTGATGATATACTGGGAATGGATTGGTTGTTTAAGCATGGACCGACAATTAATAGTCAGACGAAATGTATACACCTTAAGACACCAAATAGGTCTAAGGTAGTATTTTATGACAGCAAGTCGTTACGACAATCTTGTTGTTTGACGATGATACATGCCAAGAAATTGTTGAAGAAAAGATGTGTAGGATATCTAGAACATGTGGTGGATACACAAATGGTGAATCTTGAGATAGAACAAATACCAGTAGTTAAGGAGTTCATGGATATTTTTTCAGATGAACTGTCAGGTCTTTGGCGAGATAGGTAGATAGAATTTGTGATTGATTTAGTACTGGGGACAACACCGATATCAAAGGCACCTTATAGGATGGCTACTGTAGAAATGAAGGAGTTAATGGTTCAGTTGCAAGAATTGTTAGATAGGAAGTACATTCAGCTGAGTGTTTCTCCATAGGGAGCATATGTGATGTTTTTAAAGAAGAATGATGGATCGATGAGACTTTGTATGGACTATAGGGAGTTGAACAAAGTAAAGATTAAGAACAAGTACCCGTTGCCAAGAATTGACGATCTTTTTGATAAACTAAAAAGGACGAAGTACTTTTCAAAGATTGACTTAAGGACTAGTTATCATCAGTTAAAAGTAAAGTAAGGAAGGAGGACGTACCCGAAACAACATTCAGAACTCGTTACGGCCATTATGAGTTTCTGGTAATGTTATTTGAATTAACAAATGCGTCAGCCGCATTTATGGACACGATGAACAGAACATTCAAGCAGTACTTAAATAAATTTGTAGTTGTATTCATTGACGATATTTTGCTTTATTCCAAAACTAAAGAGGAGCATGCTGAACATTTAAGATTGGTGTTGGAGATGTTAAGGAAGGAGCAATTATATGCCAAATTTTTTATGTGTGAATTCTAGTTGGAGAGAGTTCAATTTCTAGGTCATGCTATTGACAATGAGGGAGTTTCAGTGGATCCTACAAAGGTAGAATCGGTGATTAATTGGAAACAACCAAGGACGCCGACGGAGATTAGGAGTTTCTAAGGTTTAGCGGGTTATTATCGGAGATTTATCAAAGATTTTTCAAAGATAGCAACGCCATTGACAAATTTGACAAGGAAAACAGTAAAATATGTATGGAAGGAGAAGTGCGAGGAGAGTTTTCAAGAGTTAAAGAAAAGACTTAGTGAAGCACCTGTATTTACTTTACTGAACGATACGGAAGGTTTTACGGTCTATAGTGATGCATTGCACAAGGGACTAGGTTGTATGCTTATGCAGAATGGGAAAATCGTTGCGTATGTGTCAAGGAAATTAAAGGATTATGAGAAGGGATACCCTACCCACTACTTAAAGTTGGCAGCAGTAGTGTTTGCCTTTAAGCTTTAGAGGCATTATCTATATGGGGGAAAATGTGAGATATTCATAGGCCATAAAAGTCTGAAGTATATTTTCATACAAAAGGATTTGAACATGAAGCAGAGGAGATGGTTGGAATTGATCAAGGACCACGACTGTGAAATTCTATACCATCCTGGCAAAGCCAATGTAATAGCAGATGCTCTAAGTAGAAAGAGCATAGAGAAGTTGTTTGTATTGATAGACCAAGAGGAACTGGTAAAGAAAATGGCTCAAATGAGTTAGAGGTGAAAGATCCAAAGGAGTCAATAGGAATGGAAGCAAGCCCAACCTTATTAGACAAGGTGAAAGATGCTCAAGATAAAGATGAAGAATGTGATAGAGTAAGAAAGAGAATGACTGATGGGGAGGAGTTTAAGTTCAAAGTGGATAGCAAAGGATTGCTAAGGTTTGAAAATCGTGTTTGGGTACCGTTAGTGCCTGAATTACGAGAGGAGATTTTGCAAGAGGCTCACAGTATGAGATACTCGATACATCAGGGTAGTACGAAGATGTATCAAGATCTCCGTCAGCAATTTTGGTGGCCAAATATGAAAAGGGAGGTTACAGAATGTGTCAGCCGATGCCTAACTTGTCAGAGGATAAAGGCAGAACATCAGAGACCAAGTGGATTATTACAGCCGTTAGAGATTCCTGAATGAAAATGAGAGCATATCATGATGGATTTTGTGGTAGGACTTCTAGCAACACAGAAGGGATACGATGCGATATGGGTGATTGTAGATCGACTAACAAAGTCAGCGTACTTTTTGCCGATCAAGATTAAGTTCAGTTTGGATCCGTTAGCCAAGCCGTATATTACAGAGATAGTGTCAAGACATGGAGTGTCGGTATCAATTGTGTCAGACAGAGATCCGCGCTTCACATCAAAATTTTGGAGTTTTTAGGAAAGAATGGGGATGTAGTTAAGAATGAGTACAGTGTATCATCTGCAAACTGATGGGCAAAGCAAGAGAACAATTTAGACATTGAAAAATATGTTCAGAGCATGTGTGATAAATTTCAAGGGCAGTTGGGAGGATCATCTACCGTTAGTTGAGTTTGCATATAATAACAGTTATCATGTGAGCATAGGCATGTCGCCTTATGAAGCTTTATATGGGAGAAAATGTAGAACAATTTTATGTTAGGATGAAGTAGGAGAACATCTACTATTAAGATCGGAATTGGTTCAACAAACTGTAAAAATTATCAAAGTAATAAGAGCTTGGCTAGTAGCAGCTCAAGATCGACAGAAAAAATATGCAGATCTTCATCGACAGAAGCGAGATTTTGAAGGAGGAAGTTTTGTGTTTATGAGAGTGTCTCATTGGAAAGGGAAGATCGGATTTGGGAAGAAGGGGAAGCTGAGTTCGAGGTTCATAGGACCATTTGAAATATTAAAGAAAGTGGGTGAAGTGGCATACGAGTTAGCTCTACCTCCTGAACTGGAGCATATTCATAATGTGTTTCATGTGTCAATGTTGTGGCCATATAAGCCTGATTACAAGCACGCCATATCTTATGAGCCGATACAAGTTGAAAAAAACTTATCATATGAACAAATTTATGTCCATATATTAGATAGAAAAGAGCAGAAATTACGAAACAAGGCAATACATTCTGTCAAAGTTATTTGGAGGAACCACAACGCTGAGGAAGCTACGTGGGAGCTTGAAGAAAAGATGAGAAATAAATATTCGAATCTGTTTGAGTAGCTTTAAATTTGTAATTCCGGGGACGAAATTTTTATAAGGGGGGAGAATGTAATAACCACGAATTCTATATGTCATTGTTATTATAATTATTGAATAATTAGCAACGAATTAAAATATTTGTACTAATTATTTGTGCATTAAATAATTGAAGGAATATACTTGTGTATATGTATATTTATCTTATAGGATAGTAAGGTGGTAGAATAAATTATTAAAGCAAGTCTAATTGAATTATATTTTATGTCCAAATGATGTATTAAACTAGGTCCAATAAATTAATCTAGTAGTCTATATAGTTAATTAAATGTTGATTCATGTTATAATTAAAACTAGCCCAATGCTTAATTTAATTAAATGTAGCATGTGTTGGTTAAAGTTTACCCAATGAAATAAATAAATTGAATCCAAACAAATTAAATAGATGAGCCCAATAAAAATATTAAATTGATCCAAAGAGGAGCCCAAACTAAGTCAAAGTTTTGGTCAATGAATATATATATATATATACATATAAATGGACATTAAAAATAAAGCAAAAATGGCCCAAAAAGGGGCCATTTGGCAGGCCAAATAAAGGCCCCACATGGGGTGACTTGTTGATCAAAGGTTGCTTCATTTACACCCTATGTCATGCTTCACTCAAGCTCCAAAATGAATTGCAAGCAATATGTCAATCAAGTAGTCAATCCTAGGAATAGTAAGCATGAATTAGCATCTTAAGTAGGTTTAATTAATGTGGTTAGTTGATTAGTAGCTTAAGTAAGTAAACCACTTGAGTCCTATAAATAGAAATTACCCACACTTGTGCAATGCTGGGCATTTGTTTTCTTACTAGCATTTTTAGATAGAGAAAGAAATTTTAGAGAGAAGTGAGAGCATTGTTGGAGACTCTTGAGAGATATTACACTAGAAGTGTATATTTAGTAGATAAGGTGGACTCGCTAACAAAGTTCATAGCCAAGAGAAGAAGAGGATCTAAGTCAAAAAGGTTTAAGGTTTAAAAGGTTTAAAATATTATTAAATAAATAATAATATTAGAAAAGCAATAAAATATTATTAAATGAATAATAATATTAAGAAATGAATAAAATATTATTAAATAATTAATAATATTAAGAAATCAATAAAATATTATTAAATTAATAAATAATATTAAAAAATGAATAAAATATTATTAAATAATTAATAATATTAAGAAATCAATATAATATTATTAAATGAATAAATAATATTAAGTAATGAATAAAATATTATTAAGTGATTAATAATATTAAAAAATTAATAAAATATTATTAAATGAAGAATAATATTAAGTAATTAATAAAATATTATTTAAATGATTAATAATATTAAGCGGTAAATAAAATATTATTAAATTATTAATAATATTATAAAGGTATTAAAATATTATTAAATAATTAATGATATTAGAAGGATAATAAAATATTATTAGATTTTTAATAATATTAGATAGGAGGTTGCACTATATTAAATAATTAATATAGGTTTTATGTGATTAAAATATTATCAAATGATGATAATATTTCCAATGTGTTTAATATACCCTTAATTATATAATTATGTGGTTAAGTGCTAGAGAAGTAAGATATACAAAGGTTATCATATGAATGTATATATGATACTAATCAGGGCCGGCCCTGAGGAGGTGCAGAAGGGGCGACCGCATAGGGTCCCTAAATTTGGTGGGCCCACGATTTTTTTTTTTGTGTGTATGTATTTTTGTTATTTTTTTTTCTCTCTTCACAAATCAGCCCAACGAATTAAAAAAAAGCAAGTTAATATAAATTGTGCTTTATATATTGGTGCTGATAAAAAAAATTAATATTTTTATATGCGAGAGAAGACCCCTATTTTTTTCTCGCACAAGGCCTCCAAACTCTTAGGACCGGCCCTGATACTAATTTAAAGATCAACTTGATTAATTGTTAGGTTTATTAAAAGGAAATTAAATTGAATTGGTTACCAGTAATCAACACACGAGGCAAGTTCTCTAACTCTACTCAAATTATATTGAGCAAGTTTCCTATACTTGAACTTATTTTTATTTTTCAACAGTTTAAGTGGTTAATTATTAAAAATTGATCCACATCCATATTGTTTATGAATTCGCACATAGTGTATTTGAAGCTTTATTGTTCTTGATTCATGAACTGTATTAAAAATGTCCAAGTTAATTTTTCAGCTAGACATTACATGTATAAATTCAATAACTTGAATATTTTTAAAAGCTTATCCAAACCATTGGTTAGTGCAGATTCTTATAATAAGTCTGAGAATTGAACAGCCCTAGATAAAGGGATTATATGTCGAAAAACTGACTTTTGCGCAAGATGACTAAATGTAATGCATATACAACAGGTTGAAGAAGCTAATCCCCATGAAAATAAAATTATTGAAAAGGTCAGAGGAAACTCTGTATTGCCCTCGTTAGTTCAGGGTCCTTGATGACCATTCAGCATTTAAGATTCAAATATTTCTGCTCATTCGAATTGGATTCTTGGTCTATTATTTTATTGTTGAAAACTCTAAAGATATTCTCATTCACTCATGATACATCAAATCTCTTATTTCTGTTCTTAAACTTGCTGAGCAAGCTAGTTACTCACCCTTGCTATATCATGAACCATTTTCAGCTAAGCTCGAATACTCCAAGAAGGACAAGGGCAAGGAAAAAGCCAGAGCTTAGATTAGATTATGCATGTTAATTAATTTTTTAATATGTAATTCAGTTTGTAAATCTTTTGTTATCCCTTAAGATATGTAATGTGTATTAAGGTTAGAAAACCTTGGAATTGTAGCCTTTTTATAAGGAACCTTTATGTATTTTTTCGGGATGTTTAAATGAAGATTTCATTTTTAGTTGTTATTATATTTTGGATAGTGAGAACCAAACCCAAGGTTATGGAACCTGGATTTGGGGTCATCACATAACTGATCCTCCAACAGGTTGACATTGTTTACGTAACCAAGAAATCTGTGAAAAGTTAAAGAATTGCAGATCAATTATTCGAAGTACCATCAAGAGGGTTCGACTCCCTAGAGAATTATTCCCCCATGAAGATGTTCTAATAAGTCAATAAGGAAATCATGAAAATGAAGGTCAATTTTGGAATATGTATTTCGACAGCGTCTTGAATATGGGGGGCTCTGGAGCTAAGGTAGTGCTAATCTCTATTACTGAGCATCACTAACTAGTAACTTCCAAATTATAATTTTGTAACTCAAATAATATCGCAGAATATGAAAGTTGTATTTTAGGAATGTAATTAGCCCAAAAAATGGGAGTGAAACGACTAACCGTGTTTGACGATTCTAAATTAGTTGTCCGGCAATCTATGGTGACGTATTACACGAAAGAACTTCATTTACTGCCTTATTTTTTACACATGGTAAAATTCGCAAAAGAATTCGAAGACATTGCCTTCCGCCATATCCTCAAAAGTTGAAATTATTTTGCTGATAATGTTGGAATCATTAATCCATGTGGCTAAAGATACTACGATTCCCATCATCAGCGTTTCTGTGCAAAGCCTCCCTGCCTACGAGAATTACATTGGGGTGATTTCGAATGATGAGGCTCCACCTAAGTGGTCGTGGTATCATGATATCAAGGAATATCTCTGAGATATTCCTTGATCACGTTAATCAAAATGAAAGGCAGATAATTCAAAAGATAGCCTTGAAATTTGAGTGGGGATACTTTGTAAAAGATAGACTTTGACATTAGACTTTTATGATGCCTAGATCATGACCAAGCTCAGACGCTCATGAATGAAGTGCATGGTGGAGTGTGCGGACTACACGTGAGTGGCCCCTTGCTTGGAAAGAAGATACTGAGAACCGGACATTTATGGCTATCACTCAAGGCTGACTGCGACGATCGCGTCAAAAGGTTTTATCAGTGCCAAGTTCATGCTAACATAATTCACGTACCTCCGAACGAATTGCATTATATGACTTCCCCTTGGCCATTTTCTATGTGGGGAATGGACGTAATTAGCCCCATCGAGCCCAAAACTAGTAATGGGCATTCTTTCATCTTCGTCATTATTGACTACTTTACCAAATGGATAGAGGCAGCATCCTTTCTTAAAGTTACTAAAGAAGTCATTGTCAGTTTTATCATAAATAACATCATCTGTCGATACGAATAACCGGAGATCTTAGTATCAGACAATGCAAAAAACTTAAATAACTCAATGATGAAGGAGTTCTGCGACAGGCTCAAAATAAAACACCTCAATTCGGTTATCTATCGACCAAAGATGAACGGCATTGTGGAAGTAGCAAACAAGAACATTAAGAAAATCATGGAAAAAATGTATATTAATCATTGCGGATGGTCGAATGTATTACCTCTCATTCTGCTGGCATATCGAACGTCGATCCAAACTTCAACTGGGGCGACCCCTTATTCACTAGTGTATGTCATGGAGGTTGTGTTACCCATCGAAGTGGAATTTTCCTCATTTAGGATATTATTAGATGCTCAGATAGACGAAAGCAACTGGATTTAAGAATGATATAATCAATTATCCCCCATAGATGAAAAGAGATCAGCCGCCATATTTCATGGACAATTGTATGAACAACAAATCTCTCGTTCCTATAATAAAAGGGTTTGACCATGAACATTTAAGGAAAATGATTTAGTGCTAAAAAAATCCTTCCAAATCAAGATGAGGCTAAAGGAAAATTTCCCCCCATCTAGGAGGGACTCTTTATTGTTAAAAAGGTGTTGTCATAAGGAGGGGACTAATACTACAAGAGATGGACGGTGATGTTTTCCCCCAGCCTATAAATTCTGATTCCGTGAAATGATTTTATCCATAAAAAATTTAAAAAAATGCGATTTTGTCATTTTTCGTGAACTACGAGTGACTTGATCTCCTCATATATGAGGAGTACGTAGGCAGTCATTTACAGTGCGATCTCATCTTTGTAAAATCCATAAAACCCTTCGATGATGCGGCAATTATCAAACATGAAGCTCAAGACGACCCATAAACCACCCAAAAAACCATAATTTTCTATCACCTATAAAAAACTCTTCATAGTATACTTAAACCTTGAAACCCCCAAAAGAGTCACGCAATATTCATAAGCCACATACTCATATCACCCAACTAGCTAGTCTAAGGTCCATTTTGATGAAATTTGAGGGTACTAGAAGATCCATCTAATATGACACAGAGTACCAAAAATGAGAAAGATGGTGATATGTTGGATCATGATCATTCGGATAAAATGACAACCAAATGAAAGGCGGCAATAGGCCGAAAAGGGAAGTGACTGAAATATAAATTTCTTTTATATATATGAACTATTTTGATATACTAAAGTTTTTTCTAAAGATAAACAATGAACATGGGTAGTCGGTCCAGTAAATAAAACATAAGCTACAAGTTGGAAGTCAGACGAGCCAAGAAGGCAAGGTAACCCAGGGTCTCTGATGTCTCTAGAGCTGATCTAAGCTACTGTGTCATTGTGTCAATGCACTATAATAATGTCATTGCCATCCGAACAGTCCCATCCTGACGTTTCAAAGCAGCTCTCATCCGCTCAACCATATCATCCAAATATACACGAAGAGCGTCCCTCTCAGCAATGGCAGCATCCCTAACTACTAAGGTTACATCCTTTTCAGTGTAGGTAGTGTCCCTACCTATAATAGAGGCCAGCATCAACATCCGAGCCTAACCACGCTCAAATATGAGGCTACGAATGTGAGAATACTCCTCAAACTCCAAGGCAATTCCAAAACTAAGGGTAGCAAGGGTGGCACCCTTGGTTAGAGCCTCTGCCAACCTAGCAAAAAGATCACCTTTTGTTAAATTAACACGAGTGTCCTCAACATGATCCTCTCTAATATCGCTATACTACTCTAACAAACCCTCTATGGCAACCCATAAATTTTCCTCTAACCAGTTCATATACTCCAACGTCTAGCCAAGATGCCCACCAGTAAACTCAAAAGATATGCGATGATCCCATAGATCGTAAGCCCATGCCAGATCAATCTCGGTTGATGGCTGAATAGGGAACCGATAATTCGTAGAGGTAAAAAAAGAGTGAAGATCCTAAGTCTGATCAAACTGCCCCATTACAGCCATGGGATGATATGTAGTCATGCCCCTCAAGCCATAAAGGGGGAGAAAGTCTAGATCCGCTATGTGAGTCAAAAAGTGCACAGGAGAACAATATATGGTATACTGAATGGAGAGCAAATCCTCAATAGATGAAAAGAATTTCGCCTAAAAAACCGCATCCTCACAAGAAGATGGTTAAAAAGAATATTGTGAAGCAATGTTATGGCCGAAATAAAAATCGTGGCAACAAAAACCTCCAATCGGCCTCAGTTGAGTCATAAACCATACATACAGAATGATGGAGCTCCCTCTGAACTCTTTATCTCTAAAAATGCGACAGTAAGATAGAGATATATATGTCTCAGCTAAAATCATAGGGAGAATGGTGTGGCCCTCATGAAGAGCTCGTACCGTCATCTCCACATAGATGTCCATATGATCTACACGCACATGCATATATAAGAATGATAGGATACATGCCATCAGCACATTTACCCGGACTAGTCTCCACCTCTATACTGAAACAGTGAAATCATCCATATGAGAAACGTAACTCTCAGGAGAATAGAATCGATCAATCAGAAAATGGAGGGGTATAACATGGCCATTAGTCACCAAAGTTTGCAAAATCGACCTCCTCAACCTAGTAAAAGTCATAAACTGATGACGCATATGACCTGCCAATACTCGAGCATAAGATCCATCCAAAGATAAACACATGATGCGAGCATACTCCTCAAGAGTGGGAGTGAGCTCCTGCCTACCAAATTAGAACACATGACAGTCAGTGATCTAACAAGATAGAATGTCATTAATAAACCCTTTTGGAACTCCGAATGATAAATACGACATGGAATGACCCAAGAGCCTCTCCACTGTCAAGCGATCCAGGGCAGGCAAACTGTCAAACCAACTGCGAAGTATCAAAACCATGCCCTTAAATGATACCTGATCCAAACGAATAATTAAGGATGATGACTTCTGTAAAATTGGTATCAAAATAAATATCCCATGATCATACATCATAAAGAAAATAAACATAAATGATAATAAAATGGAATTGATGCGCATAAATACCATAATCAATACATTATCTCTATCCATACATCATGTATATATACATGTCAAACTTGAAAAGTAAAATGTACAGAAAAGGAGCACGACACCCCAATAAAAATGAATACAAGCTAAATCGTGAAGTCAATATGATCAATAAAGGCAGTAACATCGAACTGATCCACTCGTGACAGATCCTCCTATCCTAGGGCATCAGCATCAAAGTTCAGATATGGGATGTAAATCATCGAAGGGCTGCCTCAGGAATGCCAGTCGTACCATGACTTGGACTTGCATCGGCATCTAAACTATTGGGATCACAAGCATCAGCCTCTGTAGGATCCCTACCCAACTAACGAATGAAGAAAGACAACCGGTCAACCCTATAAGTCAATGAGGTGATCTGATACCCATGTGTCGGAGTACGAACACAAGTCATCCAATCCGTCATTAATAACATAGCCGAACATCATATCTCCCAAAAAATGAGTAGCTCTGGTCTGTGCACCTGTGGTCCGAGGTCTCCACCAGATAGAAAAAGACTCTGTAGTAACAGGTCCATTAGACAATCGGATACCATTGTCACCCTCCATGGAGATTTCTAAAGTCTGCATGTCTATAGGCCAAGACCAGCAGGAAGGAGGATAAAAGAAAATACAGATCTCTCCTGATACACATCTGAAGGCCCTCTCACTAAGGTATAACTCCCAACCTGAAAGTAGTATGCCCTCAAGCCAATCACATTTGATGTGATAAGCATATACTTTGTAATCTTGTTCATTTATTAATAAAAGTATCAAGGCTTTTCTTTATTCATGATTAATTACTTGAATTAATCAAATGGATAAACCCATAGTTTTTGAGCAATGCTTTTAGAACCATGATGAGGATCATGCTAATGAGATCTAAATTCAAGATAGCTCAAAACTAAAATTGTTCTTAATCGTTGGATCACTAAAAAAGGGGATTAGTAGATCCGGATAGATTGGTACATACTATGCTTGCTCTTATGAAGAGGATGATTGATCTCATAATCATTTGTGTAGAGACACTAAAGCAAGTATGTAGGTGCTTATTAGAGAATAAGTTCACTGAACGTGACTCGCTCAAGGAACACCTAATGGAGTTTTACTCGTCTGTCAATAGGAGTTCCTTATGTGATAGTCGTACAAGTGATCCTTAGACTTGAGATCATCTTAGTATCTTGTGTGTACTAAGTTATACTTTGACATATTCCTTAAGACCTATTGGTATATCAAAGGATGTGATTGGGTATAATAAGGTACACATGGAGATAGATGAATGATCAACAAAGGATCTACCACTTCCAGTAAAGGGAGAGAATGTCCTATGCGATTCAATAAGTGACAACTCAGAAATCCCTGACCAGGGTTGAATGGAATTAGAAAGGAGTTTCTAATTTACATTAACTAGAGTTGTGTATTTGTGAATTGAAATGCATATAATCAAATAAATAAGACTTGACAGAAATTTTGTGTCTTATATTTGATTGGGACATTGTGTGGTAGAAGGATTGAATTGTACGGTAACTATTTGCTGAAAGGTTCTTTTACGATTAAATGTTGAAATCTATATTATCTGAAAAGTCGACTAATCGCTAAGGGGGCTTACCCTTATTGTGGAATAATTATTTATTCTGAATTAAAGAGTTAATTCGTAATAAATGAATTAGAATTGTTCTAATTTATTTATTATACAACCGGTTTAATATGGAGAACCTAAAGGGTCACACCGCAAAAGAGTAATATTTATTTTAGAAGTGGATGACATAATCGTAATAATAAATTAAGTATATTTAATTTATACTATGGTGATAGAATAAATTAAATAGCTTAATATTTATAATTTAGTATTTTAGAAATACTAATTATAAATTAATAAGAGGAGTCTTATTATTATTATTATTACTATTATTATTATTATTACTACTAGTATTATTATTTAGTTCCTAAATGGTTTAGGAATTAATTAATAAGTAGTAATATTATTATTAAATAATTAAGTTCCTAAATAGTTTTGGAATTATAATTATAATAATAATTAATTAAGTTACTAAATGGTTTAGTAATTAATTAATAAGAAGTACTCTCATTATTAAATAATTAAGTTCCTAAATGGTTTAGGAATTGTAATTAATTAATTTAGTTCCTAATTAAATTGGGAATTAAATTAAAACCCTAATCCTAAATAGTTTAGGAGGGTTGACTAGATCTATAAATAAGAGGAGTCTTATCATAGATCTAGGTTACACACTCTTTCATAAGAGAGAGAGAGTACTCCATAATTCTCTAGATCTAAGAGTTAGAGAGAGAGAGAGAATTAGGGCTAGCCACCCATGGTTTAGAGAAACCAAGATCTACTTCTTTAATTCATAGATCTCTTGGTGGATCACCTCTAGAGGCTCAACACTTGGGGAGCTAACATTGATCCATGGAATCTAATCGGTGAATTTGAAGAAGAACGTGAAGGATCAAAGGGGTATGAACTTGTACCCGTGGAAGCTTGGTTCTACAAAGGTATAAATTCTTTTATCCTTCCTCAATTAATGATAGTCGCATAAAAAAGATCTGGGTTATTGGTTTGTACAAAAATTTTAAAATCTGATTTTTTGCTTCCGTTGCGCTTATATAATTTGATTATATGTATGCCATAATTTTTGCAAACCAACACAACCTCCATAAGTCAACAAAGGAATACCTCGAGTTGACAAAGTAAACTCCGAGCCAGTCAAAAAAACCATCAGTGAAACCCACGGTAAGATGCTCAGAAATGTAAGGAACCTATACCACATCAGAGGAAGAAAGTAACTCTAGCTAGAGGCGACAATGAGCAAAACTCTCATAAATAGGCGTCTCCTCCAAGGTACTATGATGCCATCGACGCCCGCGAGGATAAGTATCTAAACCGATAACAGTGACGGGCTATAGACAAGGAAACCGTTTATAAGCCCAGAATTGAAATGTTAAAATAAGCACTACATTAGTATAAGTAAAGGGAAAGAAAAGAAAAGTGAAACAGAACATTAAAACCTACCAAGAGGAAGGGGTAGAAGCTGAGCCATGTATTAGTCTGACCCATAGAATGAAGCATGCCTTGAAGAAAATAAGCAAAAGTGAAATACCCCCAATCATAATCACCAATTCGGTCAGCATCTCGGGTAGCACCAACAACACTAAAATGAATGGTCACCCAGTTATTCCCTAGGAAATAACCCTTCAAGATGATCAGGAAAAGGCACCGCAAAAGACTGTTGCGAGCCATTATGTCAACAAGAAAGGGCTCCACCAAAGCTCCCGCTATGGCATCCAATACTAGTGCACCTGAACGAATGCTCTGGACCTTGAAGACTCGTTCAGTATATGTGAATCCTAGTAAATAACGAACGGTCATGGGAGATATATCATGCTCAAACGGCACGCAAGGTCCAGAAAACTCTATGATAGTAATATATCGCTAGTCCAAAGGTGTAATCATCACCTCACAGTCAAGAAGATGAAAAGACTGTGTCTGGTGAAACCACCACTCGGATAATGCTCTAAGATAGCCCCATGGACATCGGTGAGAGGCAATAGCCAAAAAAATGAGCAAAACCCCATGAGTTGACTCACTTTCGATAACCAACATGAAAAGAGTGATAAAGCTCGTAAACACTGCCAATTACCCCGAGGCTGGTTAATGTAACGCCACGAGAATTAATGTACTTGCTACAAGCAACCTCGTACGTTAATGTACAATATTCTTATAAAATCCACAACATAATATAATAATATGCTGCTAAAAACTCAATAAATTTAAAACTTTACATAACATCTTTATTCCCTTTGATCATTTACCTCAAAATTTAAATCTTTACATTTCTTCTTAAATCACAAGATCATATACATTATAATCTGCTCAATTACAATGTTGTGAGTAACTAACGACTCACAATTCAACACTTAATTATTTTTATACAATTCTTCTATACTTGACAATCAAGACTTATTTTAAGCACAAACAACTATCAAAATTAAATATCATTGTATCATTTCTAGGATTTTTGACATTAACCCTTTTACAACACTATTTACCCCAAAAAGGGGCTTATAAAAATATATATCACTTCTGACAGATTCGTTATGCTTTTCTTGTTCCTTGGTCTTTATCGAAAATTTCAGATATCTCGCAATTTTCTAAAAGTGTTGGTTTTATAGCAAGAGTGATGATGATGGCTCAACAAGTCTAACAGCTATCATATAACACATAATTCATGTTCATACATGTTTCTCATGTCTCATACATTGCATTTTTATTTATGCATCATGCTTCCCATATTTCGTATTTTATATATGCTTCATACAAATCATGCATTATAATTAACACATGTCATGCAGTTCAACTGCAACAGTTAAACTAATGTTAATATTTCCATATCAATAATTTATATCCCATGAATGTACAAATGCACATTAACACATATTAACGCATAATAACAATTTATATTTAACATCAATGCACACATAACAATTTTTTTACACATAGCATAAGTTCTGAAAAACTTGCCTAATGCATTCATCCTACTTACGCCATCACTACATGTTCTTCATACGACCTTCATTTAATAAGTTAATCTAATAGTTAGTCACTAATGGACTTTTTACCTTGGTTTAATTCAACTAAACTTTCTTCTTTTACACAAATTACTGTTTCAAACATTTAATAACATATCAAACACTTCATAATACTATCAATCTTTGATAATATATTAACCACATACAAATATTATTAACCATCTAATGACATTTTAACCATTTACTAATATTATTAATCATTTAATAATATTTTAATCATTTACTAATATTATTAACCATTTAATAATATTTTAATCATTTACTAATATTATTAATTAATTATTTAATAATATTTTAATCACTTACTAATATTATTAATTATTTAATAATATTTTAATCATTTATAAATATTATTAATCATTTACTAATCTTTTAATCACTTACTAATATTATTAATCATTTAATAATATTTTAGTCACTTACTAATATTATTAACCATTTAATAATATTTTAATTCCTTACTAATATTATTAACCACCTAATAATATTTTAATCATTTACTAATATTATTAATCATTTAATAATATTTTAGTCACTTACTAATATTATTAACCCTTTAATAATATTTAAAAATCTCTAAACAATACAAATAATTAATCTTTTAATTGTTTTAACCTTATTCTTTATTTTAAACATTTGTCTTCCAATTAGTCACTAATAGACTCTATATATATTGGTTTATTATACAAACATATTCATTTTACACTTATTTTAACTTAATTTTTTTTTAAAAATTCGACCTGGATAGATCCGACCAGACCCGGACAGCAAAAATATAATACGGGCAGGAGGTTTGACCGTTGTGGCGGTGCTTTTAACCGCTACGACGCTCAGTCAATACCCAAAAAGCCCTAATTGTTGGACTGCTCGACCCTTGCTCACTCCAACGGCCATAACTTTCTCATTTCTTAATTGTTTAGAGTGATTCAAGCACTCATATGTCCATAGCTTCTTTCTCTACAACTTCTCTTTAGATCAAACCTTCAAATTCCTAGCAGAAATTTATTAAAAATCGCTCATAAGCACAGAATGCAAACTAGTTTTATGCTTTCTTGCTTCAATGGCCCCCATCTTAACACTTAATGCATTATTTGGCTAGTTTATTATGTTACATGAATTACAAACCTTATAATACATAACATCACAGAACAACATACCCTTTATGGATCATATAAATGACTTACATCATATGAACCACATGGCTTACACAACCATTTATAAAACTAGGTTTTACCTACTTTTCAAAATCACTTTAAAAATCAATTACCATTCTTTTTCCATTATAGGCCATTATCAAAACCTTAGATCTATGACAAACACTCATAGGTCTGGACACATTCAACCATACAAAGTGGCTTCTTTGAAAACACAATATTTAAACTAGGGTTTTTGTAATGGTATGCAAATTGCCAATATTGTAAATTAATAAGTTATTAATAGAATTTAAACATTTTAAAGTGTGACAAATGTTTTAGGATAAGTCAATTATGAATTATTTGATATTAGAATAAAATTCAAGCCTAATGAAACAATTTTGGATTAAAAAAAAAAGGACTTAAATTGGATTAAAATTCAGCAAGTTATGAATTAATAAGAATAAATTCTCTAGGATTTTGGAAAATTGACCAAAATGCCCTTGACAATTTGGGAAATGACCATGGTATCCTAAAATGGAGTAATGACTAAATTATCCTTGGTTAGTCATGTGAAATGACTTAAATGCCCCTAACCTTACACGAGTTAAGCTTAACTAAGTGAGTTAATTGCGAGAATTATACATACAAGATATGTATGTATATATTTTGTAAGTATCGAACTTTTTAGTTCATTTTTCACTTCATCCTTCCAAGTTGCTAAGAGAGCTAAGAGAGAAAATAAGAAGGGGAGCTAGGGTTTTGCCAAAAGGTTCCAAGACTTCAAGGAAAAATGTGCAAGAGAAGGAGTATTAGCCATCCAAAGTGGAGAATCCAGCTTTAACAAGTTTTATTTTAAGAAGAAAAAGAGCCACAAGAAAGTAACATGATGATCAAGCTTTATGAGTTGGTGTTTATGTGATTAAATGCTAGAATAAGAGTAGTGATGCATGTATTTTAGTGTACATGTGTAAATTATGTGATTTGTTTGCTTCATGTTGGATATATCATGAAACCCTAAGCTTTTATGTGCTAGAACAAAGGTGGTGCAGTATTCATGTTTATATTTAAGGCTATAAAGCATGATTATGGGTTGATCATGTGTTATATGTTCTTGAAGGTGATGAAAATATAGTTGAAGGGTTGAACATGTTGGATTCATGCGTATTATTTTGCTAGATAGCTTGTATGTAAACCAAATAATAATCTGTAAAGTGCATTAGAAGGTACATATGGAGGTTATATGAATACACACAGCTGCTAAATATGTATGTGGTTGTCTACGTGGTGCATGGAGTTCAAGAACTCAAGCTAAGTTTATGTATGAAATTGTAAAGTTGATAAAATATCACCAATGTATAGTTTTTGGCAATTTTGGATAATTAATGGTAAAATGAGGTCAAACAACTAAGTTTCATGTAAATACACGTGTTAGAATCGAATTGAAAGTCATTTGGCGTCTATGGCGATAAATGTTAATTTTAAACCTTATCTTTGGAAAAATAAGGTCAATTTATGATTAAATATTTTGAAGGTCCATACAAGTCAGATACATGTTATGTGTGCTATGTGAAGTGTTGGAACTCAGAAATTCAAATTAGGGCCAAAGATAGAAGGAATTTTTGGAAAGAAATTTTTTTCTGAAAAATTTGCACTGTGTCGGGGTGCCCTCTTTTGCACTAGAGACTGCGCTGGGGCGCAGTGCTGCTGTGAAGAGCTCGTTAGGGCGCAGTCTGGCCGAGACAATCTCGCGGCCAGTGTTGTTCCAAGAAGGAAAGATGGCTTCGGGGTATCATGTACTTAGTTTTGAAAAATAAATTATTTTTGATCCAAAATGAAATATTTTGATATTAAATGATAGAAAATATATGTAAACCATAATTTGATAAAAATGATCAATGTGGTAGACGTTTAGGCATAAAGATCAAGGTGTTATATATTAAGGATTATGTAAAGCTAAATGATAGCTTATATAGCAAGTTATGGCATGCACGTGTATGTAACTAATGCATGAACCAATATTATGGTCATGTAGGTTATAAACAGGATAGTATTTTACCAGTTAAGGAAAAAAGAGATAAAGGCAACTTTTCTATCTGAACTCTCATTGTAGTTCTTTCAAAGCTATTCATATTATGCATTCACGTGATTGTGTAGAGTTCATTCATTATTGAACTATTTTAAAAAAGTCAATGCCAATTTTGATTCTAGCTAGACACATATGATAGCACATGTTGTATTCAGTTGGTTATTGTTATGTGCCCCAATCCACATTGCTGTGGTGTGGATTCTATGATATGCTGGAACAGAACAACCCTGATAAAGGGGAGTAAAGTATAAAGCATTATAATTTTATAGCGTGGTTGCGTCGCTGGATGTTTATGTTGCGCATAATATAAAAGTACGATGGGCTAATCACCTAGAGTACACATCTAATTTGAACAGCAGTCTTATGACTACCTTGGACAATATCAGTTTTTATGATTGGTATTGTTTTTAACAAGTTCTTGGTCTTGTGACCATACAGCAAGCAAATTCCATGCTCTCAGTCCCTCATGTAAAGTTCATGTATAATTTTCATGTTCATATATTGAACCGATGTTAATGTCAATTAGCCTATTGATACTGATCCAGTTTATTAAACCTGATTCAGTCTATTGATATTAACCCAGCTTATTGAAAATATTTTAGTTAATTAATATTGATTTAGTTGTCATGCATGATTTAGTTAAATCGTATATGATTTTTTCATTCATCATTTCGAAATATCATGTCATCATTTACTTATGTACTTGCTGAGCTATTTTATGCTCATTCTTGCTTTTAAACATGATATTTCAGCTAAACCTGAGCAGGCTGAGGGATCAGGATTATACAAAGGAAAAGGAAAAGTTAATCAACGGTGAAGGCTTAGATAGAGAACAGATGTATTGTAAATGTTATCTTTTGTAATATGTCAGGTACGGATGTGTGTATGTATAAAGGTATGTAGAACCTGAGATAAGATATGTATTAATGTAAATTAAGTTTTATTATTTTATTCAGAATGAATGGATGTGTTGACAGGGTAGAATAGTAACGTGAGCACCGAACCCGTGGTTCAAGGGACTCGGATTTAGGGGTGTCACAGGTTGGTATCAGAGTTGTTAGGTTATAAACCTTAGGTGGGGAAACCTTAGGAACATGACCTTAAGGAAAATAGTAAAACTCATTCAGAGTTCTAAGATGCGAATGGTAGAAGTTGTCAAGGATACAATTTCCACAATATGTGTTATGTGTTACGTGCAACGTGCTATGTGCTTTAAGAATTAAAAAAATTACGTTGAACTGAAACAGTTGTTCTTGTGATTTTATAGTATGCCAGAGATTGGTGAATCCAGTCGGGCAATAGAAGAAAAGCCCAGAGACTTTCAGATTAATGTAATGACTACTGCACCAGTTATGACAATAGTACCAGCTGATGACAGTAAACAGGAGGAAGATCCATATGAATTAGAAGGAGACTAAGATGGAGCATTGCCGGATAATGCATCATCTGAGCAAAGAGAGGCAAACCAAGAGTGGGTAACTGGCCTCATACAGCAGAACAGTGAATATATGGACAGGATATTGGAGTTAGAGACTCAAGCAGCTAAATGGCAGACAACTGTAGAGCAGAATGAGAATGCAGTTCGAGTATTAGTTAATAGGAATATGAAGCTAGGAGATAAACTGAGACAAGAAGAACAAAAAGTTCAAGAGCTAAGGAACGACAAAGAAGTCTTAGAGGCAAAGTTGAGGGATGCAACTACTGAGATAGCCAGGTATGAACATGTCAGGGCAAAAGCAGTGAGAAGGATAAACCTAGTAGAAGAAGAAGTTAGGGCTAAGAAAGCAAGGATTGATAGTATGGAAGAGAGAATGGACGATATGGGTTACGCATTTCGCACGACATTTGAAAGAGCGCAGGATAGAGTGTATTATTACCCGGTGGAGTATGATCAGACAAGTAATACCTTAGGTCGGTGGAGAATGATAACAATCATGGATAAAAAGAGTATGAAGATGCAGTTAGACGAGGAATGCTCCCGTAGGAAGTTGTAATAGAAATATATAATTATGTATGTATAGTTATGTGTGTATATATTGAAAATCCCTAGTTTTGTTATAAAAAGGGATATAAAGTGTTATGTAATCTCTTTTGCCTTAAGGAGGGAAGGTTAAGCTTGTTGTATACAGTTATGTGATTTCCGACTTATGTAGTCCAAAGGGATGAAATGTAAATAGCAATGTGCTACATGTTATGTAATGTGCTAGGCACTAGTTAAGTTGTTTATGAATATAAATCCAGTTATTAAATGTGTGTTGACACGACTATGTAGTTAAAGTTTATAAGAATACGATATGCAATTGTTATATATTAATCATGATGAAAATTCTTAAACAGAAATGCTGCCTAGACGCAGACCAAGTGTTCAACCTCCACTAGATGACTTGGTAAATGCTCAAGAAGAGCCAGTTAATCCCATACCACAGTTTGTAGATTTGTTGATGGGAGCTTTTTAGATACAAATACAAACCATGTGGTTGATCAACGGTAGCTGCCAGAATCTCTACCTTCAAAGATTTTAAAGCGGTAGGACTCCCAGAGTTCAAGGGGACAATGAATCCAATAGAGGCTCAGAATTGGGTGATTGAAATGGAAAAAGGTGTTTGATGTAGCAAACATGGAAGAAAAATAGAAAACTGTTTTTTCCACATTTATGTTAAAAGGAGAAGAATATTATTGGTGGCCTGCCAATAAAGGAAGACTGGGAACAGGACCTGCACCGTGGGAAAGATTTAAAGAAATTTTCTTCGAGACGTATTTTCTTCCAGTAACGCAACATATGATGGAGGTACAATATCTAGAATTAAAACTGGGGAATATGACTGTAGCCGACTATGTGGCCAAGTTTAATAAGTTGACAAGGTTTGCTTTACACCAGGTGGATGATGATTGATTTTTATACCTATTTGTTGGATACTTTTAGACTTAATAATTCGTGAATTCTTTAGCATTTTATATTAGTTTTTATGTGTTTTAATCTTGTTTAGGTTTTATATGTCTTTACTTTATTTTGTAGGATTTTGGAATAAAGGCGGTTTGGATCAAAGCTTGGATTTGCCAGATTTGGATTTTCAGCTTGCTGTTTACATAGCAGTCACTTGCGACCCAATTTAGACCTTGATCCAGCCATTATCTCTCAATATGTAAAACATGAAAGTTGTAGATATATTTCTCAGCCTTCCAAAACATCTTAAATCATACCAATTGGATGTCAGATGAGCAAGCGATGACCAAAACACTGGAGGAGGCTACAGCAGTCCAAAAAGAGAGCGTTTCTGGGCAAATTGTATGAGCGCCGCAGCGGTGATTTCCACCGCCGTAGCGGTAGTACAAAACCAAAAAACAAGCAGAATGTTTGACCGCCGCAGCGTTGGTGCACTGTTCCTACGTGCAAAAATCAGTTTTTAAAAGGAAAAGACAGCCCTAACTTCATATTTTCGTTTCTTCTTCTTTGGGAGGCGGCTAGAGGCGATTTTGGAGGCCAAAGGATGAAGAGAGTCACCTTCCATGAAGGTTAGGAATGAAATTCAACATCTAAGGAGTCTATGGATTGAATGTTTCGAGCTTGGAGATTAGTGACAACTATCTTCTTCTTCTTTCCTTTAATTTGTATTTTCATTGTTGTTGATTATTTTTTGGAACAAAAATGGATTAATATCTATCAATTGATCTTGTATCTTTGTTGGGTATGGAATCTATAACATGTTTTGGCTATGGTGAAT
This sequence comes from Hedera helix, assembly GCA_947179155.2. Taxonomy (NCBI): domain Eukaryota; kingdom Viridiplantae; phylum Streptophyta; class Magnoliopsida; order Apiales; family Araliaceae; genus Hedera; species Hedera helix. The sequence continues at coordinate 20,221,779 of OX359281.1, read as the reverse complement.
TGTGTTTTGATCTCATTTAACTATATATATGTTGCATGCTTGTTGGATGTGATTTTACTCAATTGCTATGGTTTGAGCATGGAATCTTTGATTGTGTTGGGTGTCTAATGCTTATCTTAATTGAATCTCTCTTTCTTATTTGGTTGTTGTTCCATTTGTGAGTTCTTTGAAAGAAGAATTTCATTGTGCGCGCCAAGTGTTCGACAAAATGTCTACATGAAGTTTGTCTTGTAATTTGCATATTTTTGTGCTTCGTTGGCTATGGTTTATGGTCTCTTAGATGGCATCATATGATTTGGATTATCACATTTTGTTTATCATGTTTAATTGCTTGGTCAAGTGGTTAATTTGGTAGCCTATATGAAATTGTCAAATGGATTATAGTGTTTTGACTCGAATGTGATAGCATGTGTTGTGCTATGTGTTCTTAGGAGCGTATGCATAATTTGTGCATAGGATAAAAATATACATATGTGCCGCGTGTAACAAATGTGAAAATATGTGCTTCAAATTCTTGCGTTGCTATTTCTCATAGATATATAGTGAAATACTGAGCTTGGGTGTCCTTGTCTAAATTCTGTCGAATGGGATAGGTTTGGATTTGATATGTTTATATGTCCTTCAAAAGAGGTGTGTAAATACTATTGTATTCTCAGTTAACCAGTCATCGTGACCGTAAGACCAAATAGGGAGAGTTAGGAGATTTAAATGAAGTATTAGGAGAAAATGTAATCATAGATTCATTTATCTTTACCGTTTTAGTAGTTCAAATGTTAATTTGTGTTATGTCCATTTACATTTCACTTCCTTCATTCAATTAAATGTTTAAACTAAGATTGACTTGAAAGGCTCGATATTTGGGAAATCGTTAGAACTAATTCCTCGTGGGATCGATACTTTACTTTTACTTTATTACTTGTTGACCATGTATGTTCGCACGTTATTCATTCAAATCAATTCGAGATCGGAACTTATCTAGTAAAATAAAATATAAATAAACAGTTCTGATTTTTATCAACAAGTTTTTGGCAGCGTTGTCGGGGAATTAGTTTCTGATTGTTTTCTAATATTGATTTCAATCTAGTAGGTCTTTATTTAAACTTACATTTCTGTCTTTAATTTTGTTGGGGCTCTTGATTATGTTCGCGACATTCTCAAGGTTCAGAATAAAAAATAAAGAGTCAGGCTGAAGACTATAAAACAAGCGCTACTGGGAGGTAACCCATGTTTCGCTAATGTTTCTTTTAGTTTTGTTTTTGTGTTCAGGTCATTTCTTAGCAAATCACAAAAACTGGTTGCGGAAGGCAATAGTTTTAGTCCAATCTTTAGGGAAGTTCTTTGCTTTTAATTCTTTCATTGCATATAGGGAGGACTTTGTCAATTTCAAGTTTTGGGGTCTTTTGCATTTTGTTTTGATATGATTGGTGTTGTTTTAGTTTGTTTTGTTTCGTTTTAAAGTGTTTTATTTAGTTTTATTATTTTTTTTCTTTTAGTTTTATTTTGTTTTGAATTTTGTGGGTATATTCTCAGCAAACCCTCACGAGACAAAACTCGTCCTCTTGGGAAACCTTGGGGGTTTAATGGCTTGTTGCACATGCTAAGTGCAACCGTATTTTCGATGAAAATGGATTTATTAATATTGTTGTTTTTTTCCGTTTGTTTTTGTTTTTCTTTTTATTTTGTTTTCGTGTGTTTTGTTTTAGAGTCGTTGTAGTATAGGTTTATGTTCTTGAGCATTGTTGATGTGATTAGAACTTTAATCGATGATTGGACTATTGATCGTTCTTATGATAACTCGTAGAAAATGGATTAATGTTGTTTAGTCTGTGTGCTTGACTTGTTGTTTATTTTTATATTGCTTGTGATCCCTTTCACTTTTGAGCACATATCTATTTATAATGGGCTAGTTGTATCCTTAGAGAATACTTATATGACCGAATGCTTGTGGAAGACTATACTGAACTCTAGAACGCGTTTAAATATCACTTAAAACGAAACACTAAATGTTTGAATAGCAAACGATGGGGTGATTGAGATGGAGCGCAAAACGCACTCAATTATAAACAAATGCCTGTAAAACGCATTCACCTTTGAAATATAAAAAGAAAAAAAATTCAAATAAAATGAATTAAATAGTAAGCATTTTGTGGATTATGATGGAGCGTAAAACGCACTCATCCATAAACGCGTGATTAGGTGAGGAGGGTAAAACGCACTACCTACAATTTTTGGACGAGTGATGTAATAACAAGTTCGAGAGTTTTTATTTTTCTTTCAATAAGGTAATGTGGTCGTTTAAGCTCAATCGAGCTATAATTAGTTTGTTGCAAATGGTGCGCACACACACACTTGTGGGTCATGAGTAAAGTGTGATTAACATATAGGTTAAAATTCTAGACTTTGCAATCTTTTGAAATTTTCTTGTAGTTACCATTTGAAGTAAATCTTTGTGGCCATTCTGTTTTTCATATTGATTCATTGCTTGAGTTGTTGTTATTAGTTTCCATTTATATAGTTTGTATTTGTGTTGCTTAAGGACAAGCAAAGATTCAAGTTTGGGGGTATTTGATGATTGGTTTTTATACCTATTTGTTGGATACTTTTAGACTTGATAATTCGTGAATTCTTTAGCATTTTATATTAGTTTTTATGTTTTTTAATCTTGTTTAGGTTTTATATTACTTTTATATGTTTTTACTTTATTTTGTAGGATTTTGGAATAAGGGCGATTTGGATTAAAGCTTGGAGTTCCCAGATTTGGATTTTCAGCTTGCTGTTTACACAGCAGTCACTTGCGACCCAATTTAGACCTTGATTCAGCCATTATTTCTCTATTCGTCCAACATGCAAGTTGTAGATATACTTCTCAGCTTTCCAAAACATCTTAAATCATCCCAATTGGAGGTCGGATGAGGGAGCTATGCCCAAAACACTGAAAGAGGCTGCAGTAGTCCAAAAAGGGAGCATTTCTGGGCAGATTGTATGAGCGCTGCAGCGGTGATTTCCACCGCCGCAACGGTGCTTTTGATCGCCGCAACGGTGCACTATTCCTACACGCAGAAATCAGTTTTTAAAAGGAAAAGAGCAGCCCTAACTTCATATTTTCGTTTCTTCTTCTTTATGAGGCAGCTAGAGGCAATTTTGGAGGCCAAAGGATGAAGAGAGTCACCTTCCATGGAGGTTAGGAATGGAATTCAACATCAAAGAAAACTATGGATTGAATGCTTGGAGCTTAGAGATTGGTGACAAATATCTTCTTTTTCTTTCGTTTAATTTGTATTTCCATTGTTGTTGATTATTTTTTGGAACAAAAATGGATTAATATCTATCAATTGATCTTGTATCTATGTTAGGTATTGAATCTATAACATGTTTTGGCTATGGTGAATTATGGTTTGATCTCATTTAACTATGTATATGTTGTATGCTTGTTGGATGTGATTTTACTCAATTGCTATGGTTTGAGCATGGAATCTTTGATTGTGGTAGGTGTCTAATGCTTAGTTTAATTGAATCTCTCTTTCTTATTTGGTTGTTATTGCATTTGTGAGTTCTTTGAAAGAAGAATTTCATTGTGCATGCCAAGTGTTCGACAAAATGTCTAAATGAAGTTTGTCTTCTAATTTGCATATTTTTTTGCTCTGTTGGCTGTGGTTTGTGGTCTCTTAGATGGCACCATATGATTTGGAGTATCACGTTTTGTTTTTCATGTTTAATTGCTTGGCCAAGTGGTTAATTTGGTAACCTATATGAAATTGTCAAATGGATTATAGTGGTTTGACTCGAATGTCATTTCATGTGTTGTGCTATGTGTTCTTAGGAGCATATGCATAATTTGTACATAGGATAGAAATATACTTATGTGCCGCGTGTAGCCAATGTGAGAATATGTACTTTAAATACTTGCGTTGCTATTTCTCATAGACATATAGTGAAATTCTGAGCTTGGGTGTCCTTGTCTAAATTCTGTCGAATGGGATAGGTTTATATTTGGTATGTTTATATGTCTTTCGAAAGAGGTGTGTAAATACTATTGTATTCTCAGTTAACCAGTCATCGTGACCGTAAAACCAAATAGGGAGAGTTAAGAGATTTAAATGAAGTATTGGGAGAAAATATAATCATAGATTCATTTATCTTTACTGTTTTAGTAGTTTAAATGTTAATTTGTGTTATGTCCATTTACATTTCACTTCCTTCATTCAATCAAATGTTTGAACTAAAATTGGCTTAATGGGCTCGATATTTGGGAAATCATTAGAACAATTCCTCGTGGGATCGATACTTTACTTTCACTTTATTACTTGTTGACCGTGTATGCTTGTACTTTATTCATTCAAATGAATTCGAGATTGAAACTTATCTAGTAATATAAAATATAAATAAAAAATTCTAACAAAATCAACAAGTTTTTAGCGCCGTTGCCGAGGAATTTGTTACTAATTGTTTTCTAATATTGATTTCAATCGAGTAGGTCTTTATTTAAACTTACATTTCTGTCTTTAATTTTATTGGGGCTCTTGATTATGTTTGCGACATTCTCAAGGTTCAGAATAAGAAATAAGAAGTTAGGCTGAAGACTATAAAACAGGCGCTAAGTGGGAGGCAACCTATGTTTCGCTAATGTTTCTTTTAGTTTTGTTTTCGTGTTTAGGTCATTTCTTTGCAAATCACAAAAATCGGTTGCGGAAGGCAACAGTTTTGGCCCAATCTTCAGGGAAATTCTTTGTTTTTAATTCTTTCATTGCATATAGAGAGGACTTTGTTAATTTCAAGTTTGGGGGTCTTTTGCGTTTTGTTTTGATATGATTGGTGTTGTTTTAGTTTGTTTTGTTTTGTTTTAAGGTGTTGTATTTAGTTTTATTATTTTTTTCTTTTAGTTTTATTTTGTTTTAAATTTTGTAGGTATATTCTCTGCAAACCCTCACGAGACAAAACTCGACCTCTTGGGAAACCTTGGGGGCTTAATGGCTTGTTTCAGGTGCTAAGTGCAACCGTGTTTCCGATGAAAATGGATTTATTAATGTTTTTTTTTTTCATGTGTTTTGTTTTAGAGTCGTTGTAGTATAGGTTTGTGTTCTTGAGCATTGTTGATGTGATTAGAACTTTAATCGAGGATTGGACTATTGATCGTTCTTATGATAACTCATAGAAAATGGATTAATGTTGTTTAGTCTGTGTGCTTGAATTATTATTGGTTTTTACATTGCTTGTGATCCCTTTCACTTTTTAGCACATATCTATTTGTAATGGGCTAGTTGTATGCTTAGAGAATACTTATATGACTGAATGCTTATGGAAGATTATACTCAACTCTAGAACGCGTTCAAATATCACTTAAAACGAAACACTAAATGTTTGAATAGCAAACGATGGGGTGATTAAGATAGAATGTAAAAAACACTCAATCTTAAACACATGCTTAGGTGAGACGGAGCGTAAAATGCACTCACCTTTGAAGTATAAATAGAAAAAAAAATCAAATGAAATGAATTAAATATTAAGCATTAGGTGGATTGTGATGGAGCATAAAATGTACTCATCCATAAACACGTGATTAGGTGAGGAGAAAAACGCACTCACCTACAATTTTGGATGAGTGATGTAATAACAAGTTCGACAGTTTTTATTTTTCTTTCAATAAGGTAATGTGGTTGCTTAAGCTCAATCGAGCTAAAATTAGTTTGTTGCAAATGGTGTACACACACTTGTGGGTCATGAGTAATGTGTGATTAACATAGAGGTTAAAATTCTAGACTTTGCGATCTTTTGAAATTTTCTTGTAGTTATCATTTGAAGTAAGTCTTTGAGGCCATTTTTTTTTTCATATTGATTCATTGCTTGGGTTGTTGTTATTAGTTTATGTTTATATAGTTTGTCTTTGTGTTGCTTGAGGACAAGCAAAGACTCAAGTTTGGGGGTATTTGATGATTGATTTTTATACCTATTTGTTGAATATTTTTAGACTTGATAATTCATGAATTCTTTAGCATTTTATATTAGTTTTTATGTGTTTTAATCTTTTTTAGGTTTTATATTACTTTTATATATTTTTACTTTATTTTGTAGGATTTTGGAATAAGGGCGATTTGGATCAAAGCTTGGAGTTGCCAGATTTGGATTTTCAGCTTGCTGTTTACACAGCAGTCACTTGCGACCCAATATAGACCTTGATCCAGCCATTATCTCTCAATATGTCAAACATGAAAGTTGTAGATATACTTCTCCTCTTTCCAAAACATCTTAAATCATACCAATTCGATGTTAGATGAGAGAGCTATGACCAAAACACTGAAGGAGGCTGCAGCAGTCCAAAAAGAGAATATTTCTGGGCATATTGTATGAGCGCTGCAGCGGTGATTTCCACCTCCATAGTGGTAGTGCAAAACCAAAAATAAGCAAAATGTTTGACCGCCGCAGTGGTGCCTTTGACCGCCGCGGTGGTGTCTTTGACGCACAGAAATCAGTTTTTAAAAGGAAAAGAGTAGCCCTAACTTCATATTTTCATTTCTTCTTCTTTGGGAGGCGGCTAGAGGCGATTTTCGAGGCCAAATGATGAAGAGAGTCACCTTCCATGGAGGTTAGGAATGGAATTCAACATCTAAGGAAGCTATAGATTGAATGCTTGGAGCTTGGACCTTGGAGATTAGTGACAACTATATTCTTCTTCTTTCCTTTAATTTGTATTTCCATTATTGTTGATTATTTTTTGGAACAAAAATGGATTAATATCTATCAATTGATCTTGTATCTATGTTGGGTATTGAATCTATAACATGTTTTGGCTATAGTGAATTATGTTTTGATCTCATTTAACTATGTATATGTTGTATGCTTGTTGGATGTGATTTTACTCAATTGTTATGGTTTGAGCATGGAATCTTTGATTGTGATGGGTGTCTAATGCTTAGTTTAATTGAATATCTCTTTCTTATTTGGTTGTTTTTGCATTTGTAAGTTCTTTAAAAGAAGAATTTCATTGTGCACGCCAAGTGTTCGACAAAATGTCTAAATAAAGTTTGTCTTCTAATTTGCATATTTTTGTGCTTCGTTGGTATAGTTTGTGGTCTCTTGGATGGCACCATATGATTTGGATTATCACATTTTGCTTTTCATGTGTAATTGCTTGGCCAAGTGATTAATTTGGTAACCTATATGAAATTGTCAAATGGATTATAGTGTTTTAACTCGAATGTGATAGCATGTGTTGTGCTATGTGTTCTTAGGAGCATATACATAATTTGTTCATAGGATAGAAATATACCTATGTGTCATGTGTAACCAATGTAAGAATATGTGCTTCAAATCCTTGCGTTGCTATTTCTTATAGACATATCGTGAAATACTAAGCTTGGGTGTCCTTGTCTAAATTTTGTCGAATAGGATAGGTTTGGATTTGGTATGTTTATATATCTTTCAAAAGAGGTGTGTAAATACTATTGTATTCTCAGTTAACCAGTCATCGTGACTATAAGACCAAATAGGGAGAGTTAGGAGATTTAAATGAAGTATTGGGAGAAATTGTAATCATAGATTCATTTATCTTTACCGTTTTAGTAATTTAAATGTTAATTTACGTTATGTCCATTTACATTTCACTTCCTTCATTCAATCAAATGTTTGAACTAAGATTAGCTTGATAGGCTCGATATTTGGGAAATCGTTAGAATTAATTCCTCTTGGGGTTGATACTTTACTTTCACTTTATTACTTGTTGACCGTGTATGTTTGCACGTTATTCATTCAAATGAATTTGAGATTAAAACTTATCTAGTAAAATAAAATATAAATAAACAGTTCTGATTTTGATCAACAGTGGACACAAAACAGAGGTAAGCCAAACGATTTGAACGCGAATTAAAATCATGGATATATAGCAAGGTCTCAATATTTCTGATCGGAACCTTTACTGGAGTGATGGAAAAGGCTATTATAGCAGAAAGAGGCAGCGATGCCTTAGCAAAGTACAAGCAAGAGCAGCTGGCAAGAAAAATGATGGAGTCAATAGAGAAGGGAGTAGTGGAGGAAGCAACTCTAACAAGTAGAAATGGAGTGGCAATAGTAATACAGCTGGGAATAAGCGAGGTGAACCGAAGAAGAAAATGGAACTGTTTCCTAACTGTGGCAAAGGGCACTAAGGAGTATGCTTGAAAGGGGAAAATATTTATTTTAAATGCAGTCGAGAAGGACACATTGCAACAAACTGTCCGATTCCAAAGACGAATAAAGGATGCTTCTATTGTGGAGAAGTGGGGTATCAGATTAAAGATTGCCCTAAGAAGAAAACAGATGGGGGCAAGTGAAAGCAAGGGTATGGGCAGTGGCAAGTTGGCTATTGGAGGACCTACGGATGTGTGTATGTATAAAGGTATGAAGAACCTGGAATGAGATATGTATGAATGTAAATTAAGTTTTATTATTTTATTCAGAATGAATGGATGTGTTGACAGGGTAGAATAGTAACGTGAGCACCGAACCCGTGGTTCAAGGGATCCGGATTTGGGGGCGTCACAGTTTTCATTACATTAAAATAGTATACTTTCAAAATCTTTTTGAGCTCATCCTAGGCTCCCTTTTCATTATACAAAAATAGTTTGTTTATAAAAATTGTAAATCTAGGGTATACACCCATGCATCTATTAAACACACCAACAAAAAAATAAGTTGTTCACTTGAAAAACTAAGAATCAAAGCTAGGGTTTTTCCTAGACACACATCGATATTTGATTTATTGGCAAAAATGTGATCTACCACACATTCACCAATAAATTCACCATCCAAATATCTTTGTATCATCGAAACCATCATGTTCCACCATATAAATCATCAAACTCCCACAATAGCCAAGATATAACAATAACAAAAAGTTAACTTAGAGTTTTAAAGGATTAGAACACTTTTAACCTTCTAGAGCTTCTCATTCTTGGGATAGATTGGTAGATTTATCTTGTTAAATGGATGATGGATCTCTTCTAGGGCTTGATCGTCATCTCCATTCCTCCTCCTCCCCTCTTCTTTTCAAGCTCACACTCTTCTTATCTTTCTTTTCTTCTCTAGAGGTCTCTCTCTCTATCTATCTCTCAACTTTCTCTCTTTCAAAATAATCAAGTATTGGTGAAATAAAATGAACATGTCAAGCCAAGCTAACTTACTCCACCAATTAACTGACATAAGGTTAACTCTCTACACAAATGTGACCTTGGCTTAACTCAATCAACCCATCATGGTCAAGGTTCATCTTTTTACACTAGATACATAATTTAATATCTCTCATCAATTAACCAATGCATGGTTAATTCTCTACAATCATGTATACATATATTCCATATATTTATACTTTTACTAATACTTAACTCTAGTATTGGTTAAGGTTTCATCTTTATTACCACCTAGGGTTAACAACTAACTCAATAATGGTTTATTCTCTATAAACATAGATCCATAAATTAAGGGATTGCCTTGAGCCTTGCACCTATCATAATTCTCTACACTTAACTTAAGTGTAGTTAAAGCTCAACCTACCACAATACCTATGGTTAAAGTACTACACTCAACCTTAGTCAACTAAAACACCAACTTCCTCTCTTACTATAATAAACAAGTATACTTGCCTTTACATTATATATAGATGATATATCTATATTTACTACAATTAACCCATTATTGGTTAACTTTCATCTCTCTACAAGACTTAGGGTTCAACCCCTAAGCCAACCTTGGTTACATATTAGTTGAATATATATACATATAGATTTTATATCCATACATAAACACCTACTCAAGCTATCTAACTTTTAATTTTCTAGCCTTTACATCACTTAAGTTCTTCCACCAACTTGTCATTTCTTGGTTTTGCTTCTACACATTCATTTTAACTTCCAAGGGAAGCTTCAAAGCTTACCCAAATCCTCCATGTAGCTGTTGAATTTGGGGCCCCACATGGCCCTAAATTGCTCTCAATTTTTCTTTTCTTTTATTGCATAAATGTGTGTGTGTGTGTGTGTGTGTGTGTGTGTATATATATATATATATATATATACACACACACACACACACACACAAATACAACTCATTTTGGGCTAAGGTTTGGGTTTTATTTGATTAATCATTAGGCTTGGAATTAATTCTATTATTGGACTTCTCTATACTTACATTGGGCTTATAATTAATTTAGGTTGGGCCACTAACACAAACTACAATAATTTGGCCCTAAATAATTACCAATTTAGGGTTTGGACCAATTAATAAAAAAAATTCCCCAAGGGAAAACTTGTTTATACTCCTCACCAACCAAGATAAATTGGTCTCTAGGTGATTATTAGGACATCAAAGTCATAAAAAATATTCTAGGGCAAAATGGTCATCTCTCATTTTCTCTAAACTTTTCTTTTATGGAAACTTTTCTACCTCGTACTCCTTTTCGTATTCATGAATAGTGATTTTTGCTAAATTTTTTGGAAAATATTTTATTTGAAAATATGCACCGCCACCTCATATAAACGTTATCTATGAATGTTAAATTTTAAAAAACACAAAGATGTTCTTTGCGTGAATAGTATTTTTCTGCGTTTGTTTTTCGAGAAAATCTTTTTCGTAATTTAAGTCTTAACACATATTCTTAATCACATAACACTTAGTTTTGGTTAAGATTTCAGCTCCAATTGTCTACAATCACTCTTATGAGTCGTTTTAGATTGTTAAAGTATACCCAGAAAAAAGTATTTCTTAGGTATTATACTCCGTATTAAACACAATGATTAGATGACAAGAATAGATCTTTATTAATCTCTTTGGACCACATTATAAGTATTACTGAATATCATATTCTTCCTTTCTTTCGTATCATATTCATCTTTGTGAATAGTTTGTATTATTTCCATATTCTTCCCGTATTCCAATTATATTTTTGGAATAGTGATTTTGTATTTACACTTTGTATAAATACTTAGCTCTTAATATACCTTACAATATTCATATTAACCGACTCTAGGTTTTAATCCTCATAACTCATGATTACTCACATTTAATTCTCAACACATAAATTAGGTTAAATGTTTAATCAATCATCTACATTCTCCTTTCCTCCAATGTAGGTTTTACATTTTAACCCTTATTCGTATTCGATTCTATTTTCGAATCTCATAAATATATGCAATTATGCGAAGGATTATGCGAAGATTTAACAAGAAGACTATTATTGAAAGAAGAAATTGAACTAAATTATTATTCTCTATACCTCGTTAGTACACAAGTATGCAAAGGGATGGTGACTCAAGTCCGAGCCTAACAAATCAGGCATCACTTCCCTAGCACCAAATAATGTAAGGGCTCGAGTAGGTGGAGCAGCATCACTGGGATCTGGAATCTTTGCATCTACGACTTTATCAGGATCGACCCGGGGATGACGTATACAAGCCTTGGATAATTGTCGAGGATGACGAGTAACATGAGGGGATGATGCTAATGAAGCCTGCCTACGACGACGAATCTTGGAGGAAGCTCGATGGGTCGAAGAGTTACTCGGCATATCTGACTCCATGAGTGACTAACAAAATGTGATGTAAGTAAGGTATGCCCATTATTATTCTTTACAATTTGCTATCAAGTTATCTTTTAAACCAAAGAGGAAAAACATAACGTGAAGACACGAGATAAATCCAAAAGCCTTAAATGTCTATGGTCAACCCCATGATTAAATAAAGACTCATGCATTACATCTCTACATTAAAAATTACTGCGACCATCATATGTTGCTTACATTTTAAATTATTAAGTTTGTTCATATCCAATTTCTTTTTTGGCAGTCTCCCCTATAAAACCAACTGTCCACATGTATGTCCGTGCATGTTTCACACACAAATAACCCAGCCAAACGATCCGAAACACGATTGAATTGTTGGTTTGCAAAAATATTATATACAATATAATTATACAGTACTTTCAAATTAATAAAATTAATCTACTCTATTTTAATTTTATGTTAATATTATGTTATTAAAAATCTCGTAGTGTATTTATAGGAGTACAATAATAATTCTAAGCAAAATTTGAATTAAAAATCAATTAAGAAATTAAAATCTATACATAATTCCGTTTCTGCTGGAAATTGCACAGCCAAACAAAGCCTTAGCATGCTTCAATTGACCCAGTCAAACCAGTGAAACCACCTACCGCGCCCCAATTCCTGCCGCTTGACAAAACGTCGCCGTTCCGCACCATCTGCTGATTTGAACTGCTACCGCGCAATGCTTGCTCAGCCATACTACACTCCTGATCCGTACAGTGTCATTTTCTTCTTTGGTGATTCCATTAACCTGTTATCGTGCCATGCGCCAGACATGTCCACATGCTAAATTTACGAATATTCCACTAGCACTTTCAGAATTACGACTATGCCATTCCTTTTGTTGCAGATTTACCATTTTGCCATCAAGATTTAATTTTCTACCAAATAAAATATAAATTAATTAAAAATAATATAAAAATAATAAAAACACATAATAACACCTAAAATTAATTAAAATATTTTAAAACTCACAAATAATTAAGCCTATAAATATTCAATAATAAGGAATAAAATCTAATTATCAAATACCTCCAAACTTAAATATTTGTCTGCCCTCAAGCAAAATAAAAACAAAAACTTAGACTCTACTAAATAAACAAAAATTACTCGAATAACTTAAACAGCAAATCAATATGAATTTTAAAATTGGTCTCAAAGATTTTTAAAATGATAACTCAAAGAAAATTTTAAAATCATGCAAAGCTCAAAATTTTAACTTATTTATTAGTTGTATTTTACTCAAGACCTTTCGTGTGTGTGTGAATCCAAATGTATCAAATTAGCGGGGGGAAAAACTTAGATATATTCACATAATTAAATATCTCATAAAAGTTATTACACAATAAAAGCATTACAAAGAAAAACTCTATAACTCACTTTTCACACAATTCTTTACTAATAAAGGCAAATATAAATTAAAGGGTCAAAAAAAAAATCTTTCTCACGTTACTTACACTAGGATTATCATTTTTTTTAAGTTCACCACATTTATTTCCAAACATATTATTATATTTTTTCTTCATTCATCATAAGTGAGTGTATTTTATACTCCATCTCACTATTTTTTTTAATACCCATGAGTGCATTTTACGCTCAATCTCGTTTTCTTTATATGTTTATGAGTGAGTGCATTTTACGCTCTATCTCAACTCACCATATAACTATTAATTCAACTCGAAAAAGATCAAATCTTCAAACAGTCCTAGAACAATTTACCTAAATTATCTTCTCTAAATTATATTATACCTCATATTTTGCTTTAAGTTATGTTCAAATAAGTTATAGAATTTATAAATATCTATCGTAAGCAATTAACTATATAAATCTTCTCTAAGTTAAAATTAACTCAACACAAATGGATATGACTGCATAAAATTTATAGGATCTTCAATAAAATAATAACTAATAAAAAGCCAAATTCAAACTACGCAAAAAAAAATATCAATTTTTAAAGAAACATTAAGTAAAAATCATAAATTTTATCATCGACCATAAATTTAATTCAATTAATTTATTGCCCAAGTGACTTAATCTAAAAACTAAGTTATCCCATTTTCGGAGAAAAATACAATTTCACTTAGCATGTGTCACAAGCTTTTAAATTCCATGGTTACCCTAAGTTGACTAGTTACGTCTCGTGAAGGTTTGCAGTGAATACATCTACAAAATTCTAAAATTTAAACTAAAACCTAGAAAAATTCTTAATTTTTTTTTAAAATTTACCCACACTCCCAAACTTAAAACATACATTGTCCTCAATGTATAGAATAAAATAAAAAAAATTAAAAATAGAAGATTCCCTTAAATATGTAGTATTTTCATCCTCATCTACTAAGTTTGAGTGAAATGGCAACGACCTAAATTACCTTAAACAAAATCAAAACAAAATATTAAAACAAATAAATAAATATAAATTAAAATTTACTACTAAGAAAAATTTACTAAAAAACTTGTTTGCATAATTTCAATTAGGAATTTACACGTAAGTATACACCAACAACTAATATAGTAATTAAGACGAGTGTCGAACCCACATAGAATTAAAAATAATTATTATCAAATACTAACTTTATATCAAATTAACTTTATTTAATAAAAGGCAATTAAATTATAAAATAAAATCTAATTAAAATTATTAACTAAATTAAACTAATGAAAAGAATTAAATCAAACTATTTGGTATGGTTAGTTTTGTAACGGCCCCAAAATTCGACTCTAATAACCCCGGATCTGGTCCATTAAAAGTAACATCAATCTTGAGTTTAAACTAATTATATTTAACTTATAAACCACAAGCAAATATAATTATTATAATACATCAGGTATTAAACCTTAAATGGGTAAAATTTTCAATATCATTCTATTCCAGAATCGAAATCTTTAAACATTTTTATTACACTTCTTAATCATATAAATAATGATTTAGTATACCAACCTGTCACCCTTATACATAAAGGACAACATCTGAAATGATTTAAAATAATCTATATATTTTCTCTTAACATTTCGGTTTGCTAATCTATAGCACATCTAAGACATAAAAATCATCACAATTAATACCCGCAGAGATAATTTATTCTATCGCATGATTTTACTATAAAAGCACCTACGCTTCTATCTTGATGTCTCGTTAGTCAATCTTTATCTTCGCCTCTACCAGAGTAATTAGCTTCCTCAAGCTTTTCTATAATGTTTTATTTTAAACAAGGGTGAGTACGACGGCTCAGCAAGTCTAACAGTTTCACATAACACATAAACATATTTCATCATGCTTCATGCATCTCATGCTTTGCAATGACTACATATCTCATGTATATCATGCTTTGTATCTACTCTATGATTCACGTTATTCATGCATGTCATTTACAATTTCATACAGTTCAATATATATAGAACGATCAACTTAATCATCTACTGTATATCAACAGTTTATTTCAACATGTATCACAAAAGCACATTACCACATTATTGCACATAATATCATATGCACACATAATAATTTTATAGTATTCTAATTCAGGCACATAATGCAACACGTTCTGAAAAACTTACCTGGACTTGTATAACCAACTTACGCTAATCTTTCGCGTTCCTTGCACCACATAAACGGTATGTGAGATCAACGGTGCATAATATCAGTTAAGGTTTGACTCAATACCAAATCTGTAAAGATATTTATTTCTTCTTATCATCCCCATTTTAAATCAATATGGTTAATTTCATATTTTAGTCTCTCGTTGACTTGACTCAGTGTTTCACCGCAAACCTTTTTGTACATAACCATGCAATTCCGACATATATTAATGTCACTGCATTAAACCTGGACCCTATATTTATTTAGGTCGAACCACCAATTAATCACTAATAGACCATACCCTTGGTTTAACTTAATGACATCATTTATCTCGACAACTTATCATAATATTACTCACCTTGGATAATATTTTAAATTTTACTATCAATAAGTAATAACTTATAATGTTATTTAATTGT
Organism: Hedera helix; assembly: GCA_947179155.2. Taxonomy (NCBI): domain Eukaryota; kingdom Viridiplantae; phylum Streptophyta; class Magnoliopsida; order Apiales; family Araliaceae; genus Hedera; species Hedera helix. The sequence goes on along the minus strand of OX359281.1, from coordinate 20,206,220 downwards.
TAAATAACACTTTAAATAATCATTACTATTATTAATTTATTTTTAATAATAGTTTACCTTAATCATTATTATTAATCTTTTAATAATAATTTAATTGCTTGCTATTATTATTATCCTTTAATAATATTTTAATTGACTTCTCATTATTATTAATCATTTTAATAATAATTTAATTGTTCATCAATATTATCAATCATTTAATAATATTTGAAATTCTCACGTATCATTAGTAATTATTTAATAATGATTCGACCCTTAACTATTATTACTCAATAGTTAATTACTTGTTAAACAATATTATTAATTATTTAATAATATTCTAAATCTTTATTTATCATTATTATTTATTTAATAATGATTTAACTCTTAACTATTATTATTTAATAGTTAATTAAATGCTAAATAATATTATTAATCCTTTAATAATATTTAAATTAATTATATATCATTATTAATTATTGAATAATGATTTAATTTTTAACTATTATCATTTAATAGTTAATCATTAATATTATCAATATATTTTAATTACTTAATAATCTTCTTCTGATTAAGTAATAATTTATTCCACTTAATTACCATTTAATTATTATATAATATGAATTAAATAATAATTAATTAATTAATTAATTATCTGTACTCATTATTTAATATAAATTAAATAATAAACAATTATACTATTAACTCTAACATCATTTGATTACTATTTAATATATTAAATAGTAAGCAATTAACCCTCTTTAATTATTATTTAATGTTAATTAAATAATAATTAATTAATTAATTATCTTTATTTATTATCTACTTTTAACTAAATAATAAATAATTAGTTTAAACACTTTCTCATAATTTAATTACTATTTAATATCAATTAAATAATAATTACCTAGTTACTTCCTTTATTTACTATTTAATTATCAATTAAATAATAAACAATTATTTTTCTTCATTAAATAATATGATATAGATTAAATATCACATTTATTATTAACAATTTTCTTAAATTATTAGTCAATTAACATCCAACTAGTGTACATTATCACCTCAAAAAGTATTAAAAATTCTTTTTCTCTTATTTAACCTTACTTACTATTTAATACAACTGAAATAATAAGTAAGTAGGGTGATTAGTATTTTTTCAGCATTTAAAAATACTTTTAACAATTTTCATGTAATTAGTTAGCTTTAATCATTTAATAATTATAGAAGTTACCAAATGACATACTAAAAATACAAACTAAATTTTATAAAATAGTACACGAAATTCCAAACAACTTTTTAGTTCGGGCCTTCGCCGGAACCGGCCGAAAAAGTGGTGAACCGGTCGCCGAAATGTTCCGGCCGGTTTGAAAGTAGTATGTCCTCAAGCCAATCACATTTGAAGTAATAAGCATATACTTTGTAATCTTATTCATTTATTAATAAAAAGAATCAAGACATTTCTTTATTCATGATTAATTACTTTAAATAATCAAATTGATAAACCCATAGTTTTCGAGCAATGTTTTTAGAACCATGATGAGGATCATGCTAATGAGATCTAAATTCAAGATAGCTCAAAACTAAAATTGTTCCTAATCGTTATATCACTAAAATTGGTATTAGTGAATCCGGATAGATTAGTACATACTATGCTTGCTCTTATGAAGAGGATGATTGATCTCATAATCATTTGTGTAAAGACACTAAAGCAAGTATGTAGGTGCTTATTAGAGAATAAGTTCACTGAACGTGACTCGCTCAAGGAACACATAATGGAGTCTTACTTTCCTGTCAATAGGAGTTCCTTTTTGTGATAGTAGTACAAGTGATCCTTGGACTTGAGATCATCATAGTATCTTGTGTATGATGAATTATGTTTTGACATATTCCTTAAAACCTTTAGGGTGTATCAAAGGGTATGATTGGATATAATAAGTCATATATGGAGATAGGTGAGTGATCAACAAAGAATCTACCACTTCTAGTAAAATAAGGGAATGTCCTATGCGATTCGATAAATGACAACTCAGTAGTCCTTGGCCAAGGCAGAATGGAAATTAGAAAGTAGTTTCTAATTTACATTAATTAGAGTTATTCATTTGAGGATTGAAATGCATATAGTCAAATAAAATAAGACTTGACAGTAATACCATGTCTTATATTTGATTGGGACGTTGTGAGGTAAAGGATTGAATTGTACGGTAACTATTCGCTGAATATGTTCTTTTGTGATTAAATGTTGAAATCTATATTATCTGGAAAGTCGTTGATCGCTAAGAGGACTTACCCTTATTATGGAATAAATATTATTTATTTAAATGAATTAAATAGTTTAATTTATTTATATAAATAAGATTAGAATAGTTCTAATTAATTTATTCTATAACCGGTTTAATATGGAGAACCTAAAGGGTCACACCGCAAAAGGAAAATAATTATTTAAGAAGTAATGGCATAATTGTAATAATGAATTAAGTATATTTAATTTATACTATGTGGATATAATAAATTAAATAGCTTAATATTTATTATTTAGTATTTTGGAAATACTAATTATAAATTAATAAGAGAATTCTTATTATTATTATTACTATTATCATTATTATTTAGTTCCTAAATGGTTTAGGAATTAATTAATAAGAGTACTCTCATACTTAATAATTAAGTTCCTAAATATTTTAGGAATTATAATTATTATATTAAATCAATTAAGTTCCTAATTAGATTAGGAGTTTAATTAAAAACCTTATTCCTAAAGCTGTTAGGAGGGTGTCGACGCCGGGATTTTCGTCGTCTCGTTTTTTAATATTAAAAATGTCCCTTTCCAATTTTAGCCTTTAGATTAAGATGTGATTTTTGAAAAGGGTCGGCTTAGTGTCGACGGGGTTTCGAAATGTCGATTTTCTTATGAGCCAATTGACCAGAGTCGCCAGTTGGTATATTTGAAATGGATGTACCAACTCATCCGAATTTTTGTTTTCGCAATCGCTGGCTCATATGTGACTCCGAGTTAATTGGTCCGCAAATCGAGATTCATAGAGTTCGGGGGCTTGCTTAAGTGAGGGGAAGGTGTTAGGCACCCCCCGACTTCCGTGAAACACGGTTACCGCAATCTTGATGTTTTCCTACCCTTTTAAATCCTAAAATGTGTGTGTGCGTGTGTGTGTGTATGTGCCTAAATGAATGTCGTTGAAATGCTTTACTTTGAAAGTGCTTCAGAATCTCGTTAACCCTATGCACGAAGGATTTGACTTAATCGAAAAGTTCATTTTTATTGCTTTTTTGTTTCGATAATAAAACCGATGATATTTGTAAAACATATTTTTTCAAACCCTTCGTCAAATAGGAATAGAGCTCATCCAACACTTACAATTTTATTTAGCCTACGAGTGATCTAATATCCTACTTTGATTACTTTTATGAAAATCTTTATAATTTCATTCCAAAATCATTTCCTTGCGTCAAAAGGGAAAACTAAGCATTAAAATGGCGTTGCGGCTATTCACGGGCATGTAAGCCATCCAAATAACCCCAAACGCCCACAATCACATGTTTCACTATTACGGGGCCTTAAACCCGATTTTCGATATCGATATCGTTTTAAGGCCCATAAATTACATATTTACAATACAAGGGATATCATCGGGAGGTTAGGAGGAGATTCCATCCCCAATAAATCCTCTCTAACCGTCCCTAATCCGTAGATCCCAAAACAAATATCGACTACATTGGATCTAACTTCCACATACACTAAATCAAACTATTTAAATAGCAATGCACCAAATATTTTCGGATCCACAGAAGATCCACCCAACAAAAGCACAAATAACTAAATATTTACCGATTAAACTACCAAAACAAGATAAGATATTAAATCTAATAGATCTATAAAACAAGCACCAATACAAAGAGAGATTGAATTTTTCGCCTTGATATTGATAGAAATCACGCACTAGCACTCAAATCCAATGTAGGATACAATGTATAGCATGAAGATTGAACAAAATGAGAAGAAATCTCACACTTTTTACCAAACCCGAAGGTTTCTCTCTCTATTCCGCCATTTTTCTCTCTCAAAAAACCTTCAAAATTTCTCTCTCTCGCTCTCGGACGCAGATCTGGACGTTGTATAGCTGATCGGAGGCAGCCGCAGGTGCATCTGCGGCTGGCCACAGATGCATCTGCGGCTGCCTGCTGTGGCCGTCTGAGTCGCCGAACCTCGGCTGCCGTGTTGTTTTCTCGAGCCGTGCGAAAGCCCAAAAGTCGTTGGCCGCAGATGCATCTGCGGCTGTCTGGCTTGATTTTCTCGATTTCCGTGCCACGTGGTCTTAAATCGCCAATTTCTGCTGTATTATTTCGGAAGGCTGTTACTTGATGTATAAATCGCTCTTTGTGCTTGGCTTCCAGGGGGCGCTGCCCCCTACCACCCCCGCCGCTCGCTCACCGGGGAGCGAGACCCCCGAACATCGTAAGCGTAGTGGCCATTTGTCGTCTTTTGTGCTCAAATCAGGTTCTTCTGGATCAACTGTTTGCCTTGCCTCAAGTAACCTGATGCTCGTTGTTCGTTGTGGCGGCTTTGACCGTAAATCGTTGAGGTGACTTCGTTTTGGGGTCCACCTTCCTTTTCGCATTCCGGCTCAAGTGACGAATTTGCCCTCCTGCCAGGGTTAGTAGAGAAGTGCAAAATTTGGGTGTCTACAGCTGCCCCTCTTTATCATGTTTATGGAATGCAATATGAAATGAACATGATAAAGAAGTAGGCACCCAATGCATGAAAATGACAGTACATATTTTAATGATGCAACATACATATCAATGATGCAACATATACATATTAATGATGCAACATTAATATCATCGGTTACTATCTCAAATGGACTCGCATCGCCTATTCATCAAGGAAAATTATTTTTCTCTTGCTTATCGCATATCGCATATCAAGTCGCATGTTAAATATCAAATCGCACATGAAATCGCATATCGCACTACTTCTCATATGATGTATCGCAAATCGCATATCGCATCGCACATCGCCTCGCACATCGCATCGCATCGCATTGTTTTAGTCATCGTCAGATCTTTCTCCAACGGTCATCGCATTGTCATCGTCAGATCTTTCTCCAACGGGTCGTCTCGTTATCGTCAGATCTTTCTCCAACGGGTCGTCTCGTCATCGTCGGATCTTTTTCCAAAGGGTCGTATCGTCATCGTCGGATCTTTTGCCAACGGGTAGTATCGTCATCGTCGGATCTTTTGCCAACGGGTCGCATCGTCATCGTCGGATCCTTTGCCAACGGGTCGCATCGTCATCGTCGGATCCTTTGCCAACGGGTCGTATCGTCATCGTCGGATCTTTTGCCAACGGGTCGTATCGTCATCGTCGGATCCTTTGCCAACGGGTCGTATCGTCATCGTCGGATCTTTTGCCAACGGGTCGTATCGTCATTGTCGGATCTTTTCCTAACGGGTCGTGTCGTCATCGTCGGATCCTTTGCCAACGGGTCGTCTCGTCATCGTCAGATCCTTTGCCAACGGGTCGTCTCGTCATCGTCGGATCCTTTGCCAACGGGTCGTATCGTCATCGTCGGATCCTTTGCCAACGGGTCGTATCGTCATCGTCGGATCCTTTGCCAACGGGTCGTATCGTCATCGTCGGATCTTTTGCCAACGGGTCGTCTCATCCTTGTTGGGTTTAGTCTCTAACAAGTTATCTTGTAATTGCCGGGTCTCGTCTCCGACGGGCCATTTTTGTGATGGTCAGGCATCGTTTTTGATGGGTCGTTTTTGGAACGGTCAGGTATCGTCTCTGACGGTCGTTTTTGGGACTGTCGGGTATCGTCTCTGACGGGTCATTTTTGGGACGGTCAGGTATCGTCTCTGACGGGTTGGTTTTGAGTTAGTCCGGTATCGTCACTGACGGGTTGGTTTTGAGTTGGTCAGGTATCGTCTCTGACGGGTCATTTTTGGGTTGGTCAGGTATCGTCTCTGACAGGTCGTTTTTTAGGTTGGTCAGGTATCGTCTCTGACGGGTTGGTTTTGAGTTGGTCAGGTATCGTCTCTGACGGGTTGGTTTTGAGTTGGTCAGGTATCGTCTCTGACGGGTTATTTTTGGGTTGGTCAGGTATCGTCTCTGACAGGTCATTTTTTGGGTTGGTCAGGTATCGTCTCTGACGGGTTGGTTTTGAGTTGGTCAGGTATCGTCTCTGACGGGTTGGTTTTGAGTTGGTCAGGTATCATCTCTAACGGGTTGGTTTTGAGTTGGTCAGGTATCGTCTCTGACGGGTTATTTTTGGGTCGTTCAGGTATTGTATCTGACGGTTGGTTTGTGATGGTCAGGTATTGTCTCTGACGGGTCGTTTTTTTGGGGACGGTCAGGTATCGTCTCTGACGGGTCCTTTTTGGGACTGTCAGGTATCGTCTCTGACGGGTCATTTTTGAATTGGTCCGGTATCGTTTCTGACTGGTCGTTTTTGAAATGGTTAGGTATCGTTTCTGACTGGTCGTTTTTTGAAATGGTCAGGTATCGTTTCTGACTGGTCGTTTTTGGTTTGGTCAGGTATCGTATCTGACTGGTCGTTTTTGAGTTGGTCAGGTATCGTATCTGACGGTTGTTTTTGAATTGGTCAGGGATCGTATCTGACTGGTCGTTTTTGAATTGGTCAGGTATCGTTTCTGACTGGCCGTTTTTTTGAAATGGTCAGGTATCGTTTCTGACTAGTCGTTTCTGGTTTGGTCAGGTATCGTATCTGACTTGTCGTTTTTGGGTTGGTCAGGTATCGTATCTGACTGGTCGTTTTTGGTTTGGTCAGGTATCGTATCTGACTTGTCATTTTTGGGTTGTTCAGGTATCGTATCTGACTGGTCGTTTTTGGTTTGGTCAGGTATCGTTTCTGACGGGTCATTTTTGAAATGGTCAGGTATCGTTTCTGACTGGTCGTTTTTGAAATGGGTCATTTTTGTAATTGTCGGGTCTCGTCTCCGGAATCGCTGTGTATTGTCCCAAATGGACTCGCATCGTATTGTACATCATAAAAAATGCAATAATTCTTGAGGAAATTTAAAAGGAAAGCGTACCTGATTAGTTTGTGGGGCCTCCTTGGGATTCGTTCTCGTAACTCGCTTTTGCCAGCCACTTCTTTTGGTTTGACTTGTCATTCTTGGTGTTCGTCCTCGTAGATCGCTTTTGACAGCCATTGCTTCTGACCTATCATCCTTGTCGATTAGCTGAAGGTGCTTCAGACAGTCGTTTTCCAATTCCTTAATGTTTCATAGATTCTGGGTGCATCGGATCGTGGAAGTTTCCCGCTGTCATGTCTTTTCGATAAATGGCCTCGATACTCGTGACGTCGACAGTCTCGTACCTGTGATTTTCCTTTCACGTACATTTTATTTTGATATATACATGGATGCACTGATGTTATGCATGGATCAATAGATATGCTTGGAAGGAAATGACCCTTGTTTAGTCAAATGATACAATTTTTCACGTGTCGTTCTTTTTGACTACTCTGTTGTGTCATGCCTTATTTGGGAGGACAGTTTCTGGACTTCGAGGTTGGTTCGTTGAATCGCATGCCCCTGATCGTTTCTTTGTTGGGGAATTGTATCTGTCGTTTTGAATGCCCAATCGACTTATCCAGGGCTCCTCATCCTGCTCACAGATCGTCATGTCTTTGAATTTGGGGTGCAGGGACTTCCTCTTATGCTAGAGGATTATGCCTAGATTCTGGGTTGATATCTAGGTGATCCCCTTGTCAGTTGGTCGTATGTTTTGATAGCTCTTGACTTTCATCTGATTGAGGCAGTCCACTTGGCTTCTCTTTTTTCCGATGACCGACGGCCATATTGCCCTTCCTCGCCTTTTAATCGATCAGCTCTGACGTCAGGAATTATATCACTCTTGCATATGCTCGCCTGAGTATCGAGGTAATGTCAGCATGCATCAGGCTGAATTCGTCAAAATCCATTGATGGTCACGGGGGAAGGTTCGTTGATGAGGAGTCTGATATAGACCGGTGCTCCTTTCATTTCCATGATCTTTAAGATGCCCCAGCCTTTACTCATGTTCTTGTCGAGGATTCGTATGGGAATTCATTTTGTTGGTCATGCCGAGTTACCCACATCGATTCATATCCTGCACAAGTAACCAACGCTAAATGCTCGACCGTTCGGGTCGGCGGGGTTAACTCCGATATAAGAATTGCTAAAATCTTAATAGTAAAGCATATAAAAATGGAAAGCTCATGATTTTGCAATTTAACTCGTGTCGTGATGTTTTCGTTTTATCGTAAAACAACTTGGCATCGAGATGGATCTTTTTTCGTAAATCGTGAGTGGATTAATTTGGCATTGAATGAATTGTGAATGTATTAAGTCACTCTCGATTTCACTTCTTTTTTTTTTTTTATTTTTTTTTTCTTTTGACGAGTTATGAAATCGTAATAAAACATTTAAGCATTCATGGTCAATATACGTGAGTATGATTAAATTCAAAACTACCTTCCTTTATTAAAGGTATTCCGTCTTCATTCTTGATATCGTTCTTCGCAGGATTTACGTCATATGGCAAGTACACTGTGCGATGCATCCTTCATTTAGGGGCTTCTTTTCCGTGACTTTAGATGAGCTTTTTCTCTTTTGGTCGAACATTTTTTCCTCTTTTTTTTTTTTTTTACTCCACATTTCACTTCTTGTGCCCACTTAACTTGTCTCGTTTTCCTAGGCTATTCAGAGTTACCCATTTAACGAGTTTTGGACCAATGACTCCCAAACCAGACGGCTTTAGGGCATTGGGTGTAAAGACACCCCTTCGGGTTTACTTGCTCGAGTAACAAAGGCCACGCTTCGATACAAGTTAGGTGGTTTACTGCATTCATACCTCGTTTGACTCTGTGCAAGATTCGTTTTCTTAGGCTTGAGTTACCCATATAGCGAGCGTTGGGCCGGTGACTCCCAAATCGGACGACCTTAGGGCACCAGGTGTAGAGACACCCTTTAGGCTTAATTACTCGAATAACCCTTGCCACGATTCGAATCTGCTCAGGTCTCTGCAGTCGTAATGCTTGTTTTCTTAGGCTCCGAATTACCCATGTACCGAGCGTTGGGCCGGCGACTCCCAAATCAGACGACTTTAGGGCGCCAGGTGTAAAGACACCCCTCAGGCTTAATTGCTCGAATAATTCAGGCCACGATTCGAGGCATTTGATTCACTTTTATTTACCCTCCAATTCTGCATCAACTGTCATCTTATCGTCATAGCTTTATACCCCACATCTGAAAGTTGGCGCCAACACAAAGTGCAAACTTGCCTATGAGGTGGATTCTGCTTCGAACGACACTTCGAAATCAGGTCTTTGTTGAACAGTTTTAACCATCTAATCATACTCATGAGTCTGCCCCACGGATGCTTGTCAGAATTAATTCGATTCCTAACAAGTCAAATAAAAATTTTCTCTTTCCAAAAGTAATGTTAGAGTTAAACTATGTACAATCTTGATATATGTACAGGGAGACAGGAAAGAAATAAATAGATGAAATGAGTTGTATCTTACATGTGGGTCCTCGTATTCTGAAAGAGCTCTGACTAGAAAGGACCAATTGATAGTACATCTTTGATGATGTTATTGTACGCTGACGAAATCGTATCATAGATGTTGAATTGTGCACTACCTTTCCACGGATGGCTGATGAATGCCCAGTGTCGAGTCGTCATCGATTTCAAAACTGCCCCAGCTTTGATGGTCGTTAAGGCCATTGCTTTGTGGTGTCATTGACAGGTGGGCTGATGAAATGCTGGGAACCCAAGAATCATTTGCTTTTGATCAGGTAGGAAGTGCACTCCGATGGGTTGACAAGAGAACAAGTTGTCTGAGTCATTGATCGTTAACTGCAAAACCATCGAAGGGTTCTATAGATTTTTGCAAGGATTAGACCGCGCCAAAGTGGCTGCCTACGTACTCCTATAGGAAGAGGAGATCAGGTCTTACGTAGTTCAGGCCTCGATAGCACACAAGATTGGTTTTTTGTCTCTTTTTTTTTTTTTTTTTTTTTTTTTTTTTCCTTTCAAGAAAGCATATCATAATAATGCATAGAAAATAAAACTGGATAACACATTAAGCAGATAATAACGTCCCCACACCCCCTTTTTTTGGGACTCACAATCGTATCCTTGGAATTTACCATTTCATGGTTCGTTGAGGCTCGACAATCCGTTCGTCGGTGGTCAGGCTCCCCATTGCAGTGATCCCAATGTCGCTTGCCATTTTTTGCTCTCCTCTTTCGATAAGATTTTGGATTTTGTGCCGCAACGCCCAGCACTCTTCAGTATCATGCCCTGGTGAGTTGGAATGATAGAGGCATATTTGTGTAGGATCGTATCTTTTGGACTTGGGGTCTGTTTGTGGCAGCAACTCCGTAATCTTTCCCCGGCTGATCAGAAGGTGCAATATTTCTGCATTTGATTTGCTCAAAGGGGTGAACTTTCGATCTCTTGGGAATGCTGCTCGATCTTTCCCCTTTGAGGGTTCACCTCTGTCCGAGCGGTTATCAAGGCTCCACTGGTGGGATCGTCTGGCATCTTTATTATTTTCATTTCCCTGCCCTTTCATTCTGTTTTGATCTCCTTGAGTCAGCTGGTTTTCCTGGGAGGGATCCTGGTTTGAAATTTGTTTGTCCTCTTCTTCCGTTTGGTCTCTCAGTAATTGGGTGAAGAGTTGCCTCGTCAGATTATGTTGGTGTACCACCAGGTCTGCTAATTGCTTCATTTGATGCCTGACCAACTTCATCTCTTGCTTAATGACCTTAACCTCCTCCAGACATTCCCATCCGAGGACATTTGTTTCGCTCATTTGGGGGTACTCTTCGATCTTTCGTATGTATTTGCGATTGGGGTTCACCCTGATATTTCCTGACCCAATCATGCCGACCTCATCTGTTCTGTATTGTGGCCGATGGCTGGCGTTGACATCTGGTCGTTCAACTACGATGTCCCCCCTATCGATCAAGTTCTGTAACTTATGTTTCAACGCCCAGCATTCCTGAGTGTCATGCCCCGGGGACCCAGAATGATAGGCACATTTCTTGTTTGGGTCGTACTTTCTCCCCTTTGGGTCAGTCGGTGGTGCCAGCTCCGTAATCTTTTTTCGGGTGATTAACACAGCCAAAATTTGCTCTAATGGATCTCCCAACGGGGTGAATTCCCTATCTCGGGCATTTTCAAATCTCCTCCTCCCCTCAAATCTTTGATTATTAAAAGTTGGCTGACGCGGGGGCTCGCTTCTTGGCATGCGGACAGGAGGGTTACTCTCTGCTTTCCCAGACAGCCCTTGCAAGACTAGGGATACATCCTCCTCTCTTTGCTTCTGTGTTCTATGGGAAGTACTGTCATAGTTTTCACTTTGGATCTGCTCAGCAACAGCCTCAAGAGCTGTGAAGTCTCGGATCTTCCCCGACTTTATCCCCATTTCTGCCATTTCCCCGTGTTTGATCATCTCCGCAAAAGGCTTCCCTATCCCAGCTATCACTCTTTCATAATAAGGGGCCTCTTGGATGTCTATGAAGGTCATCACCATCTTAGCCTCATCCATTGGGGGGTTTACTTGTGCGCCCATCCTCCTCCACCGTTGAGCATAATCCCTAAAGGATTCATTGGTTTGCTTCCTAATTTTTGTCATCTGGTATCGGTCCGGGGCCATTTGGGATTGAAAACTGTATTGCGTTAGGAAGGTGTGGGCCAGCTCCTCCCAGTTGTGAATCTTAGCATTATCCAGCCTCGCATACCAGGTCCTAGCCTCCCCTGTCAGGCTTTTCTGGAATAACTGCATTCTCAACGACTCGTCCTCAGCATATGCCCCTAGTTCTCCGATGTAGACTTTCAGATGCGTGTAAGGATCCCCCGACCCGTTATACTTTTCAAATTCGGAGATTTTGAACTTCTCGGGATATCTGGCTCCCGGAAAAATGCATAAGTCGGAGTAGTTGACACTGCCATGCGACCCGATCCCCTTCATAGTTTTGATGGCCTCTTCCATCTGCTTTATCTTTTTGTTGACATTACTGGCAACTTCCTCTTCTGGAATGACAATAATTTGTTTTGGCTGTTCAACCTTCGGGGTTTCTGGGGTCAGCTCGTTCCCTTGAGATGATGGCCCCGGTGGGTCCTCGGTTTGTGACTTCGATTTTAACTTGAAGTGCTCTTTTAGCATTATGGTCAATTCCGTCATCTGATTTCTCACAGCATCGAATTCCTCCCGGGATACAGGAGCTGGGTTAGGATTGGGGTTCTCAGCCATTTCGACTGTTGACTCTCTGGCTTTCTTGGATCGGAGACGAGTTTGGGGAGCAATCCTGCAAATAAAATACGCCAAGGTTTAGTTCCGGGAAATGACATTGGCAGATGCGTGCTAAAGCAAATATTTTTGTATTTTTGGGTTTTGTAATCTTTTCCTGCAAAATAGGGTCAGTATCCCTTTATTTTAACCAAAGTAATGACATTGTGCAATTTATGATGCTCTCCAAGCTGTCCCTGTAAAACAGAGGTTAATGCTTTTATTTTGACAAAGTGGGAGGCACAAAAAATGTTTGACTAAGCATGATGTCATGTGCGTAAAGTGTAAAAGGGTATGAAGAGACTTTCCACGCGTCGGGTTTATCTGAGGCTGACCTACCCTAAGTTACTCTCGCGGGCTTTTTGGCATGAAGGTTCCCAGATCTTCGCAACATACTAGAAGGGAATAAATCCGATCTTTCAATTGGATTGGATCTGAGTGGATGCTTTTCCTGAGCCTCGCCGGGGAGCATCCCTTTGAGTCCAGTAATCCACATCCGACGGGTTCGCCTCAGGAGGAGGAACTACTCAACATAAATTCATCATTCATTCATCGTTCCTCACCGTATGCATATGATGCTAATAAAGTAAAGCTTTTGAAAAGAAATCGCAATCACACCATTCACATACACGCACAAAAAGGCAAATTAACGCAAGCAACGCAACCACATATTTTTAGATTTTTAAAGGATAAGAAAACATCGAGATTTTAACGCGGCTTAAGCCCTCTACTGTCCCCAGCAGAGTCGCCATCTGTCGACGCCGGGATTTTCGTCGTCTCGTTTTTTAATATTAAAAATGTCCCTTTCCAATTTTAGCCTTTAGATTAAGATGTGATTTTTGAAAAGGGTCGGCTTAGTGTCGACGGGGTTTAGAAATGTCGATTTTCTTATGAACCAATTGACCAGAGTCGCCAGTTGGTATATTTGAAATGGATGTACCAACTCATCCGAATTTTTGTTTTCGCAATCGCTGGCTCATATGTGACTCCGAGTTAATTGGTACGCAAACCGAGATTCATAGAGTTCGGGGGCTTGCTTAAGCGAGGGGAAGGTGTTAGGCACCCCCCGACTTCCGTGAAACACGGTTACCGCAATCTTGATGTTTTCCTACCCTTTTAAATCCTAAAATGTGTGTGTGCGTGTGTGTGTGTGTATGTGCCTAAATGAATGTCGTTGAAATGCTTTACTTTGAAAGTGCTTCAGAATCTCGTTAACCCTATGCACGAAGGATTTGACTTAATCGAAAAGTTCATTTTTATTGCTTTTTTGTTTCGATAATAAAACCGATGATATTTGTAAAACATATTTTTTCAAACCCTTCGTCAAATAGGAATAGAGCTCATCCGACACTTACAATTTTATTTAGCCTACGAGTGATCTAATATCCTACTTTGATTACTTTTATGAAAATCTTTATAATTTCATTCCAAAATCATTTCCTTGCGTCAAAAGGGAAAACTAAGCATTAAAATGGCGTTGCGGCTATTCACGGGCATGTAAGCCATCCAAATAACCCCAAACGCCCACAATCACATGTTTCACTATTACGGGGCCTTAAACCCGATTTTCGATATCGATATCGTTTTAAGGCCCATAAATTACATATTTACAATACAAGTGCATCGCCATCGTTACATATGAAAAAACTATAAAATAAACTAAAGAGATATCATCGGGAGGTTAGGAGGAGATTCCATCCCCAATAAATCCTCTCTAACCGTCCCTAATCCGTAGATCCCAAAACAAATATCGACTACATTGGATCTAACTTCCACATACACTAAATCAAACTATTTAAATAGCAATGCACCAAATATTTTCGGATCCACAGAAGATCCACCCAACAAAAGCACAAATAACTAAATATTTACCGATTAAACTACCAAAACAAGATAAGATATTAAATCTAATAGATCTATAAAACAAGCACCAATACAAAGAGAGATTGAATTTTTTGCCTTGATATTGATAGAAATCACGCACTAGCACTCAAATCCAATGTAGGATACAATGTATAGCATGAAGATTGAACAAAATGAGAAGAAATCTCACACTTTTTACCAAACCCGAAGATTTCTCTCTCTATTCCGCCATTTTTCTCTCTCAAAAAACCTTCAAAATTTCTCTCTCTCGCTCTCGGACGCAGATCTGGACGTTGTATAGCTGATCGGAGGCAGCCGCAGGTGCATCTGCGGCTGGCCGCAGATGCATCTGCGGCTGCCTGCTGTGGCCGTCTGAGTCGCCAAACCTCGGCTGCCGTGTTGTTTTCTCGAGCCGTGCGAAAGCCCAAAAGTCGTTGGCCGCAGATGCATCTGCGGCTGTCTGGCTTGATTTTCTCGATTTTCGTGCCACGTGGTCTTAAATCGCCAATTTCTGCTGTATTATTTCGGAAGGCTGTTACTTGATGTATAAATCGCTCTTTGTGCTTGGCTTCCAGGGGGCGCTGCCCCCTACCACCCCCGCCGCTCGCTCACCGGGGAGCGAGACCCCCGAACATCGTAAGCGTAGTGGCCATTTGTCGTCTTTTGTGCTCAAATCAGGTTCTTCTGGATCAACTGTTTGCCTTGCCTCAAGTAACCTGATGCTCGTTGTTCGTTGTGGCGGCTTTGACCGTAAATCGTTGGGGTGACTTCGTTTTGGGGTCCACCTTCCTTTTCGCATTCCGGCTCAAGTGACGACTTTGCCCTCCTGCCAGGGTTAGTAGAGAAGTGCAAAATTTGGGTGTCTACAGAGGGTTTACTAAATCTATAAATAAGAGAAGTCTTATTATGGATTAAGGTTACACACATACACTTCCATAACTTTTTGGGAGAGTACTCACATATTCTCTAGAGAGAGAAAACTAGGGTTTGCCATCACCTACTCCTTGAATTATTATTATTCCTTGGTCGATCACCTCTAGAGGTCACACACTTAGGTGGCTAACATTGATCATTGGAATCCAATCGGTGAAATTCAAGGAGATCGTGAAGGATTTAGAGGTGAACTTGTACCCGTTGAAGCTTTGAGTTCTACAAGGGTATATCTCTAACTTCTTCTTTATTAATTAATAGTTGCGCACAAAGGTCGATCTTGGATTATAGTTTGTAAATTTTTAAATTTAATTTTACCATGCTTCCGCTATTTTGTGCAATTTGATTGCGTCTATGAATTTTACAAACCAACACGGTTTACCAAAGAAAAACCGGCAGTGAGCTTGCAATTTTTTTGAAATATGTCCAGTTTTGGGGTCTCTTACTAAAACCTTAATAACTTAAGTTTTATAACTCTGATGGTGCTCTACTTTATATTATTGGAATCGTGACTTCCCAAACTACAATTTTTCATTATTGGATCAATTTTTCGGACATAATTTGACCTCCGAAAATAGCCTAGAACCGGACTGTTCACGCAAAACTTCTGACAGTGGAGTGTTTTAGCAGAAAAATCATAACTAATTCATTTTAACTCAGATTTTAGTCATTCAAGTTTCAGAATTTACATAACTTCAAGATTTATCCAGCAAAATTGACGGATCAAAAATCCAACTTACGGCTCATGAACAGTAAATCCGTTTATGGACTGCACAGTTTATAATTTTTCGGTAAACATGATTTTGTATAATTTGGCTTACTCTTCCACATAAACTCATACTAAAAAATATATTAAACCCTCTAACACATATTTTTAACATCCTAGCATGCTTTTAAGCTTTTAAAGTTTGATTTACAAATATCAAACAATAAATTATATATAACCTATAATATTAGGATTATTAGGGTTTTTAAGTTACCTTTTGATTTTGTGAGCTCTTTTCCTTCTTTTTTCAAAGCAAAGAACGAAACTAGAGGGTCTCTAATCTCACCACCAAGCTGTCGTGCACTTCTTGTGGGTGGTCTTGGTGTTTATTTTGGTGTATAACTTGTAGAAATGGAGGGAAAAATAGAAGTATGCTAGGCTATTTTGCTCTCTTTCACTTCCTCTCTATATAACTAATGCTCTTCAATTTGACTAACATTGGAGACTTGGGAGAAGTATTCTATTTATAGAATGATGCTAAACAAACTTAGACCCTTTTTAAAACACCTAACCAAGCTTAATTAATGCCTAATTGCCTAGAAGATAACAACCCATGAAATTAGGAGAAATGACCCTCATTGGAGTAATTTTAGGGATTATGTTCCCAATAATTTCTTGAGCCAAGAGCCCTCATTGGGGACTCCCCCATGGCTGTCGATTTGACTATATGTATACATATATAATTTATTTTTCCTTTATTTTACAAATTGGTGCAAAATTATACATATATACCTATATATATGTAATGGGTCATGAGCTAGCTTACTTGGAGTATTAATTTGGGCTCCCAAATCGTATTAATTTAGACTTGGAAACTAAAATTATTGGACTCCTAATTGGGCTCTCTTTAATTGATTAAATGAGCTACACAATTAAATTTTCAAGTGGGCTAATGATTTGGACTACTATAAATAACCATTTGGGCTCTTATACAATTTAATTAGACTAAAAATTCCACCAACTTATTGGGCATGACCAATTAAATTATTAAACTCCCAATTAACTTTAATTAATTAATTTATTAAACTAATTAATTTAATCAAGAACAATAACCCACAAATCCTTAATCAAATAAATAATTGATCTTGTTAAATATGTAATTAGGTTAGTCCACTATTCATTTACTTAATTTGGACTATAAATTTGGGACTTACAATATTATTCCCACTACACATTAATTAATGATTACATTAATTAATTTACTCATTTTTCTAACAAAGCTATATTCAAATTTAACTGAATATTTAATTTTTAATTTTTTTTTCTCACTTATCGATTTCTCGATATTAATTAACTAAAGGTTAGTCCACTAATTATCCAAACATTTTGGACTACTAAAATAATATATTAAATATCCTACATAAATTTTATTAATGACTAATTATATTAATTAGTTTACTTGGTTTATAATCACATGTTATATTCAAAATAAGTTGAACTTTTAAATCAATTTATTCGTGTATCGATTTCTTGAAGTATTTCTAAAAAAAATATTTCAATATCAATAATTATCAAATATATTATCTTCCTAGACTTCATAGGACATTCTTCCTAAAAATATCGATCACGCATTTTGAACCATATTGGTTCTTGCTAGCACATAGATTAAATAAAAAAAATTAATTTAATCCAATTTTTCACAATTCTAATCTCCACAACTAGGTTATCAAACTCTAACCTTTATTAACTATTAGAAATCTTATTTCTAATTCCTTCACATAGTTGGGATATTACAAGTTTAATTTGATTAATTTTAAAGTCGAACATTAATGAAAGATAATCTTGAATGAGTTAATAAATGTATTATGTGTTTAGTTATTAATAATTGGGTTATTTTAGAATGGTTATACGACAAGGTGTATCGTTTCAAATAAATGTGAACTGTTATAATTAACAAGTGTAGCTAACGCAAAGACAAGTTTTCCAGATTTATTTGTTATGTGTAAACTTGTTATTATTTGAGAACCATGTCATAAAATGATATTTGATAATCATGTATTAAATGCTACATGATTTAATTTGAAATATGAAGACTGAGAAATATGTATTATTTGCACAACATAAAGTTATGTTACACTACACGAAATGTATGACGCGTATAGTGATGTATATTATGAAACATAGAATGCATATATAGATGCATAATATTATATATACTACGTGCAGCATGAAATGTGTTATTTGTTAGACTTGCTAAGCCATCGCGCTCATTCTTGTAATTAATTTTGCAGATATAAATCGAGGAGCCAGATGAATGTAACAATGAGGAACTGAGTTATGTAATTAGTGACCATTAATTGTTTTTGGTAGCTAACCGATGTATTAGGTTAAAATATTAAATATAATAATTATAGGTTTATGTTATAAATTACGTGAACGTGTCGAATAATATAAATATTTGTTTGTTTTGAGTTATGTACTTTAGTTTATAATTGTAAAGAATGCGTGTATGATTGAATCATATAAATGAAATTAATATATGGCATATTACCAGGAATCAGATGTAACGCACCAAAATCACTACGTTCCTTAATTCTATCCATTCAATTCTGGATTTCATAATCATTAATTTTAAAATCAAATTATATTATCCTCAATTATCTTAACGGCGATTTCGTGCGTTAAAATGTAACTTTTAACCTTTAAAGACTTTAATTGACCATAATGCGGTTCATAAATCTGTTTATTTATCTTACATTCCTTACCTGTCTCAGGATCGTAACATTCACTTACCCTTCATTAGAACTTAGGTCAACTATTTATCAATTGTGACCTGATCTATTATAATTTAAAACCATATATAATTATGATATAACACATCATATCCTGTAACTAAATTTCGCCATTAATCTAACCATACATGGCCCTGCTTGATTATACCTGTTCTGCACCTGATTTTGATCACATAGCTCTGTACCATACATAATCCTGTTTCATACATCTGTACCATACATGTGAGTTCTATTATATATATCAGACTCGACTTACAATACTACATAACCTTATCTTCTTACAACATTTCTCAAAAATAAATTATATTTACTGTTATCACTATGAATTTACAAACCATTCAGTCATTCCTATTACAATCATGGTTTAATATTTAAAACCAAAATGTTTCATCACTTGCATCTGTACAACTTTATTTTTAACTGGCTTGCTTGCACATTGCACAAAATTACATATAACAAATTTGCTTATCGTTTATCAATACATTCACATTCTTTTACCTTAGCTTAACCGGAACATCTGGCCTTCTCGTACTTTACCTGAAATGTTAGTTCATAGCAAGAGTGCGCACATAGGCTCAACAAGTCAATCAGAAAACACTTTTTATGCCTACAGTTTATATTTATGTGTCATGCATCCTCTATATTACCGTGCTATACTTAATGGCACATATTCCACTTAACAATTAATACACATAGTTGCACGGAGTGCACATTTTAACTGTCACATAGTTCACGTAGAATAATTAGTACACTTAAGTCTGAAAACTTGCCTGATACGCTTCATATACTTAACCTTTACGCTTCTCAATCATCCTTTCATATTCGTCTTGTTGGTTTGCTACTTTGAGCGCTATCTATCAACATACAACCTATATACATCATTATAGGATCATAAACTTTCTATAACTTGTCAAACTTATCTCATAATTACACGACCATTCGTCTCTAATCGTTTCACATTTGATGTATTATACCTTATATAAGTTAATAATACATTTTAACTCGTTCCTGCCTTTTAACATAACTCATAACATACTTTGGTTGAGCTTTAGGAATGTTATATTATGTCATTCATCATTTTGTTATACCTTGACACCCTTTATATTGGTCATTCTTTATCTATCTAGAGTTTACATAGCTTATCTTTATCATTCTGTATCAAAACGTCGCATTTTGGACACTTTAAAAATTTTTTGTGAACAATACATTGTGCCCCGGCCGCTTCAAAATTCGCTGGCCGCGAAGTCCTCTGACCCATGAACTGTATATTGCGACCCGGCGCAGTCTTGTAGAACAGAAATCCTGATTTTTGCTGCTGATTTTTAACTCCTTCAATATACATCCAATTAAGTCCAAATTTGGAATAGTTTAGGTCTTACTACCTAGTATTTTAGAAAAATTTTACTTGCCTCATTTGGCTTCTTGAAATCATTGATACACTAGGCCGTAGGAGGGCGTTTCAAAACATTTTCAGACTTAGAAAAATTTTCTAACTTTAAAACTCAATTTTTTTTTAAACTTTGTGATTTTTGGCCATTTGCAACAAAACTTTAAAGGGGGAATTGCTAATTTTAAAGTGGGCCCAATCATTGACCTAATGTCATGGTTTTTCCATTTCAATTTCAGTCAGTTTGTTTCCATACTGGTGGACCAATTTTGGATAGCTTTGTTTCATTATTGAAGCCCAACCCAAGCAACATTAGTCTTTTCCGGTTCATGATCGGCAACCCAAATTAGGAGTTTAATGAATCAATTTTCTGCAGCCTTTGGTCCATCAATACTCTAAATTAATTAGCCCACACTTAACAAAATTTTGCTATTAAAATGGGCCACCAACTTTGGTTTCTGGCAGCTAATTTTCGGCAGCCCAGATGGTGGGTGAATGTTATTATAGTTCAATTCATAGCAGCCCATAATGTGATACCAAATAAGCCAAATGTGACTCCTTTTTGGGACAACTTCGGGACATGAAGCCAGAGGAGACAAGGAGGAGAGTTCCCTGCGGGAATTGGGGGAAAAAGGTGACCTTGTGAGCTGCTCAAGGAAGAGCAGTCGGCAGCCCTTGTGGCTATGATGTGATCCCCTAGGTCTTGTGCTAGAGCTATTATAGGGGCAAGGTGTAAGAACTAGGACTAGGGGCCAATTGAGAGTTGTTGTAGACTGATTTTTTATACAGATATGGGTGTATGTACAGCTAAAGAAAGTTTGAGAAAACTCTCTTTTATATATTTATATATACCTCGTTTTCTAGCTTCTACAAATTTTTGCATTCTTTTTCTACCAAACACAAGCAAGTGGGTTTTTATATTGAGAGAAAGAGGAATCGGCAGAAAAGAAGAAGGAATAAGAATTTGCATCAGTTTGTGCTCTCGTTCAAACCAATTGAAGCCATTTAAATTGTCCAAAAGTTAGTGTAAGGTATAAAAGCTTTCCACTCATAAACTTTAAAAGTTAAACTTCTTTTACCTTGGTTATTCGTGGTTACTTGTGAGGGTTTACTAAGATTTATGAGGATCATGGCGAACCTATGTGTGAAAATGTAGAATAGGTTCCTATAGGAGAGTAAATGGTTATTTTCATGTAAACCATTTTCTTGATTGATTAATCAATAATCGAAATTAAGAGTAAAACAAGTTAAACACTTGGTTTTCCTAGGAGGATGAATTTCCAAAACATAAATGTATTTGTTGAATTGCTAAAGAAAACCAAATTTCATTAAATTGATTTTAGAGTGTATGTAATGAGGAACTAATGGTTGAATCCATTTAGTTGATCAAAGAAATGGTTACTAATATTAATAATATGTTTATTTCTAGTGTGTGCTCACCACAAGTTTGAAAAAAATGTCAAAAAGGAGCGATTTTTTTATGTATGTATAAAATATGTGTAGATATGGTTCTAAGGGCTGAATCTATGTATTTGACCAAAGAATGGCCATCGATGTTATTAAAATCAACAAGGTTACCAGCTTGAAATGATGAACTATTGAAAGAATGATGGTATAGGCATGCTATGTAAATATGAAAAATAAAAATAAATAAAAACCACATTTCCTGTCAGTATATCAATTTGGCATTATTTTGAACTAATTGTTGACTGAAAATGGTTGATAACTCAGGCCATTTTGGCATAAGGATTTCAAGAAGGTTGTTGGATGTTTGAATTCCAAGATTTCAACTAAAACGAACCTAATCATGAGCGGGGGCTATGTATTCTGAACTTTCAGGGGAATATGAATGAAAATGTTGTTAAGCCTAAAATTTTGAATGGTGGAACCAATAACTAATGTATGAGTTATGTTTTAATTAATGTTTTGAGTAAGGCAAGGCTTATGAAGTCTTACAAGAATTAAAAAACAAAGCCTTGAATTGTGAAATATAGCACAAATATATAAAGTTCATATTAATATCTAAAACACATGAGTTGTACAGATATAATATTAGCAACGACCTGCAAAATATATGTTAGTGCTAAAATCTATAGTTAGAAAGATTATTATTCTGTAATTAATTCAAATGGATCCCAACAAAGAAGTAGTATGATACTGAAGATTCAAAGTGATTATTTGGTACAGAAATAAGGTATGGGACTGAAGTTCACCAATATAGGTGGTATGTTAACGCAAATTATTACGGAAGTCTACCAACATTGTATGGGTTAAGAATTATGAATTAACCAACTTGGAATTTGTGTAAAATGAAGTTGAGCCCAAAGTTAGGAAATTAGTTTAATAATCTAATTTGAAGGAAATGATTAAAAACTTGAATCATACATATATAATGAAGGAAAGCAAGTTATATGCTTGTGTATACCATTCCAAGTTCAACCAGTGGAATGGGAGGGAATATTATTAGTCCTAGCATTACAATTATAATACATGAATACTTGCATTTTGATAGAGTCCAGGCAAGCCACCCAAATTGAGGAGTGTGGGTTCCTTTGCATGCATGTAGACTAATTATGCAGGTAGACTAATCCTAGCAAATTGGAAACGAATTGTTTAATTATTTTAATGATTAGAATTGTTATGAATATATTAACGATTATATGTCATACATCTTTATATTAAACTCCTACCCATTCTCGGTGGAGTGTATATTTTATATGCATGAACACCTTTTATATATATATATAGATAGATAGATAGATAGATATGTGTGTGTGTGTGTGTGTGTGTGTGTAGAATCCTAACAATTTGGAAATGATGTAAAGAAAATTTAAGTTCAAGGGACGTAGTGTAATAAACTAAATCAATAAATGGTAAAGATATTCATAACTTAGTTTTATTTTCATAAAATAAGCTAAACAAACCTAATTGGGAATTTTGGAACCAATGTGGTTTGTCGGATTATGTGTTATATACACAGTGAATTACTAGTTCTTCAAGCTAGTACATGGATAGAATTAGAAGTGGAAACGGTTGATGGTTATAAAGTAAACTTTTGGAACCGATGTTGTTAAACATAAAAGATATACAAGGGACGACGATTAAAATTTGAATCTTAATATAAGACTAAGTTAGAGTCAAACTTTGACTGACAACGTGCATTGTTGATTTCACATACCATGTAGGTCATGTGAAGGACACGGAAGGTTAGCGTAATGGTAAAACGCCAGTGCAGGTAAGTTTTTCAGAACTTACTCCTATGTGATAACTGTCGTTATATGTGAACTGTTTTTATATGCAAACATGAGTTAATGTGTTTTTATGCTATAATGTGATTGAACTATTGTTGTTTAACTGATAAGTTGAGTTAGTTGTTCTTGGTGAACTGAACAAATTATGAAGTAATAAACATGATAATGAATTATGATTTAATATATCCACATGTATAAAATGTCATACATGGATATAACTGCCAAATATGCATGAAACTGGAATTATATGTTATGTGTAACTGTTAAACTTGTTGAGCCGTCGTGCTCACTCTTGCTTTAAAACAAACACTTTCAGATAAGTGCGAGATATCCGGAGTTTTTGATAAAGACCAAGGAACATGAATGCGTAGTGATTTATCACAAAATTGAGATATAATATGATGAACCTTTTTGGGGTAAATAGTGTTGCGAAATGGTAAGAATTAGATTAGTGTAATGTTTGTATAACATCTGTATACGCTAAACACTTATACTATTACAAGTTGCTAAGGGGGAAAAAATAATTATTAATGTAAAGATTGTGATTTTGGAAATACAGATGAGTTGTAATAGTTTTAAAATAGACTAGTTTATCAATTATTTTATTGATAAATGTTGTCAATATTAAGGAGAATGATGTACACTAACGCATAAGGTCACCTGTAGCTAATACGGGATTCTTGGGGCATTACATAGACAAATGTTGAAAAATAGTTTATGGAATCTATGTATTCTTTGAGAGCTATGCCAAACCAAATTGCTTTGGTCCATAATCTTGTACTAAGTCTTAGGTGAATAATTCCCTAGTAATGGGGAAGTTTTGGACATATGTTCCAATTTTATTAACGCATATTATCATTGTGAGAAAAAGACGTTATGCACAATGCAAATGTACAAGAGACTGATCACCTTGCGTACCAAAGGTTACTAGTCTTACGACTAGAGGACAGTAGAAATACTGGATAACCGACCCAAAAATTCAAAGGTCTTTTTGACCCCTTAGCATAATATGAAATGTTTTTTTATTGATTTCTATTATTCCGAAGTTTGGAGGGAGATGTGAAAATTAGTAGAAAATATACTTTGATAACGAGATATAGTGGAAGTTAGTGAGTTATTAGAATGAGGGGTGAATGTGGCAACCTGAGTATTTATGAAGTTAGATATGAACTGTGTATGGGTGTTTTGGAAATACGATTCCGAGGACAGAATTTTTTTAAGGAGGAAAAAATGTGACAACTTAAATTTTTTAATATATTTAAATCATATTAAAAATAAGAATTTAATAAATAAAATTCTTTTTATAAGATGAAGTGCGTCAAAGGTTAATAAAAATTTATGTGTGTTACATATATTTATGTGATTTTTGTAATGAATTAGATATGTATATATATAGGAGTGAAATATATATGCATATATTGGAATAATGAGATGTAATAGTTATTTTATCTATTAATTAATTAGTTTAGTTAACTAATTTAGTGCGTAAATACATTAAATAAATTTAATATATTTAAGGTTCAAATTAAATAGTGGGGTAATATATGATTTTTAAATAAAGAAAGTTATTTTCTTTTAGTTAGTTGATGATAAGAATTATGTTACTATAATTTAATGTAACATATATCGGCATAGTATTTAATATTATACTGAGTGAATGTGAATTGAAAATATGAAAAAATGGAACAATATTTATTAAATAAATATTGGATGATTAAAATTAGTAAATTAAAATAATTTAATTCTGAAATATTGATTGGATAAATTAAATGAGTGGTGTAAAATAATTAATTAAGTGAATATTAATTATTTTAAAATAGTTGATTCGTTATACAAAGAGTGTTAAAATTAAATTAGGGATTTAATTCCATAATTAGTGGAATAATTTTATACATATTATAAATATATTAATTATCTAATACAAATATGTATTGGTAATAAGGTTAATTACATATATATATATAGCTATATATGTAATATAAATTATTATTGTATTATGAGTTTGTGTGTATGTATAATACATGTGTTGTAAATGGGAGTGTAATATGCAGATCACGTGAAGGGCTAGTGGGAATGCTGACTTTGAGTTATAATAGCAAGAGGTGTCAATATGTTAGCCTTCTATTGCCACCTAACTTCAACAAATCCCCTAAGCTGTCTAGTAACGTTGGGTGGAACGTACAGGAGAATGCACTAAACATTTCATTTTTTTTAGATTACAAATTCAGTCATTCAAGCTCATGCAATTTCCCAAATTCCATTTATCCTAGAAACCAAGTTCAGTCTTTTGTCTTCTAAACCGTAAGCCACCAAGTCAAGTACTCATCAATTCTTTACAAAATCCTCATCAAAGTTTCATCAAAATTGAAAGGGAGGTGGCGGAGATTAAGTTACAAACTGATTGTGAAGAAGAATAATCAAGCTTCAAACCAAAGAGGTATAAACTCTTTCCTTGCAAAATTCATAAGAGTTAGCTAAGTTAGTAGTTAATTATGAAGTTGTTGTGGGAGTTTGATATGTTGGTGAAACAGATGGGTTCGGGATTATAAGGTTGATATTGCGTTGGAGCATCACGTGGTTTAATTGGTTAAAATCCATGACGACCCCTGTTTTATAAACATGCACACCAAGTGTTTGTTTTAATGTCTCAATGAGGATTTTTGTTAAAACATAAGAAAGCATGTTGTTCATTGTTAGTGTTTGTTGTGCATGCATGATTTAAAGAAGCATTCAAGCTAATTGGGTATTTCCAAATGAGTCAAAAATAGTTTAAAAAAGATTTCTAGTAAATTAGTTTAGAATGAAAATTATGCTAAATGCAGATTTTCAAGCTTTCCGTTTGAAATCATAATGAGGTCTTCAAAGAGCCAACTTTAATGTAATTTGTACATTGTTGTATGGTCTAGAGATTCAAGCAAGTTTCAGGTCATTTGGTTTTATATTGGGTATGATATACATGTTGGGAGTAGGCTGTTGAAAACAGGAAATTCTGGAAACTCTAGCATAGTGGCTCGGGGCTCGCCACTGCTGTGTTATTTTTGGAGCGGGGCGCGCTAGTCCTAGTTCATTTCGGGCGCGGGGCACGATGGTTCCAGAATTCTAAAAATTTATTTACTAATTATTTTAAACAATAAGTTTTGTTAGAAAAACTATAACTCAATAAGAAATGTATTAAAAGATACAAATTAATCTATTTGGTATGGTTAGTTTAATTTGATTAATTTTAAAGTTGAACATTAATGAAGGAATAATCTTGAATGAGTTAATAAATGTATTATGGGTTAGTTTTTAACAATTGGGCTATTTTACATAGGTTATACGACGAGGTGTAGCATTTCAAATAAACGTGAACTGTTATAATTAACAAGCGTAGCTAACGCAAAGGCAAGTTTTTCAGCTTTATTTGTTACGTGTAAACTTATTATTATTTGAGAACCATGTCATAAATTGATATGTGATAATCATGTATTAAATGATACGTGATTTAATTTGAAATATGAAGACTGAGAAGTATGTCTTACTTGCACAGCATAAAGTTATGTTACACTACGTGTAATGTATGTCATATATAGTGATGCATATAATAAAACATAGAGTAAATATATAGATGCGTAATATTATATATACTACAAGCAGCATGAAATGTGTTATCTGTTAGATTTGTTGAGCCGTCACACTCATTCTTGCAATTAATTTTGTAGATATAAATTGAGGAGCCGAGTGAATGTAACAATACGTAACTGGGTTATATAAGTAATGACCAT
Organism: Hedera helix; assembly: GCA_947179155.2. Lineage (NCBI taxonomy): Eukaryota > Viridiplantae > Streptophyta > Magnoliopsida > Apiales > Araliaceae > Hedera > Hedera helix. The sequence continues at coordinate 20,179,219 of OX359281.1, read as the reverse complement.
TAATTATTTCTAGTAGCTGACCGATGTATTAGGTTAAAATATTAAATGTAATAATTATAGGTTTAAGTTATAAATTAAACCTATAATTAATATGTCAAAAGATAGTGCATATCACTTTACACCGAAAGTATACTGCTATGAATGTATCTATCACCAAAAGGCTATAAAAGATGGGATATATCATAAATATATTCCCTAAACTCCTAGAGTTGGGATTCACATCATACTAACCCATTACCAAAATAAAAGTAGGGTTTTACTGCATCTATCTACATACATCATAAATAAAGCATACTAATAACCATAACTACTAATCAACAAATCTATTAACGGTGCATCCCTCGATGCACTGCATCATCGTACTCCTCATCCCCCATGACCATCACCAAGCTCCTACTGATGGTATGCCTAGTCTGACCCTCTTTTGCTAGGTAGCGATGTACCCTTCTCTGGAATTTGTCGTTTGAAGTGCAATAGACATATGTTGCCCTATCTAGCCTCACTATCTTCTCTCGAATCTCTTCCTCCAGTTCGATTATCTGTTCATGTGCAACATCTCTCTACACCTCTATCTCTATCCTATCCTCGATTGCCTCCTACTAATGGGCCTTGATAGCCTCATTCTCAGCTTGAATTTGCTGAACTCTCATATCAGCCTCTCCTAATTTAGCCTCAGACTCAACCAGTTTAGCCTGCAGCTCTGTATCTTGAGCTACCAACTGATGGGTCAAATGCCCAATATGCCCTACGGAGTCCATGTACTCCTAAACATACTCCTTTAAATCAGTTACCTGATCTTTTAGCTCAGTGTTCTCGCCAGAGAACTGATATGCCAACGCCTTGTGCTGATCTTCCATATGCTGGTGGGTCAGATTCTCTTTCTCCAAATGCTGGACTCTAGCCTCCAGCTCATCATTCCTAGTAGTCAGCTCATCGATGACGTCACTGGCTGTAGTGCCCATGCCATCAACGTACTCAGCTGGCTCCTCGGCCTCATCCTCGCTGAAAGGCCTCATCACTAAAGCTCTCACTGGCCCCTCCCTGTCCTCTATCTGAGGATCTGACTCAGGATCCTCCCTATATTCAACCACCCTCAGCTGTCCTGCATCCATATGGATATCTATGAAATCCTCCTCAATAGCGTGACTCAGCTGACCAATCTCAAGCATCCCACAATCACATAAATAAAATGACATTAGTACTGCAATAAAATATATTAATTCATAAAATGAAAGTATGTTGAATTGTGTTGCCACTCGACTCGATGAATTTCCAAAATCCATCACCTACAACTCTAAATGAGTTAACTCTTCTAAGGTTATATCCTAAAGTAACGAAACTGAAGTTTGATAACCTACAGTTCTGATACCAACTTGTGACGCTCCCAAATCCGGGTTTTATAACATCGGGTTTGGTGCTCAAGAAACAACGTCATTAAACACATTCTATAATCTAAAACGGAATAAATAAACATACATTGTTTATTAAAAAGATACTTCTAGTTCTAAGGTCTATTAACCTTTATATAACATACCTTAATTGTTCAAAAGGGTTTACATAACAAAATTATAAAACACAAAGTAAACAGCATGCATAACTACACTATTCTTGAACTTTATTCTTGCCCTTGTTCTTCTTCGAGCTTTCTGGCTTGACTGAAAAGTAATGTGATATAACAAGGGTGAACAACTACTTTGCTCAACAAGTTTAAATAAACAGAATCATATGAAAGGTATGTCACGATTTAAAGAGATAACTTTTAAGGTTTTCATAAAGATATAACACATGTGAAGGAAAGAAAATTAAGTTCCAATTTAAAAGGAATAACTAAATCTTTACTGTTGAGGGGTAACTAAGGACCAAGAATTAACGAAGGCAAATCAGAATTTCATCTGACCTTTTCAGTATTTTGGTATTCGAGGGGATCAGCCTCTTTAAACCATATGTATATGCATAACACTTAGACATCTTGCGCAGATTCGGTTTCCCGATACTAATCCCCTGATAGGGTTGTTCTTTTTCAGTTTTACTATAAGAGTCCACACTAACTATTGGTTTGGATAAGTTTTAACAATATTTAATTTATTGAATTTAATAATGCAAGATCTAGCTAAAACAATTAGCATAGACAACTTCTTAAACAGTTCATGAATAACAAAACTCTAGTGTTTCACAGATAAATAATGAAACAATTCTTTAAGTCCGCCCAAGTGGGAATAGTAATATTGATGTGGATTAATTTTCAATAATTAACCCACAAAACATGCTTGTAAAATAAATACAAGATTGGGTAAAGAAAAACTTGACTCGTCCGCGAATTAGTGCTTAAAGTAAACTTATCTACTTCCTTGGGAAACGACCTAACATTGATAAGGTTGACCTCTCAATTAGTAACACACGTTAACTTATATTAATAATTTTAAATCGTCTTAATTACTAACATTTAATCATATAATCAAACACGAGCACTTAGATATATTGTCATCCTTTAATAATATTTTAATCACTTAATAAAAATATTAACCATTTAATATCCTTTAAACTCTTGTATAATATTATTAATCATGTAATAATATTTTATTAAGTTTATAATATTATTAATCATTTAATAATACTTTATTAAGTTTCTAATATTATTAATCATTTAATAATATTTTATTTATTTTTTAATATTATTAATCATTTAATAATATTTTTTTAAGTTTTTAATATTATTAATGATTTAATAATGTTTTATTTATTTTTCTAATATTATTAATCCTTTAATAATATTTTATTCATTTTCTAATTTTTTAATCATTTGATAATATTTTATTTATTTTCTAATATTATTAATCATTTAATAATATTTTTTTTAATTTTCTAATATTATTAATCATTTAATAATATTTTATTAATTTTTTAATATTATTAATTATTTAATAATATTTTATTAATTTCATTATATTTAATAATTTTTAGTAATATTTTATTAATGCCATTCATAATGATTAAGTGTTACATTACTTCAAAATTATTTAAATTGATTTTGAATCAATTTATTATTATATTATTAAATAATAAACATTTATTCGACTATTAGCTAAACACTATTAAACAATTTAATTTAATTATTTTTAACTCATATATTTCAATTCATTTAATAACCAAATCATGCCATTATTATAATACATATATAAAAATGACTAATTTACCCTTGATTAATCTTATTACTTTTTCATAATTTTACGGCTTAATTTACATTAATTTTTTTTAATTCTTCTTAACCCAATTGTATTTATTAAAAATACCTAACTGACTTATTATTTTTATATCTTCTGGACATCTTTAGTATAATATATTTTACACACAAAATAATTTTTCTGTAATTTTACAAGTTCATTTTCTATTTTTAAATAAGTCATTTCTGTACAAAATAACAACATTTATCAAATAATATCTGTAAGGCTGCAAATCGAACCAAACAGTTTGGGCTTGATTCGGGCACGACTCAAATTTTTTTGATTAAGACTCGAATTCGTTAATAATATGATCCAAATCTGAGCACAAAAAATAGTTCGAATAAAAATACAAGTAGAATCTAAATAAGGTTATACTCGACTCGTTTATGATTCAAATTACTCGGATTTTTAATTATGATCCGATACATAATCTACTGATACATATTTGAATAGATACTTGATACATTTTTTTATAATATATAAACAATTAAACAAAATTTAAATAATTAGTTATTATTTTTTTATTTAATTTATAATTATAATTATAATTTTATATATTTAAAGTGTAATTATAATTATATTTTTTCATTTCTAAGTAAAATAATAAGTTCAATTAATAATTAGATATATTATAAAACTAGTTATTATGTAGAGACTCGAATTCGAGTTTGAATTTAAAGTTCGCGAGTAGTTTGAATATAATTCGATCCGAGTCAAATCGAATTCAAGTCGAGCCGAATCTGAGTAAATTTTTTCAAATATAGTTCGAATTCGAGTACGAATTTAACATTACGAGTATAATCCGAGCAGTTTAAAATTCGGATCGATTCGACTCGTTTGCAGCCTTAAATATCCATACATCATAATGAAATAAAATTTATATAATAACTATATCTCAACACGTACTACGTCCACAAAACATTTCATAATTTTCTAAGCTATACAACTCAAGTTATAACAGTTTCTTTTTAAAATTGTAAAATGTTTACCAGACCATATCTCATTCATCCGAATAAAAGTGGTTGTTTTATACCATATATTATCAAGAATAAAATGGTCAAATTTTTTTACATAAGATAAGTTGCCAAAACCAGCTCCTTTTAAAATATGGATAGTAGGTTTTTCAAAAAACTTCCGACAGAAACTGTTTTACGAGAAAATCACTACGGACAACTCGTTTAATATTTTTCTGTCATTCTACTTGGAAAAGTTTCATATCTCATAGTTCTACCATCCAAAATTTACCGATCTCAAACATGAGCTACGAAACGTGAATAGTAACTTTCGGGAACCGAACTGTTCCAGTTAGCGATTTTCGGTAAAGTTGATTTCATGCATTTGATTAACTTTTTCGACACTAATGCATATAAAAACTTATGTTACACCCATGCAACCTTAGATAAATAACTATAGCATGGGTCTAAGATTAGAGAGTTTTGAAAAATGGGTTTTGACCATCAAAATATATTTTGACCATTAACAATATTTTTCAAACACATGCATGAACATATACACATAGTACACATGTAACTCCATCAAAACTCCATACTTATACCTTCAAAAACCCTACATGGTTTCCTCAACATATAAATCTCCCACAACCAACCATAACAAAGACATTTAAAAGAAATTTTAACCATAGAAAAGTAAAAATATAAAGATATAACACTTTTAAACCTTTATGATCTAGATGTTCTTCTTTTTCTTCCAAAGTATGATATGAGACTAGATGGTATGCACATTTTACCCTCCTTGTTCTACCCAAAATGTTGTAGTATTCAAGCTCACTAAGTTTTTCTCTCAAAAACTCTCAAGAACACTCTTGCTTTCTCTAGACAACTCTCTCTCTTTTCTCTAGCTTTTGCTCTCACTTAGAAGTAATGAAATGAAATAGAGAGAGTAAGAATGATAGAACATTTAACTAGTGAAATAACTTACTTACAAAATGTGTAAGTATTCACATCAAGTGCACCTCAAATAGGACTAGTAGCATGCATTGGTGAAGAGATTTAAAGGGTGGTCTTCTTAAGACATGCTTAGAGCGTTGCACCCCCATGCCCCTTTATTTTCTCTTATTTTTGCTTTTCTTTTATTGCTTAATTTGTAATATAGATATATATTTACATAATCACCAACTTGTATAATTGTTGACCAACATTTGACTTATACAATGGACTCCACATTGGGTCAAATTGATTATTTTTATTGGGCTCATTCGTTTAATTTGTTGGGGCTCAATTAATTCATTTCATTGGACTTACATTAACTAACATATAATACTTGAAATTAAATTAAGCATTGAGTTAATTTAATTATAACATGGATTCATTACATAGGCTAACCATCACAATAAATTCATGGACTATTAAATTAATTCTCTTGGTCATTTAATTAATAAATCCATTAATTAAACTCATACTCCAATTAGACTTGGTTTATTAAAGTCAATTGGGCTACTAGGTTAACTAGTTTACTTTAATTTTATTATTTGATCTCTTCTTTAATTAATTACTTTATTAATTCATTATATTCTCTTTAATAATTAAATGAATATACAAATACATTACTATAATCATTCAATCACATAAGTGCATAATTAATTAACACCAAAATATAAATTCATTATTAATTAGTAATTAATTCTAATTACAATGTGACATAAAATTTGTGGTCATTACAAATATCTATTTTGTTATTGAATAACGTTATAAAAGTTTTTAAAATTCACAAAATTTATCTTCTATATTATTACTGAATGATGACGTGGAGTTAGATTGAGATTGGATCGTGAGCATTGAATCCGAGATAAGGGATACCCATTTTTGGGGGCGTCACATCATGACTCAGGCGCATCAATTCCAACAAGAGATGAAGACTTCTATATATAATTTGGAGAATCAAATGAGTTAGATTGCTACTACCGTTGGTCAATTAAATTCTCAAGGCTCATTCCTTACATCGTCGACGCAAGAGGAAGCAGACAATATCAATGTAGACAATAATTTTCTTTGTGGTGATGTCATGCCTGGGGTGAAGGAAATTTTTGGGAAAATAGATAAGAAAAATTCGGAGGAAACAATTACTAACAGTTTGGAGTTAAAGAAAGAAGAAGAAATTAAGCAGAATCAAGATTTGAAGGAGGCAGAAGCTGCATTAAATTCTTTGCCAGTGATTTTAGATACTAATGCAATTATTTTTATTTCATTGCCTGTTACTCATTACAAATTTTTATCTTCTGTTTTGCAAGTTCTCATTTCAAATTTGAAGACTCTCCCGAATGATCTAAAATACTTGTTCCTAGTAGAGGGAATGAAACCTTAATATCAACTGCAAGGGAGATTGAATCTACATATGAAGGATAACATGACGGATGAGATACTCAAAATTAATGAAGTTGGAGTGACGTAGTAATTTGGCATATTGTCGAGTCAATGAGATTAAATAAAGGCGCTGCTTGAAAAGCAACTCAAGAAACTAGTTTTGATTTTCTTTTGCTTTGTCTTTTTATATTTATTTGTACATTTTATTTGTATTTTATTTTACATTGCAGACAATATATGTTTTAAGTGTGAGGGAAGAGGTTTAGGTTAGTTTAGTTATTTTTCTTTGTATTTTTAGGAGTAATTTTTGAATTTTGTGGGTATATTTTTTGCAAATCCTCACGAGACAAAACTCGTCAACTTGGGATAATCTTGGGGTTTAAAGACTTGTTGTACGTGCTAAGTATAACCGTGTTTTTTACGAAAATGGGTAGTTAATTTTTTATTTAGGATGTGTCATTTGAGCAATGAATTAAGTGGATTTTAATTTTTGACCAATGATGAAAGTTGATTTTTATTTAATAACTTTTGAAAATGGGATAAATTTTTTGCTTAGTCTGAATTTTGATTATTTGTTGGTTACTACTTTGTTTGAGATCATTTATTTTTATGCACTTATATCTATTTGTTTTGAGCTAGTTTTAAATTTAGATAAAGTTTATATGATTAAATGCTTATAAAAGATATTTATGATTCTATATATTATTTAATCATTATTTAAAGTGAAATATAAGGGAAAATATATTTTGGAGAGATGATTTAGGTAATTTTTCTAAGATTATTAAATTAAGAAAAAAAAAATTCTGTTGGGTTGAGATGGAGTATAAAACGCACTTACTCATAAAACACATGAAAAAGTGAAAGGGAGCGTAAAACGCACTCGCTTGTAAGATGGAGTGTAAAATACACTTACTGAGAATAGAAAAAGAAAGAGAATGAGATTAAGCATAAAATGCACCTATTAAAAAGAAAAAATAAAAAAATATTTAAAAAATTGATAATAATAATCCTAGTCTGTTTAATTGTTTAAAAATTATGACCCCCCCCCCCCCCCCCCAAATTCAGGTCCCTTGAACCTCGGGTTCAGTGCTCACGATTCACTACTTATACAACATTTATAACCTTAACTTTCAATAACTCGCAGAAAATATAAATAAATTCATTACAAAATGTACCATTATCCCAGGTTCCACTAACCTTAAATACATAAACCATCTCCATACATAAAAGAGTTACATAAGACAAATAATAATAATAAAACGTTCTTCTATCCAATCTACTCAATTGTCTTTTCTTTGTCTTTGTCCTTTTTAGAACATTCATGCATCGCTGAAAATAGTTCATGATATAGCAAGGGGAGCAACTACTTTGCTCAGCAAGTTTAAATAAACAACGAAGATATATCATGAAAGAAAACGAATTACTCTTTTAGAACTTCAACAATATACAATAAATGTGAAGGCATGCAACATACGTACTATATTCAATAAAGAGATTTGTAGAATATTTACTGCTGAGTTGGTCAAAAGAACCAAGAACATACATGAGAACTTTTCAACTCTGAACTGAATATCTCAGAAGTAAGGAGGGCTTGACAGGGAATATCTGACTGTCTCGGTAGTATTTAACAATTATAAAACTGTAAATACTCAAATTGGACACTTGAGGGGATCATACCTCTTGTATCCGATATATATGCATAAAATTCAGTAGTAGTATGCGCAAATATTCCGCTTCCAATAGAGAATACCCCATTATAAGGGTTGTTTTACTCAGTTTTACCATAAGAGTCAACACCAACTACTGGTTTAGATAGCTTTTCAACAATATTCAAGGTAATGAATTAATACATGCAAATGTTTAGCTGAAATAATTGGCATAAACCTTCTTCTTAAATAGTTCATATTTAGAACTAGTACATGCAATGTCTAGCCCGAACAATTGACTTAGACCTATTTCTTAACCAGTTCATATTTAGAACAAGACACACGAATGCACATAAGTGCGAATACCAATAAACAATAATAATTTGGAATAATTGTCAATAATTAATCCAGCTTTGAACAATAAAACAATTATAAGTTCACAATAACTTGCGTAATGAAACGAATTTGGGTTTCAGAATAACTTGCACATTAAGAATAAATTTATGGTTCAGAAGAACTTGCTCAATAATAATTTGAGTAGGGTTAGAGAACTTGCAAAAATAAATATAAGTGAAGGTTCAGAGAAATTGCCTGCTTCGCTGACTACTATTGTAATGTTCCAAACATTCAAGAGAGTTGTAATCCGACTTTATATGAATAAATAAAGCTTTAATTACATCTTATATGTGTTATGGAATCTTCGTTATTTTTTATTTTTGTGTTTCGGTTCTAGTATCCAACCTTAGCACGTAAAAGGAGAATAAAGTTTTTTTTTTCAAAAATTAGAAAATAGGATAAAACCTATACCCTAAACCTAAGGGTCTAAACCCTAAGAAATCTAACATAGGCCTTCGAGCGTTATGTATACGTCAAAATGACATTCTGTTTCAAGATTCATCTTTCCCATGCTTTGAAAACACGTTATAGCCGATAAAAGTTTTTCTCGAAAAGCGCATCGGGAATAGGACGAAATAGGGAAAAGACGAATTTTTTTGTTGTTGCCTTTTTGGTCGTCTAACCATTTTCTAAGAAATGGTCACCAAAAACACTATTCACTGAAAAATGTGCCAAGTCTTTTGGACTTTCCACTTCACAAAATAGTGTTTTTACGGAACAAAACTCAATAATATCAAAATTTTAAATCAGTAGAAGTTAACCATTTAGTTGGAATACGAAGAATAATAAAAGTATATTGTAATATATAATACGAGAATTATACGAGACTAATACGAGAATAAAACGATGTATAATACTAGTAGAATACGAATATTATGCAATTTATTATACGAGAATAATACGATGTATAATACTAGTGGAATACGAATATTATGCAATGTATTATACGAAAGAAATATGTATAAATACTACTGTATTATACGCTTCACATATCGACCCCTCGACATAAGCTCTATTTTTAACCTTCCTCTTCAGGTTTCCCATCACCCTCTCAAAAAGGATACATCCATCTGTACTGAACTGGACCACCAACACGAGTTTCATAGGGTAAATGAATTTGCAAATGCTCCATGGAGTCAAAAAAAAACCTGGTAGAAATATTTTTTCAAGATTACACATGATCTCAATGATACTCTTCTCAAGTATTTCCATGTCCTTTGCATTACACGTGATCTCAATGGTGGAAATATTTTTATTATTTTGTATTATTTTTCTTTATTATATTTTTTTGTATTATTTTATATTATATTATATTTATTTATTTCATAATATTATTTTGTATAATTTTGAATGATATTATATTATATTATTTTTATATATATTATATTATATTATTTTATTTTATATTAATTTAAATGATATTATATTATATTATATTATATTTATTATATTATTTTGTATTATTTTTCTTTATTATATATTTTTGTATTATATTATATTATATTTATTTATTTCATAATATTATTTTGAATGATATTATATTATATTATTTATATATATATATATATTATATTATATTATTTTTATTTATTTTATAATATTATTTTATATTAATTTGAATAATATTATATTACATTATTTTGTATTATTTTGAATGATATTATATTACATTATTTTGTATTATTTTGAATGATATTATATTATACTGTTTTTATTATGTTATATTTTATTATTTTATAATATTTTTCTTTATTATATTTTTTTGCATTATTTTATAATCTATTTATTTATTTCATAATATTATTTTGTATTTTTTTGAATTATATTATATTATATTATTTTTATTATATTATATTTTATTATTTTGAATTATTTTGTATTATTTTGATTATGAAATTAAATTTTGGCTAGCAAGGATTCGGGTACGTCCAAATAAGGCAACCATCCGTAAATAATGAACTTTTAGAATGTCACTACCACATCTGAATTTGAGTCGAAATTTCATACATAGTGTTTTTACAATTCCAAATAATGGCAAAATGAGGACAAATACTAGTGCATTGAGACATCAGATGAATTATATTAGGTAAATCAAACATATTGCATATCCATTTATAGTTGTTTTTCACTTTACCATCTAATTCAATATAGGATTGGGTTACTTCTATAACAGAATATTGTTAATATAAAAAATATGGACTTAACTTGGAACTATTGAATTCAAATATGATTTATTACTTATTCCTTCCCCTACCCCCAAGAATAGTTAAATACTAAATATTATCAAAATTTATTGTCTAAATATAATATTTTATTATTTTATCTTTATATCAGTTTATATAAATTTAGAGTGAGGATAAAAAAGAAAAATAATACACATAATATCTCAGTTTGGTGTTTACCTTTTCCGGCACGGGGCGAGGGCGGCGGCGTTCGGTAGGGGCTCTTCTCTTCTATCTTCATTCTTCTCTTCTCTCTTTTCTTCTCTCTTCTCTCTTCTCTTTCTTCTATCCCATGCGGCACCTAAATTTAGGTCTAAACATAATAGCGACCGCTTAACAGCGGCCGATTTCGGTCGGTAATTTTTTTTAATGCATTGGCACTTTTAGCAACGGAAAATGCAGTCGCTGATACATTAGCTACCGTGTCAGCGACGTATCATCGGTCGCTACTTATGGCACCAAAAATCCCGAGCTTTTTTTGTGGCAAAATTGGTATTTGCGACGAAAATAGCGATCGTGTGAGGACCCGAATTTTCGGGAATTTTCTTAATAAAATTAAATAGGAATTTAATTAACAAAATGATCAAGTTTGTTTAAATTATTGGTGAATTATATATTTTATGTGATTTAAAGTGTGTGATGAGATTTAATTGATAAATTAAATTTGTACAGAGATGGTGATAAATGGTGTTGAATTAAAATAATTGAAAAGTAAATAAATTGTTTAAAAATAATTTATTAAGAATAAAAGAAATTTCATATAATGGTACAATAAATTGTACAATAAAATTAGTGGTGGAGGTGCAGAAATTATTATTTAAATAATTTTATGTGGTAGTGTGAGGTATGAATTAGACACACACACACACACACACACACACACACACACACACACATTTGTATATATATGTGTTTATGTTTAATGGTTGTATTTATAAATTCTATTGATTATGGAAATAAAAAGGGATTAATAATTAAATTAATCCGAAAATTTATAAAAGGTTAATGAGGGAGTTAGTAAAATAGTAATTATTGATTTTAGATTTAATCAATAATTATGGAGAAAGTGTAGAGATTAATTAAGAAGAAAAATAATTATATAAATTATATAATAATAAATTATATAATTTATATAAGGAAACTAAAGTAATGTAAATAGTAAGGAAATGAAAAATAAATGAGAAAAAGAAATGTTTTAAATTATTAAAAATTATGTTTATATATAATGATTTTTTTATGATTTTTATGGAGGATAATATTTTAGAAACGTGAACATGTTGTCCAAATAACGAAGTGAAAAATTATGAAAAATAATTTTTATAAGTTATATGAATTATCTTATGAATTTTGGAGGTATAAATTACCTCATATAATTACATGTATGTCATTATGTGTGTACAAAAACTATTAAGAAAAGTACCTGAAAGAGGTCTAAATATTATTTATAAATCGTATTATGAATTTTGTGTTAAGGTTTCGACACAGTGAAAGCAGCGAAATTTTAAAAAAAAAATTTACCGAAACCCTAAGACAGGATCCATGCTAAAAATAGATTAATCAGAGGTTTATATTATTTTACCGATTATCCGAGATGTACAGGAGATGATGGAATTATGGAACGGCTTCGAATCTTCAACGCAATCCAGCGACTGTGTCTCTACGATATCCACACGAACGCTCCGCGAACCGTCACACGATCTGCAGCGAAAGGGATCTGCGGTACTAGCCACCAAGATCAGAATTTATGAACTATTTTTCTCTCTAGCCTCTTTCTGAAAGCGGCTATGATTTTTATTTTTTTTCTTACGTCATTTAGACTACTGATATATCATATATATAGTAGTTAATAGGAATTAACCAAAACCTAATTTAATTAGAAAAATAAAATTCGAATTTATATATATTATATTTTAATTAAGTCTTACTTAATTAATATACATATATACAAATTATCCTATTAATTTAAATTCGTAATTTTAAATACTATCAATCATATTGACATATTTAAAATACTTAGAATTTAAATTAATTCCCTTTTAAATACGTTCAAAGTGTGTGACCCAATAGGTTATTATTATGTTGACAAAAATTTTAAAATCATATTATAAAATTATAAACAGTGAGCAGCGTCTAGTAATGCATCACTGCTACTCAAATAATAATAAGATCGGTGATTCGATACACAACATTTTCGTGACCAATGCTTCAAAGTAATTTAATCTTTTTAACCTTGACATCCTAGATTAAACTCGAGACATGGAAAGTGTCATACTCTTCATAATTTAATCTGAGTTTTCTTGATCAATGAGTAGACTATATGAAACAAATCACTATTTGAGCATGACCATGCATTTCATAGTTCTACTCAATCAAGAGGCCTATGGATATCATCCCTAATATATAGTATTGTTATATTTCATCTAGATCACTCATATTCCTCACACGATTCATGATGTACCCAATAATCACCTTTATTGTCCACCTTATTAAAGGTGACCTTTGATGATATCAAAGTACACAAATTCTCGTGTAATAATATAGTGATTTCAGGTCGGAGGATCATGACATTATTGTCACTATGAGAATTTCTTATGACACTTTGCATAATGCTCTATGTAGAATTCTCACGGTGGGTATGTCCAGTACATTGTTCTCTAACATGTACCTATGCATTGACTCAAATATCTCATATATTTCTGACCAATGAGATTTGGCCATCAGTCAATCCACATACTACTCAATGCATCATTGTTGTCCCATTAACAATGATACTCAACTAGGGACATTTAAGAGCAAAGATACTAATTGTAATTATATAATTTCATGTTCAAATCACATACTTGAAGCTATATAATTCGTATCACTATTCTAAGGATTTTTATTATGCTAACATTTATATAACGCAGTAAATGAAATCATAATAAAATAATTCATTTATGCAATCAAATATAATATCAAAAAAAATGTTAAGCAATTACATCAAATAATTAGCCTCTAGGACATCAACTCTAACATTTTGGGGAATTAAAATAAATATTTTATATTTATTATATAAAATATTTATTATATACAATAACTATGTAATGTATTAAAATAATTAATTTTGCATGTGATTTATCCAAAAATTATGTCGATTGTGGCATGAGAGTGAAAGGTGGTGGAATTAATTTCCTTGTCCAAAATGATTAAGTGCTTTATGTATATAAAAGAAGGAAAAAGGAGCAAGAAAAAGAAAGAAAACACAAAACATAAACATTTTCTCTCTCTCCACTTCTCCATCCGACCACCACCACCATGGACCACCATATCACCACCGTGAGATGAGGAAATTACGGTGCTATCAAGAGGAATAACAAGTTTTGTATGAAGGATTTCTAAGCTCCTTGGAAGGTATAAACATTATTTTATATGATTTATTTATGTATTTTTAGTGATGAAATAAATTTATGGAAAATTTGTAAATAATTATAATAATTATTCCAAATAATTTTTGGATATATATGTGTGAATTATATGATTTTTAGAGTTATTTTGTGGCGTCGTTTTGGAGCAATTGGGGCAGAGCCGCGCCATGCACGGCTGTAACTGTTCACCGCCAAGCCAAACGACGTTGTTTGGCTGGCGTAGACGGAAGAAGCCGCGCGCAATGCGCGGCGGTCGACCACGTGGTGAAATTACAAACGTGCCCCTAGTTTTTTCAATTAATACCCAGCGTGTCATTTGGCCTCGGAAATTACGATTATGCCCCCGGCCTTTCCGGAAAATTTCAATTTTGTCCCTAACGTTACGAAAATGACGAAAACGCCCCCAGAATTTGGTTTTAATAAAATAAATGTTTAAAAATTGTTTAAAAACTATAGAAAATTATTGAAAAATACTAAAAATATAGAAATGATATTTGGGCATTAAATTTAATATTTTTGAATAAATATTAAATATTGAAGATTAATATTTAAATATTAATCTAGTAAAGTTATAATTTAGAAAATGGTTAAATAAAATTTTCGGACAACCAAATATGCGAAATTTTATCCGATGAGTCGGGTTGTCCGTATTGAAGATATTTGATATTAAGTTAAATTAATATATTGAGGAATGAGGCAAATATAATTAACCATATTATTTAATAATTGACCCGTAACCTTAAAATAAATTATTGGGTGGGGTTAATTATATTATAGATGATATTAATTAATTAAATTAATATCATAAGAGGATCAATAATTATTATTTGATTATTTTATGATCATAGGTTGTACGAGAAGTATTATAGAATGGGTAATCATTAGTTCCACAATACAGGCAAGTTCTTCAGTCTTTTAATGTTAAATGTTGTCTGTTATGATATGTTAATATTTGTTCAAATGCATATAAATTATGTGTTATGTAATCTGTGGATAATATGACAATTATGTGTACTTTGTGCAATGATGTGAGATATATTGCTATAGTAGAAGCACAACACATGATGTATGACACACACCAAACATGTTAAGGTATGTGCTACGTGAAGCATGAAAGTTGTAAACTGTTGAACCTGCTGAGCCGTTGTGCTCATTACTTGCATAATATACATTTTTGCAGGTAAGGAAATGAATTTCAAGAATATTAGATTATGTGGAGACGGTTTACCATAGAAGGTCGTGAATGTTATTATATTTTCAATATTACAATTCAATGTGGATAAATTTGCCAAGTTTATGTTGATATGTTGTATATGTATACATACAAATTTGGTCCGGATAGGACAAGTAGAATTAAAATGTGAAATTTGATTGTTCAAGGTAGTTGTTATGATAGAGAATATTATATGTTTAATTATGAATCGTGAAACAAAGAATATTGTATGAATATAATAATATTAAATTTTGAATATTGAGTTTTACGATAATTGTACAGAAAAGAAAAAGTAAAGGTTGCAATCCAGGGACTAGGATCGAGATATTAGTATTTTAAATAAACAAATATTTTAATACAATAATTGAGAAAAAGAAAAATTTAAACCGAAAAATTTGGTAATTGATGATTTATAAGATCAAGTAAGGGTTCAAATAAGGTGATTAAAGATTATTAACGAACCGAAATTTGGACGTAAGGAAGATAAGGTATAATAAATATGAAATTTATGATAATAAAGTTGGTCGAATTTTGGGGTCGTTACAGTTGGTATCAGAGCCGAGATTTTTGTGGTCATTACAGATAATGTTAGAGCTAGAGGTTATAAATCTTAGGTAAATTATACCTTAGGCTGTAACTTAAGTAAGGAAGAGTAAAGATAGTTGTGTATTCTGAAAACTCAAGCGTATAGTAAGCTCGTGACTCATGATTTTATGGTGGAGCCCCTTAGCAAATGGGCGACTATGGCCTGACTAGGACAAGCTCCTCAAGCCATATGATTATGGTAAGTTCCTGAGCCCAAATACGTGAAAAGTTTGATGAACATGGGGGAATTATAATAGAGAGATATAAGTTGAGAGGAGATATAATTCTTAAATATTAGCTAAGGTTAAGGAAATCAGAAAGATATAAGATTTTAAGGAAGAGATAAAGATGTTAAGGAGGATTTGAATGAGGATAAGGAATTGAGAAAATTCATAAGAAAGAATTAAAAACATATCTGAAAGAATATTTGAAATGATTCAAAGATGAATCTCAAAGATAATCAGGGGACACCTGATTTAAGCAATAAAAATGACAAGATAATCTAAAATGTATAGGAAGAGATCATAATAATGTGATCAGGAACAGCGAGAGGATCGTACTAAGATACGATCATGAGATAAGGGAAACGAGTAAGGAATATATTTTAAAGCAAGGTCACGATGGGATCAAGTGAGAATGTGAAATAAAAGAGAGACCTGTTAATGGTCCAAAAGGTATAGCCTGATGTTATAAAGAGATATGGTACTATGAAATAGTACAAGAAGAACTCAGAGAATGATAAGACATGAATGACATAAATGTTATGATAAGGGGGCAGAAAGCTTGGGTACGAAATTTCAATTGAGAACTCACGTGGTGACTGAGTTGCACAATCCTTTGTATGGGCAGGGGACTTGTGTTTCCTTAGTTACTATGTGATAATCATTGAAATGTTAGAGTCGCGCTAGCAATTTTTGATAAATAAATAGTATTAAGTTTAGGCACGAGTTCTTAAAACTCATGCATATGGTAAGTTCACGACTCATAATCGTATGGTATGTTTTGAGCCCCTCAGCATATGGATAGTCTTTGATTTGTTCTTAGACTACACATTGCTAGGACAAGCTTCTAAACTCATATTCTTGTGGTAAGTTCCTGGACTCATAATGTGTGGCAAGTTTGATAAACTATACGGGGATATAGAAAAATTGGAGTAGTTAGAAATCTTTAATATGATAATTAATAATAGTCCTAGCAATAAACCTTGTAATTAGGTGAATAGCAGAAGGTGGCAGATGTTAGGGAATTTTGGATATTCCCACTTTTCTAGTTTTGCTAGACTTTGAAATTTTTGGCCTCAAGCTAATTTCGCACGAATGTGCTTTGAAAAATATAAATGAATTTTAAGCTATCTAAAAAATGTCTATGCTACTTGTTTTGGCTAGACAAAAATATTTTTAACATCAAAATGTATTTCAAAAGAATCATCAATGCACCTTTTAGCCCGATGTAGATGTGATGAATGACGGAATGCTCAACGTGTTATTGAGATGGTGCGATATTATTTCGTCATAAGATGATTCAACACCATAAAGTATGGTGTAGGAATTATTAATAACGAAATTCTCAACGTATTGTCAAAATGATGCGGTAACATGAAGTCATAAATGATTTTGATTTATGAAGGGACGTCAAAGCTATAAGTCAATGCCATTTGACTCGGCTAGATGTTTTGAAAAGCTTTAACATGATGAATGTTTTAAAATTTCTGCGGGTTATAAATTGTTGAAAGTAAGTCTATGCTAATTGATCTGGCTAGACAAGCGTTGAAGAAATACAAGTCTAAGCTATTTGATTCAGCTAGACAAATTTTGAAATATATTTATTGAATTCGTATTCTTTGAAAGCTATAACTAATCAAATTACTTTTGAATGAATTCTAAGGCTGTGATGAACAAAGAGATTAAGAATATTGCAAGTTGATCGAATGGTCACCTGGCATAGCAAGACATGGGCATTACAGATTGTTGTATTGGAGTGCCAAATTACGGATTAAATATACATCACTTTAATGACAGACTGATCCACTGTCAGGGTTTGCAGTATGAAGTACTCGGGGAGCGAAGTACTGTAAATCAAGATAAATGTTCATTCAGCATACTACGAAAATTTTGTTTAAATTTTCTAAAATTTCCTTTACTCTTATGAAGATTGGATGGTAGGATGGGGTAGTATTCTTTTAACTGTGAATGATGATGAGAATAGTAATTGTGAAGCAAAGAAATTATAAAATGTGATGGATGAGAAAATTGCAATGTACAATGACCATGAGAAAGGAAGGAAAGAAAGATATGTGGCATAAATGCAAAGGAAATGTGTAAGTTGCAAATGAATGATATAATAGTACATAGAAATTTCGAGGACGAAATTTTTGAAGGAGGGGTGAATGTGATACCCCAGGATTTTTAGAATAATTTCAAATAAGGATTATGATGAATTAAGAAAAGGTTAGTATTTAAAGTCTAGTGTTGAATGATAGAGGTATTAATGAATGATTTATGGAATGTGAAGAACATTTATATGAATTAAGAAAAGAAGGATAAATGAGGTATAATAAAAAGTATGAAATAAGTTGATTGAGTAAGGGTAAGTGTGATTAAAGAAAGAAATTTTTTTAGAGAATGAGAAATCAAAGAAATTGTAAATTGAGTTAAGAATTGAATATTCTGACAGTCACGACCATTATAGTGTTATCCATGTGAGTTATGGATATTAAAGAGGTAAAATATGATTATTATGGATTTAGTTATTATTCATCAAGTTAAAGGTATAACAAGGTGCTATAAATAAAATATGTATGATTATTACGGTAATTATGATTTCGAGGACGAAATCCTGTTAAGGGGGGAAGAATGTAAGGACCCGAATTTTTGGGAATTTTCTTAATAAAATTAAATAGGAATTTAATTAACAAAATTATCAAGTTTGTTTAAATTATTGATAGGGTTAAATTATACGATATTTTTATTCCTTAATACTTAGTTTTTATATTTATTGTGTGCTTAAATGTTTAATTATTTAGCTCATTTTTGTTTTAATAGGTTTTATAGGATTTTAGTTAATTTAGGTAATTTTATAGTATTTTTATATTTCTTTTTATTTATGTGTTTTTATTTATTTTTAGTGTTTTAGGTGTTTTATTTATTATTATGTGTTTTTATTACTTTTATATTATTTTTAATTAATTTATATTTATTTTTGTAGGAAAAATATGCTTTGGGGGCAATTTCGTAAATTCTGCAAAGATCTGATGGCATTTTGGTAATTAAGTAGCGCGGTGGCATAATGGTAATTTCTAGAATAGACGTCCGCGTATAGCGCGTAAGGAATCAGCAAGCGGAGCAAGACGATGTCGTTTTGGCAGCAGACGCTGAAGAACAGTCCGCGCAATGCACGAACGTTTGGCAGAGGAATAGGCGCGTGCATCGCACGCGCTGACGCGTCAGAGAAGAGAGAGAAAGAGGTGGCTGACAGATTTTGTTTCCTTTTTTCTTCCTTATTTTGGATTTCCTACACTGCAATGCAACAAATCAGTAGAATAAAAATCCAATTTTAATTTGGAAAATGAAGCAATAATTCTTTATTTTATTTTTAATATTTTATTTAGACTTCCAATTAGGGTTAGGATGATAATTATTTTATTTTTCTTTTATTTGTATTTTAAATCCTATTAGGGTTTGGGAAGTGTAAATCCTACTAGGGTTAGAAGGATTTTGGAGCCTATAAATAGAGGGCTTGACACACAATGTAACATACAACTCTCATTAGAATAAAAATTCTCTCTTCTATTATTTAGTATTCTTTACAATTATGAGTAGTTAATTTATTTTTTTTGGTATAAGTGATTGAAGCCATCAAGATTTATACACTGTGAGATCTAATTTTTTTAATTGTTCAATTTATATTTTGAGTATTGAATATTTTTTTGTGCTTAATTTTATGATTGATTTGTTTAATTGCTAGGAGGCCTACTAGTTTATTTTTCATATTAATCTACTGGTATTTGTGAAGCAACTAAGTTTAATAATTGTTTTGCAAATCAAAAGATTATTTTATCTTAGGAAGAATATTCATCTAAATTAAATGCAAACGCGTGGATTGTGTTGTTTAGTTCAACGATCTCTCTAATTCTTAAAGCTGCTATTAAATTAAATCTTTAGCACGTGCCGGATGTTGTTTAGTAGTAAGGGTATTTAGACCACGTGACTCTAGTTATCTAAAATTAAGGAGGGAGGAGAAAAATTATTCCACCTGCGAGTAGTTCTTTCTACGGTGAATATTCAAGATATAAATTGAGTTATTCTTGTATCAATGATCAGTTATAAATTTTTGATGGTGAATATTAACTTAAACCAAGATTTTTCCTTCTTATTTATTACTTGCATAATTATTTTAGTTAGTTTTATTTAAATTATTTCTTTGATTCAAAAACCCCCCAATTCTTGTTTGCAAAAACATAAAATTAAATAATTATTTTCTATGGGATCGACTCTTACTTGCACTACTACATATTTATTTTTCAAGAGTAAGATTTTATTTTTGGGTGCTTACGACACCACACCAATTATTGGTGAATTATATATTTTATGTGATTTAAAGTGTGTGATGGGATTTAATTGGTAAATTAAATCTGTACAGAGATGGTGATAAATGGTGTTGAATTAAAATAATTGAAAAGTAAATAAATTGTTTAAAAATAATTTATTAAGAATAAAAGAAATTTCATATAATGGTACAATAAACTGTACAATAAAATTATTGTGGAGGTGCATAAATTAATATTTAAATAATGTTATGTGGTAGTATGAGGTATGAATTAGATATATATATATATATATATATATATATGTGTGTGTGTGTGTGTTTATGTTTAATGGTTGTATTTATAAATTCTATTGATTATGGAAATAAAAAGGGATTAATAATTAAATTAATCCGAAAATTTATAAAAGGTTAATGAGGGAGTTAGTAAAATAGTAATTATTGATTTTAAATTTAATTAATAATTATGGAGAAAGTGTAGAGATTAATTAAGAAGAAAAATAATTATATAAATTATATATTGATAAATTATATAATTTATATAAAGAAACTAAAGTAATGTAAATAGTAAGGAAATGAAAAATAAATGAGAAAAAGAAATGTATTAAATTATTAAAAATTATGTTTATATATAATGAATTTTTTATGATTTTAATGGAGGATAATATTTTAGAAATGTGAACATGTTAGTGTAACATGTTGTCCAAATAACGAAGTGAAAAATTATGAAAAATAATTTTTATAAGTTATATGAATTATTTTATGAATTTTGGAGGTATAAATTACCTCATATAATTACATGCATGTCATTATGCGTGTACAAAAATTATCAAAAAAAGTACCTGAAAGAGGTCTAAATATTATTTATAAATCGTATTATGAATTTTGGTGAATTAAAATAAATATTTTATATTTATTATATAAAATATTTATTATATACAATAACTATGTAATATATTAAAATAATTAATTTTGCATGTGATTTATCCGAAAATTATATCGGTTGTGGCATGAGAGTGAAAGGCGGTGGAATTAATTTACTTGTCCAAAATGATTAAGTGCTTTATGTATATGAAAGAAGGAAAAAGGAGCAACAAAAAGAAATAAAACACAAAACACAAACATTTTCTCTCTCTCCACTTCTCCAACCGAACACCACCACCATGGACCACCATGTCACCACCGTGAGATGAGGAAATTATGGTGCTATCAAGAGGAATAACAAGTTTTGTAGGAAGAATTTCTAAGCTCTTTGGAAGGTATAAACATTATTTTATATGATTTATTTATGTATTTTTAGTGATGAAATAAAATTATGGAAAATTTGTAAATAATTATAATAATTATTCCAAATAATTTTTGGATATATATGTGTGAATTATATGCTTTCTAGAGTTATTTTGCGGTGGAAATTTTGATCAAAAATGGAATTAATTTGGCTAAGTTGGCTACTGTTTGCGGTAGCAAATGAAGAAGAAAAACAGGGTAATCGCGAATTGCGTGGCAGCCTATTTTTTTCGGAAGCCGGGTACTAAACGGCGTCGTTTTGGAGCAATTGGGGCAGGTCTGCGCCATGCGCGGCTGTAACTGTTCACCGCCAAGCCAAACGACGTTGTTTAACTGGCGTAGACGGAAGAAGCCGCACGCAATGCGCGACGGTCGGCCACGCGGTGAAATTACAAACGTGCCCCCTGGTCTTTTCAACTAATACCCAGCGTGTCATTTGGCCTCGAAAATTACGATTATGCCCCCGGCCTTCCCAAAAAATTCTAATTTTGTCCCTAACGTTGCGAAAATTACGAAAATGCCCCCAGAATTTGGTTTTAATGAAATAAATGTTTAAAAACTATAGAAAATTATAGAAAAATACTAAAAATATAGAAATAATATTTGGGCATTAAATTTAATATTTTTGAATAAATATTAAATATTGAAGATTAATATTTAAATATTAATCTAGTAAAGTTACAATTTAGAAAATGGTTAAATAAAATTTTCGGACAACCAAATATGCAAAATTTTATCCGATGAGCCGAGTTGTCCGTATTGAAGATGTTTGATATTAAGTTAAATTAATATATTGAGGAATGAGGTTAATATAATTAACCATATTATTTAATAATTTACCTGTAACCCTAAAATAAATTATTGGGTGGGATTAATTACATTATAGATGATATTAATTAACTAAATTAATATCATAAGAGGATAAATAATTATTATTTGATTATTTTATGATCATAGGTTGTACGAGAAGTATTATAGAATGGGTAATCATTAGTACCACAATACAAGCAAGTTCTTCAGTCCTTTAATGTTAAATGTTGTCTGTTATGATATGTTAATATTTGTTCAAATGCATATAAATTATGTGTTATGTAATCTGTGGATAATATGACAACTATGTGTACTTTGTGCAATGATGTGAGATATATTGCTATAGTAGAAGCACAACACATGATGTATGACACACGCCAAGCATGTTAAGGTATGTGCTACGTGAAGCATGAAAGGTGTAAACTGTTGAACTTGCTGAGCCGTTGTGCTCATTACTTGCATAATATACATTTTTGCAGGTAAAGAAATGAATTTCAAGAATATTAGATTATGTAGAGACGATTTACCATAGAAGGTCGTGAATGTTATTATATTTTTACTATTATAATTCAATGTGGATAAATTTGCCAAGTTTATGTTGATATGTTGTATATGTATACATATAAATTTGGTCTGAATAGGACGAGTAGAATTAAAATGTGAAATGTGATTGTTCAAGGTAGTTGTTACGATAGAGAATATTATATGTTTAATTATGAATCGTGAAACAAAGAATATTGTATGAATATAATAATATTAAATTGTGAATATTGAGTTTTATGATAATTGTACAGAAAAGAAAAAGTAAAGGCTGCGATCCAAGGACTAGGATCGAGATATAAGTATTTTAAATATACAAATATTTTAATACAATGATTGAGAAAAAGAAAAATTTATACCGAAAATTTTGGTAATTGATGATTTATAAGATCAAGTAAGGGTTCAAATAAGGTGATTAAAGATTATTAACGAACCGAAATTTGGACGTAAGGAAGATAAGGTATAAAGAATATGAAATTTAAGATAATAAAGTTGGTCGAATTTCGGGGTCGTTACAGACCGTCTTTCGGTCTTTTAAGTAGCAAACATGTGTTCTTCAAGTAGTTAATTTGATTCAATTGGGTCATTTATTGTAAAAATCTAAACTAAGTCGGAGTCTACGTCAAGAGTCAAATGAATCAAATTGGCCAATTGAAAGACTCAATTGAGATTTTTGTCACTTAAAAAGTAAAATTAAAATTCAGTGACAATTTAAAGAGACTCTAATAATTAGGCCAATATATAAACTCTTGTTTTGAAGATGTTTCCATTACCAACACACGTACAATTATATACAAACTCTTGTTTTGAAGATGTTTCCATTACCAACACACGTACAATTATATATAAACTTGACTATTATTAAATCTAAAATTTGAAAAGTGAGATTCGTGCTGGGTACCCCTGCCTATTATTAACTTAATTGTTAATAATAAACTTGTGTGTCTGTAGTATCTCAAATATTTCAAGTGTGATTTCATAAGATCTAATAAAGGTTGTCAATTCAAAACCTAAGAACGATTGCTCGAGTATACGTTGAGCTCTATCAAAGACTAAATACGACACGAAGATATGACCTTAAACGACTAAAGGTTAAAACTATAACCTAAGCTATATGTTATATGATAAATAAAGATTGAATTACATTTTAAATGTGTTATGGATTTTTCATTAATGTTTATTTTTGTGTTTCATTTCAAGAATCCAACTTAAACAATTATTAGAAGAATAAAAGTTATTTTAGAAAAAACCTAATTTTAGGGTTTAAGAAAAAACTTAAAAAGGGTTAAAACCTAAACCCTAAACCTTGAAATCCTAAAGGTTCAAACACTAAGGGTTAAAAAACCTAAAAAAGTTACTATTCACAAATACATGTATAATACGAAAATTATACGGATAGAATACAAAAATAATACAAAAATTATACGGTATAAATACGAAAAGTCAACTGATGAATAGTAAAAGTCAACAATAGCGGCTACCAATTTTGGTAGAGATTTTATGGGCATACTTGGTATTATGAAAATGTAGTATACTTAATGTAAGTATACATTTTTGGCTAGTAATTTTGGAAGCAAAATTGGACTTGGCTTCTTTAGTGTGTTGTCAAGCATAGCTTGGTGAGTTGTGGCCTCTTGTGAGCCAAGGGTTCTTAAGTAGGGCTACTAATCTCCAATTAAGTAGTTAAGTGAGAATTAATTATAATTAGGTAAATTCCTTAAGCTTGTAAGTAAGATTAGCAATAAACTAATCAATGTTAATTAGGGTTAATAAAGTTAATATTAATTGTGTTGGAAATTCACCATGGTGACTAACCATGGTGACTTGCCAAAATGATGATGAGTTGATCCCTAACCATGGTGACTTGACAAAGTGATAATGAGTTAACCTAATGTCCATAATGCCCTAACTTTAGAAGTCCTATAAATAGAGAGCTCAAGTTCGTTAGTTCTTCACCAATTCACCAACTAAATTAGAGCAACAAAGCTAGAGAGATATATTGTTAGATTAATATTGTTGATGAGTATTGAAACCTTGCACAAATTGTTGTCAAAGCTTGCACTCTAGGAGGTAATCTCTAGTTGTTATTATGTAAATTTTCAATTCGTAGTTATGTTAAATAGAGTAAATGCAAGCAGCTATAATGCTCTATTTATTTTATGTCTAGAGTAGTGAAATCAACATTATAAGTAGTTATAATGTCCATTTCATTTCAAGTATTTGGTTAAAAAAACTCAAAACACAAACAGTTATGATGTTCAATTTTTCTTATCGTTCTTCATGTTCTTGAGTGAAAGTCCTGAAATTGTACATAAGTAGGTTTATGATTTTGCTATTTTTATGTTATCGAATGTTATTTAGTGTTAGAACACAATGACATGGCTTTTTAATGCTTGTGGTATCATGTTTTACCAATTTTATCAAAAGAAATATAAATAAAATAGTTTTTGAGCAATCCACTTACCAGTGAATTCTATGCAAATTGGTTAGGAATCTGTCTTAACCATCTTTATGAAAGTTGTAGAGAAGGAAGTTATGAATGTGCGAAATTTTGAATGACTAAAAAATATTTTCAAACGAAGAAGTTATGACCGTTTAACTAAGCCGAGGTTCAGCAGAAAACAATCTGCCCAAAAATTAAAAAATAAGCCTTTTGCATATGAATTGTTTAATTAATTTTACCTATGAAAATAGTCTAATTAAGTTATAAAAACACTTATTATGAAGTGGTATTCGATAAACTGATATTCGGGTACACATAACCTTTTATGTAGGGAGTTTAAAGCTTACCGGTTAAACTTAGATTGAAATCAAGGCAAGTCTTATATCCTTTTAGTTGTTATATGATAGTTGTTATGTGAAGATGATATGTGAAAGTCCTATGTGAGATTAAGTAGCATGTGTTACTTGTTGATTAACTGTTATTTGATATTTGTTATTTGATGATGCATATGAGTATGCATAAAATATGTTTATTGTTAAGCATAAATTAATATGATTATTAACCGAGATGTATGTTCAGTCAAAGCATGCTAAAGTTTATATGAAAGCATAAATTGTGTATGTGATAATATGTTAGACTTGCTGAGCCGTCATGCTCATTCTTGCGAATAAAATTTATTTCCAGACTAAAGAAGGATGTTAAGAAGATCATTGAATGAAAGGAGAAGACTAGATTAGGTTTAATGTTTTACTTGTATTTGTATTAGGTCTTGATGACTTTTGTAATACGAACAAAACAAACATATAACCGAATATTATATAAATGATATTATTTATTATCATCAGAATATTATTATGTCTTTACTTTGATATAACCTAGAATTGTTAAAGAACTATAAATCTGAGTGAGGGTATTGGTAATATGGACTGATCATGTTATGTCAAAACTCTGAATTTTAGATAAATAGTAAAACATTAATACAATGTTGATATGAACTACTTATCAGAATGAGGATGGTAAATAACCTTGTGAGTACTCTCCTTCTTGTTAATTAATAGTTATACATAAAGGTCGATCATGGATTATGGTTTGTAAATTTTAAATTCTGATTTACCATGCTTCCCTTGCTTATATGTAATTTGATTGCATGTTCATGGATATTACAAACCAACAGTGGCATCAAGAACCAAACTTTATGCAAATTATTAATTGTTTTAATTCTGTATAAATATGTGTATGTGTTTAGAACAATTTATTGGTTATAATATATTGTATAAAACTATATTTTTTGGAAGAAAATGTCAAAATTTGTGTTTTGATAAAGACTGGGAAAAAAACCGTTATATGCCTTCGGGCGATGCAGGGTGTGTCATACCTGCAGTTTCAGTTTTATGTTGTTTTTCAAAAATTAAAATAAAAGGTTTATTTTGGATGATTTTATAATTAAAATAAAAGAGTTTATTTTAAACATAAAATTGAATTTCATGCAACTTTAAATTTTCCATTAAATTAACTCCTAATCAAATTAGGAACTTAATTAATTTAATATAATAATTACAATTCTTAAACCTTTTAGGAACTTAATTATCATTTATGAGAGTTCTCTTATTAATTGATTCTTAAACCATTTAAGAACTAAATAATAATGATAATAGTAATAATAATAATAATAATAAGACAATCGATGTTAAATGGTCAAATTTACCGTTAGGTTCCTCGAACCCAAGTACAAACTTGTTATTACTATTCTGAATATCAGATAAGTAGGATTATTGATATGAAGAGATATCACTATAACTAAATGTGTTTCTAGTGAGGGTTTAAACTAGTTAGGTATGTTCAGTATGGAAAGAGAATTTTGCACCAGACAAAAATACAAACATTTGTCACGGATAAAGATACAAACATTTATCATGGGTGAAGATACAAACATTCATCACGAGACTCTCTTTTCCCAAGAACCGTCATAATGATTTAATGCCGTGAATCTTGGAATATGTAAAGTTATAGAATATCTAAATCTTAATGTTAAAATTGGACCGTTATATATGGTGTTATCTATTTATACGGATGAATTAAAAGTTGATACTTGTATAAATAATGAAATCGAGATCAAGTTAAGATTCATGGACTAAGTAAGAGAATTTTTTAATGTATAATCTAAAATAGGACTAATTCAACCAATATGATTATGAGATCTTTGGTTAAGTCGGTAGATGTATGGAGTTAACGTATAAGGTCCACCGTAGCGAGTGCGAGGATTTTGGGGTGTTATAGTGTCACATTACGACGCAAGATCAATTCACATCATCCAAAAAATCAGTCCACTATCACACACAAAAGCTAGAAAGCTAAAAGTTCAAATTGTGGTCAGTGTTTTTGGCCTAACTTTAATGTTACGTTTTGATACAGAGAATAAAAAAGAGGAATAAATATAATAACAATTTTTGGTGAGATAGTTTATATTTCGAAACAGGCTCATGAGTAACTCGTTTTGTAAAAGAGTTGAATACATAACCTAGTGCAAAAGAAGAATTTCTTTATCGAATTTGAGTTCAATTTTTTCGAGTCTATTCGAATCTGAGCAGGAGAGCATTATCTCAAATTCGACATATTTATTGTTCAAACCGCTATATAATTCATTTATTGTTTGGGTAAGATAATATGATTAAGTATAAATTAGTCAATATAAAAATTTATTTAGTTGACTTATATACTTTAAACATATTTTTGAAGATAATTTTTTTATTACTTAAACCATTTTTTTGAAAACAGAGAAAATACTAAAGTAATCTTTAAAAAAATTCTTCATAATATTAGTCATAATACTAAAGTTGGTATGTTTTAAATTCCATCTCAACACTTTCACTAATAATAAATAAATAAAATTAAAACTACACCGCCTACGTACCCATCTAAGACTTGTCTAAAAAAATGAGTTAGGCATCACTTACAAGGCTTAGGCACTGGAAATTTTCTCATCCGCCTAGGTTAGTCTAATACTTTATAGAACATTGTAAATTATTTTTAAAAAATTATAAAATATAAAATAATTGTATTGATTATTAAAATAAATTTCAATTAGAATTGAAATTTTAATGTTTTACACACCAAAATAAGATTGTGAAGATCAGATGGTAGGGATTGAATATGACTTGTGAGAGAAAGGACCAAAGAAGTCATAAATAATTTATAGACAGTATACAGCTGTATGCACCATTAATTATACTAGTTGATGAAAAGGTGTTTTGAGGGTAGGGGTTGGGCAGATTATATATGGGTGCTTCTACATTTATTCTGAAAAATTACTCACAAGTCTTACCTTCATAAAAGACAAATGAGTATGGTCCCACCTCATTTGTAAAATACAAATGAAGTGAGGTCCTACTCTTTCGTTTTTTTTTTTTTGCAAGTAAGGCTAGCGGGTAATTCTTCCGAGTAAGTTTAGAATTTTCCATTATATATAAATAGCTTTTGTCATCCAATGTACATCCAAGATCTGAACAAAATAATAAATAAATCGTCCTCATCCTAACTTTATAGCGCAATTATGGAAGCCTTGTTAACCGGCCTTTAGGATCCTAACTTTGTAGCGTAATTATACTTTTATTAAGAAATCAATACTAATATATAACAACGTAAGAGGTAATTTTAAATCTAAGTATTTGAGTCAATTTCGTTGATCATGAGTCAATTTACGAGTTTGGCTTAACCTTTTTAAGATCAAAGAGTCTTTCCCAAACTTTTCTTCTCTCAAGAAAATCTTTTTCTCCTAGAAATTTTTTCTTTTAAAGAGTTATTTTCAAACTTTTCTTCTCTCAAAAAATCATTTTTCTCCTATAAAACTCTTCAAGCTAACGATATATTGAGACGTGACGCATCATTAATTATACTAGTTGTGAAATGTTTTTAGGCTTTCGTGTGAAATTCTCATCCAATTTCTAATTTATAATTAACATATTTTTATTGAATTATATTTTTGTTAAGAAATATATATATAACATAAAAAAAAAATTAAAATTTATTATATATATATAATATTTATTTATCAGTGTCTTAAATTTTGTACTTTTTTGAATTCATATAGATGAATCATATTAAATAAATTTAATATTAATTTTAGTTATAAAAAAAATTCAAATAATTCATACATATAATTAATAATTATAAATATTTTATCAATATCAATAAAATTTCTACAAAAGAACTAAGAACCAGTGAATGGTACAGATTTCTCCCTTTTTAGTATTTGATATTGTCACTTTAAATCATGTTCATGCAACTAGGGTTGTTCATGAATTTCAATTTTTTGGATTTTTGGGGTATACTGAATCGGACCGAACCGACCAATTTTATACAAAAAAGATCGGTCTGATATATCGGTATCAACTGATTTGGTTCTGGTCCGGAGTTTTGGAGAATCGGTATTAACCGGATCGAACCGGTTGTACTGATTTTCTAATTTTTTTTAAATTAATTAATATTATTATTATTATTATTATTATTATTATTATTATTATTATTATTATTATTATTATTATTATTATTATTATTATTTATTTATTAACATTATTTATTATTAATAATAATAAAATAATATTAATCGATTTTTTTTGGTAAAAACTGGTACCGAACTGGCTAACCGGTCGGTATACCGGTTCAACCGGTACTGATTTTGGTACCAAGTTTTGTACACTTTCAATACCGATTCGGTTTAGTCCGGTTTCAACCGGTTGAACACCCCTAAATTGCAACTCACAGATTTTATTTAGTTATTGAGAAACCATCTTGCTATTTAATTTCCTTTTGTGTGCGTGATTTCTCTGCTCTACATCCAATCGGTCGCAGATCTTCTGTTTAGTTTATGTAATTTGTGTCGAGTTAAATTTTGATATGCAGTTTAATTTTATAGCGATGTAAATTAGTGGGTTTAAGATCAACTCAATTTTTTTTATAAAACTCCCTCCGTTCTAATTTGCATATTACATTTTTGTCCATTTCCAAAATTTGAGAGAAATTTCTAATTTTAGACTATAAAATGTCATTATTATTAAATTTTTTATAGTACATTTTCTAACTAATATAAGTATTCTCCACGTATAAATATGATTTAACAAAAACATTGTTAGTCATAGTTATAATTTCTTTATCGAATTTGAGATCCATTTTTTTGAGACAAATCGAATTTGAGCAAGAAAGCGTTTTCTCATATTCGACACTACACCCCTATGTAATTGATTTATTATTTGGGGAAGATATAATATGTTTAAGGATAAAGTAGTCAATGTAAAATTTTATTTAGTTGATTTATGTACTTTGGACATATTTTTTAGGATAATTTTTTTTGTTATTTAAACCATCCTTTGGGGACAGTGAGAATACTAAACTAACCATCTCAAAAATTCTTCATAATATCACTTATAATACTAAAGTTAGGTATGTTTTAAATTCTATCTCAACACTTTCACTAACAAAAAATAAATAAAATTAAAATTACACGGCCTGAAGTGCCCACCTAAATCTAGGCTAAAATATGACTTAGATTAGTCTAATGTTTTCTAAAACATTGTAAATTACTTTTAAAAAATTATAAAATATAAAATTTTTGTATTAATTATTAAAATAAATTTCAATCACAATTGGAATTTTAATGTTTTACACACTAAAATTATGAAAATCAAATGATAGAGATTGAACAATGTTTTTTGTCTCTTCCTCAATTAAATTATACAACCACATTTTCCTGCCCATTGACCGACTTGTCATTTATACGAGTGGTTCATATCACCATACCTTCCTTGGTCCCATTCTCTTTTCTCAAATGTGAAACACATTGGGGCTTTTTCCTTTTTTTTTTTTAAATTTTTTTTGTAAAGTTCTAAATATTTCACATTGGATCCAATAATCAAAAGGGCAACACCCGTTTCTTTTTCACTTCGACTGACCTTATGCATTATCAAACACTTTATGGAGAAAACTTATCCTTTTTCAGTGACAAGGTTGAAGCATAACAAAGACATCCTAGAGCTTTAAGATGATTATAAGTAGCTCATAAGGTGATTTATTGTTCAAATTTTTGGAAGGCATCCTATTAATCAAATATGTAGCAGTAAGAAGACAATCTCCCCATAAGTGAATGGGAAGATGAGCCTTAAATCTTATTGCTCTAGCAACTTTTAACAAACGCTTGTGCTTTCTTTCAACAACCCCATTTTGTTGAGGTGTCTTAACACAATAATTTTGATGAATAATACCAAACATATAAAGGATATCAGTGAGGTCTTTATTGAAAAACTCAGTTCCATTATCTGATCTAAGGATTTTTACAATACCCTGAAATTGGGTTTTAACATAACATAGGAATTTATGCAGAATTGAAGTAACTTGAGACTTTGAAGAAATCAAATAAGTCCAAACGTATTTTGTATTATCATCAACAATTGTAAAAAAAGAATTACAATTGTGATATGTTTTATGTCTATAAGTTCCCCACAGATTACAATGCAACAGTTCAAAGGGTTTAAAAACAGTGATGGAACTAACTGGAAACTCATTTCTCATTTGCTTAGCTAATGGACAAACATCACAATGAAATGAGGAAGCATTACAACTAGATGCTACAAGTTCTGGTATAGTCTTGATAACATGAATAGGTGAGTGTCAAAGTTTATTATGCCACAATTGAAGTAATGAAGAAGACTGAGTAGAACATGCAACATGATTTGAAGTAGTATGAACAACTAGTTTGTACAGATTATCCTTCAATCTATCAATCCCTTTCACCTTCTTCATCACAAGGTCCTGAAATAGACAAATATTAGGAAGAAAACTGATACAACATTGAATATCCTAACAAAGTTTGCTCATAGATATTAGATTGAATTTGAAATCTGGAACATACAGAACATCATGTAAAACAATTTCATCTGTGAGTTGAATTGTTCCCTTGTGAGTAATACTGGAAAATTGACCATTAGGAAGATAAATGATAGAGTTTATGATGATAAGATTAACAATTAAATAAAAAGAGGTGGAATATGATCAGTTGCACAAGAGTTTATAATCTATTCTCTAGATATAGCAGAACTCGATAGACACACAGTATTTGCAAAGGAAGATACATGTATACCTGCTAAAGGACTGTCTATGGTAGAATGTAACTGAGTTTGATTGAGGAAAGTTAGCAATTCTTGATACTGTGTTGGTGTGAAAGTAGCAATTGGGTTTATAGATGCAACTGAATTAGCTGAAGGTGCAAAAACAACTTTGTTCTCTTTGTTTGTTGTATGAGTAATAACATATGGAGAAGTAGTAATTTGAGCAACAACGATGTTCTCTCTATCAGATGAGTCCTTGAATTTTGGTGGAAAACCATTCAAGAAATAACACCTATCTCTGGTATGATTAGTTTCATGGCAATATGAACACTCTTGATTTCCTCTCTTGAAAGACTTTGCATCCAAATTTTTATTTCCAACTGTAGCTTTTAGAAATCTTGAAGTAGATTGATTATTATCATTTCTCAATTGATTTTTATTAAACTTGCTAAATAATGTAGCAGATTCAGAAATCACAGTCATTTGATTAGTATAGGTTCTTTGTTTTTCCTCTTGTTAGGATTCATCATCAACAATTGTCCTCTTATGTTTGTAAACATATCATTTAGTCCTATTAGAAATGAAGTGACTTTCATGTTTTCATCACATACTTCTTGCAACTTCAAGGCACCACAAATACACTTACAAGTGGTGCATTTGGGAACATGAGTTAGGTTAACTAACTCATCCCACAGAGTTTTAAACTTTGTAAAATAGACAGTTACAATCTTTGAATTCTGAGTTAATGATGCCAAATCCTTCTTAATTTCATACAATCAAGGACCATTGCTTTGTGTGAATCGAATGTTCAAGCCATTCCAAATATCAGTTGCTAGGGGTATGTAAACAAGACTTGAACTGATTTTAGGAGAAATTGTATTAAGTAACCAAGAAATTACCATATCATTACATCTCTACCAATGATGAAGATAAGGAGATGTTTCTTCTAGTTGATTAAACTTTCCATTTACAAAACCTAGTTTGTTCTTTGTAGATAGAGATAAAGACTTAGCTCTGCGCCATTGATTAAAGTTATCTCTAGTTAGGGTTTGAGAGATCAAAATTTGACCTGGATGATCTGATGGATGAAGATAGAATGGATGATTTGGATCCATAACAAGAGTTTGATAATCATTTTCTGTGAAATTTTCTTTAATGTTTGCCATAATGAAACAGTAATTGTAAATATAATTTTCTTCAGTAGATCAATGAAAAATTAATGAACAACAGATTAAGATGCAATTGATTATGCAGAAAACAAAGACAAATTCAGGATCTGTATTGGTAGCTTTGATACCATGTAGAAATGAATATGAGAGAGAGAGAGAGAGAGAGAGGAAAATTTTATTTTTCATTAATGAAAATAATACTCCAAGAAAAATAACTCTGTACATTATATATCTAACTAACTGCTTATGAACTAAGCTACATAACCTTGCCGACATCAGTTGATTAATATATAAATAACAGACTCTATTACAATAAACTAACTCTATTAAAACTAAATATTTTAGTATTTACAATAGTGCCCTTATCAGTACAATTAGTAGTAGCATTATCTGTAGCCACTGCTTTAGTCTTTGCTGATGTAGATGATTCACAATCTGCAGCTGCATTATGAGTTGGTGCATCAGTACTAGAAGTAGTTAAAGAATTATCAGTATTAGATATCTTAATACTAATAATCGTAAAATGTGGTGACGTGGAGCACCATCTACCCCGGATTCCACACAGACAACTTCATCAGCCTTCGGGATCTTTTTCTAAATTAAGTTTCTTAAAAATTTGTCACTCGGGATTTAAATATCTCTTCTATGCTTCCTTTGCAAGATGTCTTGTGCAGTTAAAAAGCTAGAAATATATATAGTTGCAAGGAGATGGAAGAAATAGTGAGTAATGACGTAATATTCAAGAAATTTGTAAATATTTACATTAATGAAATTAAGGAATTATATGGGGGGGGGGGATTGTGCGCCTATGTGTCTACATGTGCTATGGAAGTAATAGTTCAATTTAAATTGAATTAAATGTGTGATAATAATAAATTAATTGATGATAATGGTGAACTTAAATTATAATTAATTTAAGCCTATGCAATATGTCTTGTATGGCATGATGGTTAAAATGGATTAATTAATTAAATTAATTAAATGTGAGTTCATTAAATAATGAAATGGATTAATGAGGGTAATTAAATTAAACCCAATATGAATATTAGGAAGTCACATAAATTATTATGATATGGTCCAATGTGCTAGAAATAAAGTCCATGTAAGTATGGATTGCTAGAATTTATTAGTTAGCCCATTAAGAGATGGTTGGCCTAATATTTGATTTAATTATAAGACCACTAAAAGAATTACTAATGGTCCATGAATGTAGCCTAAGTTGGATAATATAAGTCCAATGAGAAGTCCAAATCATGATCCAATTGAGTGGCCCAAATTAATGACCCATTGTCTAAAATACTTGCATAAATAAATAAATAAATAAATAAAGTCCTCCCATTATGACCTATAGTAATGGTTAAAGTGGAGTAGGTTACCAAACTTTGAATAACCTATGGATAATAAATTGGTCAATGGTTATTACCTATTTAGGTGTATTTTATACATGTATTTATACATGTATTTATACATGTATTAGTATATGTATGAGTATATGGAATTTGCCTATAAATAGGCTCACCTTATTTCATTTACAAAGGTTGATAACATTTTGCTAAGTGTGAGCTATAGAGAGAAAGTGAGAGACAATCTAGGAGAACTCTTACACTTTGTTGGTTCAAGAAGAGCTCTTGCAAGGGAAAGAAGTGGAGACCTACTTAAGGTTCATCTCAAAAAGAAAGAAAGCATCTAGGAGGTATAATATATTTTTGTATATTAGAATATTTATGCTTGGTTGTGGGAGGATTGTTGTGTGGGAATCATGTCGGATTCCGAAGACATAAGGAAGGAGTTGTGAAGGATGATATGTGATTTATGTGTTCATAAGTGTTTTATGTTCAAATGAACCAAAGAAAATACACATGAGTTTAAAACCCTAAATGTTATAGTGAAAACATAAGATTTGGGTAAAAATGAAATAAAATGTGTAACTCATTTATATTATCTAAAATTTTATGTTGTAGCTCTATGAAATATGAAAATATTTCAAGTGGAACGAACAAAAACAGAGGCTAAATGGATTTATAGCGAATTTTCTTGTCAAGGATGTCAAAATAAAACTCTAACTTGAAAAACTAATAAATTTGGTTAAATAAATATTTTTAAAAATAATGTAAAAATTGAAATATTGTAGAGTTATGAGTTTATGAAATAACAACACTAATTTGAGCTCATTTGGAAGTAAAATGAGAAAGTTATGAATAACTGAACCAAAAAGGGTAGAAAAATCAAAAATTAAAATTTGATTCTGCAGGAGGGGCGCTGCAGCGCCGCCCCAAGTGTTAATTTGGGTGCTGCAGCGCCAGTTAAAACTTTTGGTTGACCAGGCAGGTCAAATCGGGTCAAACTGGTTGGGTTGACTGGTCCGACCCAACTCGACCCGAGAAAAAAAAAAAGAAAAAAAACTTTTATTTTTAATAATAATAATAATAAACAAATAAAATAACTAAATATTATTTTATTTGTAAGTTAATTAAAATAAAATTAAATAAATAAAATAATAATTTAAAATTATTTTATTTGTGAATTAATTTAATAATATTAACCAAATAAAATAATAATTTAAAATTATTTTATTTGTGAGTTTATATTAAAAAAAATAATTTAAAATTATTTTATTTGTGAGTTAATGAAAATAACATTAAACAAATATAATAATAACTAAAAATTATTTTATTTGTGAGTTAATAATAAATATTATTTAACATTAAATATTTCTTTAAACATTTAAAATAGTATTAAAGGACTATTTTAATTGTGGATTAATAATACATAAGCAATTAAAATAATATTATAGGTTATTTTAATTGTGAATTAATGAGAGTTAAACAATTAAAATAAAAAAATAATAAGTAATTAAATAATGTTAACAATTAGTTTAATTGTGAATTATTAAATGATGAACAATTAAAATAATATTAATAATTTTTTTAATTGTGTACTAATGAAGCATAATTAAATTAAAATAAGAGTAAAGGTTACTCTAATTGAGAATTAAACAAATAAAATGATAACTTAAATTATTTTATTTGTGGATTAATAACGTGTGATCAAATAATATAATAATAAGTCATAAACAAATAAAGTGAGAACATTTTGTTGTGAATCATTAAGAGATGATAAAGGAAAATGAAACAAATAGAATAATACTAAGTGTTATTTTATTTGTAATAATTAATGAATAAATTAAATAAGAAAAGTGAGAGACAATAATGTACAAACAAATAATTTTATTTAAAATTATATGTGTAATGATTTGAGAGTCCTAGTTATATAGAACTTGTGAGTCAAATCTACTAGAGTATTACATGAAGGTTAATAGAAATTAACCGCTAGATGAATATGTTGAACATAGGTTACTCAAAGGTTAAGGAATTACAGTTAGATAGATTCGACGATTCAGGTAAGTACTTTAACTTGTACTTTTATTTTTCGTACAAGCAGAATTAATCGATGAAATAATTTATGTTTTATCTATATTCATGAATGTTGAATTATAAATTCTGAAATTTGATTTGAATCATGGTTATACTCTTGAATAGTTATTCAAACACTATTTGTAGACATTGAACGTATCAATTTTTCCTAATTGTGTTGAGAAGTACGTTTATGTCATTTGTATCAACTAGACCAATGATAAGATCGATTGGTAATCAATCATATTTTCTTGAGAAAGCTATGCAAACCAATTGCTTTGGTGATGACTCTTATAGTATGTTGAGATGAACAACTACTTTACGTCGAGGAACCAACACACATGCAAACAGCATACATGTCTGAGTGTTATGCATAACATAGGGTACTTTAGGCTGATCACCTATTGTACTTGTTTATTATTGTGAATTTTCAAATTTTTTTTTGTTAATTTAGGCATAAGTTCACGGTCCATAGTGACCACTCAGTATATCATATTTATTTATCTAAAAATATCAAAATTCTTAATTTCATATGTATCCTTCTGTCCATAGTGACTCTTCAGTAGTTGAAATAATCAGCATTGGAACTGTTGATTCTTACTTTGTTCTCAATGCATTTATTTAATTCATGAGCTAATAATTATTGTTACACCCTTGTGATTATGAAGCCTTACCCATAGACACTTAATTTTTATTGCTTTATACTTGCTGAGCAAAGTCGTTGTTCATTCTTGCTTTCTCTATAAATTACAGTTAAGACTAAGCAAGACACTGGTTCAGGAAAGGCCAAAGGCAAAGTTGCTGAGTAGCCTTATCGAGGTGTAGTAGTCAATTTTATTTTGTATTGTATTAAGACTTATATTAGAACTTATTATTTTAAGTGATGTCATATATTAGTAACAATTGCGAGACTTGGGACGCAAATATTTATGTTAACTTAATGCAAATATTTTTATTATTCTGCATTTAGTTGTTATTAGCATGTTATATGAGTTGGATCGTGAAGCACCAGATTCGAGGTACATGTATCTGAATTTGGGGCGTCAGTGCGTCACAAATGAAAAAAGCTATATTGACTAAAAAATAGAATTTTCCAATTTAGCTTCTAAATCGCTTCTTTATCTACCAAAGCTCACAAGCTTCTACTGCAATCAGAGAAACGGTGTTCCTGTTAAACAGTCTCTCTTTAATGAAATGGTATGCTTACTTTATAATGAAATGGTCATATTTTTCTATCGTAAATTAAGAAATGGCAATCTAGCTAGCATTTTAAAATGATAAAAATAAATAAATGCATGGTGAAGAGTAATAGCTAGCCATTCTCTTATTTCTATTCTATGCTTGTTAGAATTTACTCTATTTGCTAATATATATATATATATATATATATATATATATATATATATATATATATATATATATATATATATATGTTGCAGGTTACATTCCTTACCTTGAAGAAATTGGAGATTCTTGATCTGGATAAAGTGCAATATATCTTTAATGGAAAGGTATGCTTCTATAACTTAGAAAAATTACTCAATATTATTACTATATTTTTACCAAATCAAAAGAACTTAGAAAAATAAGATTGAAACTACAATTTTTTTTTTTAAAAAGTAAAATTAGTCAAAATTAATCATATTTGAACCTAAATCATCATAATTAAAAATTATTATCAAAACTAGTCAAATGTTGTTGAAACCTAAATTTTGAGCCTTTTGAAGTCAATTTATAAAATTTAAAATTAATATGAATTCGTTTGATTGTAGAAAGTAACAAATATGACTATTAATATTACTTTTTAATTAATTTATATCAAGTCTAAATTTTTGTATAAAAATATGAAAATTTCATGTTAATCTTAAATTTCACAAATTAATCACAAGAATTTCTTTATTTCACTCTCTAAATATTACTTTGAATGTTCTCTCTAAGTGTGCTTAAGCTGGATCTGTGAGAGTACACGTATTGTTCAAATAAGTCTTTTCATAATAGTTAGCCTAGTAACCACACACATCACACAGTATTTATAAATCTCCATTTAAAAGATTCATTTTGAAAAAATTTCTCTTGAAAATTCTTTTAAAATAATATTTTCAAAAACTATTTTGACGTTTATTATACTTTATTCTCTACACTACACAAATTTTTACTATTAAATCACTTTTAATGATTTCATACGAATTGGTATACACCATAAAATTATATGTGGTAGTTACTAATTAAATTATAAATATATAGGTTGATCAACTTCATTTAAATTAATATTCAGTCACGTGTTAAGGTAATGGATGCTATTTTCTTTTATACTCTTAAACTTATTATAGTAAGTATTATTTGGTAAAACTTCCTGAAATAATTATATGCTCTTTAATAGTTTGCGCTTCATTTAATATCATTTCACGTGAACCTTCATGTTTACTTAAACTTTTCTATTGACCTTTAACCATTATTTTGATCTTGAATATCATTCTTGAATTTGAGTCCACATCATGTTGATAATTTGAACATTATTTAACTTAGGACAAAGTATCATGTTATTATATTTATCATTTATATCTCTGTTATTATTCTAATCATCAAGAATCAAGTTGTTGTGAATATTTGTGGCCTAGGGTACAGATGATATGATAAATGGGATATAATGGTAGTGTATCTTTTAGGGCACGTGGTGAATGTTCTCTTTGGCCTGAGGCAAAGAAGAACTGTTATTGGTATGATTATGACCAGTGGTGTTTCAGATGATAAAAGTTGATATTTTTTTTGAAAATAAAAGCTACTGGACATCATAGTCTACATGATTCTTCTAATGGATTGCTCATTTCACTGCTATTATTGATCTAAAACTTGTTGTTTATTATATACAATCAAGAATTCAACTGTTGAAGGCTAATAATAATTTACTCATTGTTATCTTAGTCATGATATTTTCTTACTGGGTTATTTGAACTCACATTTTCATTTGTTTCATTGTCCTTCAAGAAATGAAAGAGTACCTGAGTCTAGTCGGGGAATTGAGTGAAAGTCCGAGTAATAGCTGTAGTAGTTTTTGCATGTTGTAAAATAGTTTGATAATAATAATAAAGACTTAATCATGTATTATTGAGCCATGTATTTTTGTACTATGTACTGTTTTTGTAATAATTACAATTTATTTTTTATATCTCAAATTAAGTTGTGTAGACTCAGATTTGGGGGCGTCACAGTATTCCCTAACTGGAGATGCTGTGTATCTACTCTTTGGAAAAGTCAGTGAGATTTGAAATAAGCAATGTCACATAGATAACTCCTTTTGTTAGTTAAAGATGTTAAAGGTGGAATGGTGTCCTAAATTGGAGATTGTGATTTCACTCACCATGCGCCAATAGTTGCAACATCTAGAAGAGCTAAGTGTTGTAGATTGTAACTCATCAGTAAACTTCAAAGTTGAAGGACCAAGTGGTAAATAAAACACTTTTCTTGAATCTGAGATATTGTCATCTTCATAAATATGTTGATTTATTTTTTCTCTTCATATTTATATTTTCCTCTTTATGTTGTCATCATTGTCTTATTTGTTGTTGTCCGTCCTTGTCATTGGCTTCGTTTGTTTGAAGCTTGTTTTGTTCAACTAATAAACAAGAAGTTGTTGTTTTCATCACGATATTAAAAAAATTGACTTAGAAACTCATGTTATGTTACTGTTTTGATTTCCTATTTGTTTATAAAAATATAAATTTTCAATAATTAAATAGTATGCAATTGTCAAAATTTTCTTATTTATTTAATAATTAATCAACCGAAAGTAATTTAATAATCAATTAGTTTTACATGTAAAAGACTATGTTGCCTTCCATAATTCCAAGTTTCCATAAGAATATATACATAAGTTTATAAAATAGTAATATGATACAGTATATAAATAATATGCACAAATATTGACAATCATTACTTTATATAGGAATCATCATTTTATCAATTCCGGTACCCATCATGTTATAACCATGACAGCTTGAAATTACTTTTGATAGTATAAGCATCATTTCGAAGTGCTTTCTATAGTTATAATTAAGACGTTAATTTTAGGACAGAATTGTGGTATAGCACCCATCTGGTGTGTGACCCGGCCCTTAGCCCACAACACTATTTGTCAGAAAAATGCAAGATGGATAAATGGTCAAATACGCGCCATCTCTTCTTACCAGTATGATTTTGACTTCTCAAGACAACTGAATGGTTTAGAATTGTACTATTAGTATATAAATATTTATTCCTTGGGTAGCTTCTATGTCATGTGGGCTAGGCATGCACAACAGGCCACCTTAACCTGGCTCGACCTGGGATTATTAAGCCTTAGTAGATGACCAGGTCAGGCTGGGTCTTTGACTTTTGGCCTGCAGGTCAGGTCATGTCGGACTTGATACTCAAAAAGGGGGCTTGTTGAGGCCTGTAGGCCAGGTTAGGCCATGTCAGGCCAGTTCAGTCTGATTCGATCCATTCAAACAATTTCTTTAGTAATTTTAAATATTATTAAAACACCAATTAAAATTTTAAACTTAATTGATGTATTAATTAAAATTAATGTATTACAAGTTACACGTTACAGTTTTCAAATTACAATAATGAAAAAAATCTTTATTATTATTATTATTATTATTATTATTATTATTATTTTGCAAATGACTTTCTAGTTGTTACGTTAAGTATTTATTAAAATAAAGATGCAATGAAAGATATGTAAGAAGTGTAGGTTGCTAGCTAGGTAAGAAAAATCCTTATATATTACACTAGTCAATTTGTTTTCATGAATTTCTTTATTTGTATATAAACAAACATGCATGAATGAACGTATTAAAAAACGTCAATTTTATTTTATTTATTGAATGAGTTGTCACAAAGATGAAGTTTTCGTCTGCAGTGAGAGAATTGAAGTAGCGAATAAAGAAAATTGACAGGCCGAACCAAGTTTTGGGTGAACCAGGTCAGGCCCCAGACTAGGTCAGGTCGGGCTTATTAGCAGGTCAGGCCAGAGCGGATCTGAACAAAAAAAAAATATTGCATATTCGTGACCTTCAGGTCAGGTTGAGTCAGGTCAGGCCTTGATCAGATTGAGTTTTGATCAAACCAAGTTCAGATCAAATTAAAATTGAATCGCAGGTCGCAGGTCGCAGTTCATTTATACACCACTATTGTGGGCTAAGAAAATGGGAAAGACACACTTGGACTCTCCCATATGATGGACCGTTTACAATAGCTAAATGATATGACCCTTAATAAGTGTGATTGGACCCGCACATATAAAATATAAGAGTTTAAAGTACAAGGTGGCGTGGTTCAAATGTCCAAAGGAAATGAGAAAAAATCAACAAAATATGTTAATTTGATATATATAAAAAAATGGACAAATAATAATTTGACTCAATAGAATACATAGATTTTCCCAACAAAAATCCTGATTCAAAGTTGACTTAGATGAAGTTTAATTTATTGAACTTTAATTTAATTTAAGTTCGATGAACTTTAATTTAATTTAAAATAGATGAATGTAATTTAAGTTAATGTAATTTAATGTAAATTGGATGAACTTTAATTTAATTTAAGTTAGATGAATGTAATTTAATTTAAATTAGATAAACTTTAATTTAAGTTGGCTTAGATTTAGAGTGCTTTCTATAGTTGTAAATACATAATTTATATATGCACTTAATTTTAATAGGTTTAATTTAACACAAGTATAAATTAGACTCAATTAATTTCAAGGTTCAATTTGACCAAATACCGAGCCTAAATCCGTATCAGTAGTAATGGCATATAATTGGGTTTTATTTATTTATTTATTAATATATTTTATTATTTCTCTTAATTTTAATAAAATTTAATTTTATACAAATATAAATTAGAACCAATTAATTTTAAGGTTCAATTTGACCAAATTAATGACCAAAACATTGTAAATTATTTTTAAAAATTATAAAATATAAAATAATTGTATTAATTATTAAAATAAATTTCAATCACAATTGAAATTTTAATGTTTTACACACCAAAATAAGATTGTGAAGATCAGATGATAGAAATTGAAAATGACTTACGAGAAAAAGGATCAAAAAAGTCATAAATGAATGATGGACGGTACAGAACTATATACATATAAGAGTGTAAATGATTTGAATAGAATTTTATAGCGCTATTATGGAAGCCACGGGCCCACGATAACCGTCCTTTGGGAAGAACTTTATAATTACTTTGGACCCTCTTCTTCTTCCCGCGCTTATGAAGAAAAAGTTTGGCCAATAGCGTGAAATGCTTTTAGGCTTCCGAGTGAAACTCACATCCAATTTCTAATGTATAATGAACATATTTTTAATGAATTATACCTTTCTTAATATATATATATATAATATGAAAAATGTATTTTAAAAATTATTATTAATATTTTAAAGTTTATTTAAAATATTTTAAACTTAAATTTGACATAATTTTTTTAATTTTAATAAAAAAATAATAAATATTATAAATTATTTAAAAAATATTATTTATTTTAAGATTTATTATTTTATAATATTTAATTAATTATTTTAATTTTAAATTTGAAAATATATTATATTAATTTTCAAAAATCAATAATATTTAGAAATAAAAATAATATAAGATTGTTTGTAAAATTAATATTTTACATTAATACGACGTATAAAAACTACTCTAAGCCAGCAGGCGCGCAAAAGAAGCAACAAGGACATTTTTAAGTTTTTCTCAACTAAAAGGTAATAGAGTATGGTGAATAAATCAGTAGTTCAATCACCATACTGATTTGTCATTACCTTTAAAGTCCTTCTATCGGTACCGGTCGCCTCACTCTTTTCTATTTTTTGGCATTGTAGGGTTGGACCGATCGCCACTCGTGATTTCCGATTACCCTAAAAAATTTGTTAACTTTAAGAGCAAATCCTTTCCACTTCTCTTAATCGTACAGCACCATTAATTGTACTAAAATAGAGTATAATATTTTCTGTCTCCTCCTGAATTAAATTATACGACAACATTTTCCCACTTCATTGACTGACTTGTGAGTGGTTCATATCACCCATACCTTTCTTTTCTCAAATATGAACCACTTTGGGGCTTTTTCCTTTTTCCTTTTTTTTTAAGTTCTAAATATTTCACGTTAGATCCAATAATCAGAAGGGCAACACCCGTTTCTTTTCCACTTCAACTGACCTTATACATGCTACCATTTAGTCTTCTTGAGCTATTGCTTAGTTTCCTTCAAACTCGTATATAGTTCCTAAATTTTCCAAACATCATACAATTTTTGAAACGCAAAATCATGGTTGGTTTAAATGATATTTCATGTGCGGGAACAGCTCAAACCAAATATCAGAAGCGACAGTTGAAGCTGCAAAACGTGAATGTTCTTATTTGCTTTGTTATAAAAGGAATGTTAACACTCTCGAAGACAAATTCAAGGAACTTGGGATTCAACAGGAGCAAATGAACACCAGGATTGTTCGTGACAGGGAGGACGCAAAGACAATCAAGACGCATGTTGTCGAGTGGCAAAACGAAGTCAATGAACTCAACAGCCAAGTTCAAGAATTCAATAAAAGGTACCAAGACAGACCATACTGGTTCAAGTGCTTTAGATCCC
Organism: Hedera helix; assembly: GCA_947179155.2. Taxonomy (NCBI): domain Eukaryota; kingdom Viridiplantae; phylum Streptophyta; class Magnoliopsida; order Apiales; family Araliaceae; genus Hedera; species Hedera helix. The sequence continues at coordinate 20,134,281 of OX359281.1, read as the reverse complement.
GGAGTTTTCCTAATCTTTACTCCCGTTTTCGACTGGGTCGAGAGGCCGTAAAGAAGGCGGAAACAGTAATTGTCCTCACTAATCACGGCAAAAAATGCCTTCAGGGTGAAATTTCAAATCAGCCGAGTTTTGAGAATATTCCGAAATCAAGTACAGGCTACATGGATTTCAGATCTAGGGAAAATGCCTACCGCAAGTTGTTGGAGGCATTGAAGAATGAAGATGGCCCTACTATACTTAGTATTTACGGAATGCCTGGTGTTGGGAAAACGAGAATGATGGAAGAAGCTCGGAAGCAATCTAAGGGGATTTTCCACAAGATGGCTCGAGCAGACGTAAGCCAAGCGGTGGATCTGCAAAAATTACAAGGACAGCTTGCTAGAGATATAAATTTGCACTTTCCACCCGAAGCGGATGAGAAGCGAAGAGCTTCTTTGCTGGAGAGTAAACTGCGGGAAGGGACAAAGTTTCTTGTAATATTGGATGATGTTTGGGGGGAGGTTCCTTTAAATGATATTGGAATTCCTTTTGGAGATGTTAAGGGTTGCAACTTGTAAGATCCTTTTAACGTCTCGAACACAACAAGCTTTTGATAACTACGAATGGAAGGATGTTATTAAGATTGGAATCTTGGAGCAAGATGAAGCGTGGGACTGTTCAAGAAGATTGTTGGTGCTTCTACCATTGATTCTCTCAGTGATAAAAACTCGGCAATGGAGGTCTGCAAGCAACGTGGAGGTTTGCCTGATTGTTGCAGTTGGAAAGGCACTGCAAAACAAGCCTGAGGTTTCGTGGAAGGATGCACTTGGTCAACTCGAGAATTCCAACCTAGAAAACATCGACCAAATAGATCCAAAAATGTATGCTGGCACTACAAAAAAATGGGGCTTTTGCAACGATTTTTCTGGCAACGACTTATAAAGTCGTTGCTAAAAGCGAATGTTTAGTAACGAATTATGTCCTGCGTTGCAAATTATGAAAGCCGTCTATTTTTTACAACGAAATTCATAAGTCATTGAAAATTTCCGTTGCTAATTCATTGGCGAGAAAAAAAATCGATAGAAATTCATTGCAAAACTTTTTGTCACTTGATTTCTCCTCATCATGAGCAACGAAAGTGATTTTGTTGCTATATTTCGTTGCCTATTATGGACCAAATTAATTGGCAACAAAAAATTTTCCGTTGCATATTTATACAACTTTTTACAACAACTATTAAAATGTTGCCCTAAATTAAGACCCACTAAACATGTTTTGTCACCTGTCCTTTACACTGCAACATGGCTCCATGATCTCAAGTTTGGCAGCTATATTTGCACCAGAACTCTTTACAATGTTGTTTAAGTACACCATAGTTATCTTCCATATAAGCTATCAAATGCAATAGACCAGAATATATAAATAAACTGACACAAAGGTGGCTTCAGTTAAATAAATAAATAGGAGATATAACTGATGAATAAAGTTCAAATTTCTGATTCGCATGTCACTTGTTAAAGTCCCTTTACTAAAAATATTATAAAAAGGGCTAAAATGTGTATGATTGACAGAATAGTTTAACATATTGATAATCTATAGTTTCAGAGATGAAATAGTGCATAATTTACTCACATTTTAGAGATTTGAGGCTATGTACAAGATTTAAATGAATTCTTTCTAAACTATGTTACCAAATTAGTTTACTGATGAAAAGTTGTATAATTTCTAATGAGTTGATCAAGAAGTTAAATCATTCAAAATTTAGTACACAATACAGGTATTGGACAAGCTCACAAGCATTCAAAACTTAGTTTAAAGATTATATTTAAAACAAACCAACAAACATGTGGTAGGCAACAATACTTCAGCTCCCAATTTGAAATACACTTTGTAAGTCCTTCCGTTCTAGTCAATTAACCTATGGAATCACCATGAACATCTTAGCGACAAAACCTTGATTTTGGTTGTAAAGAGAGAATCAAATAGCTAGAGATGCAAGGGAGCTCTTACATAATCTTTCATTTAGAGGTTAAAAGGTTATCTGGATGGCAAAGACTAATTATTTTAAACATCTGGTGGAGTGTTTATCTCACACATAAAGTTAATGTCTTCATTGAGCTCCTATTTTCACGATCGATCTCCGCACCATCATCGCCACCCTAAACTCATATTAAGTTATAGAGAAGTGAAATAGAGGACTCCCCTAATCAGGTCAATTTTTATGATCGACCTCCGTACCATCATTACCATCCTCATCCTCATCTTCTTCCTCGACATCATCTGGGTCTGAGGGTGGATATGGTGATAAAGTCGGTGGCGTCGGGACTTGTGGAGCATTCAGATTCAGCGCGACAAACATGTTTGTTAAGGCTGTATTAAAGGTGACATTATAGAAATATATCTCAGCTTGACGCGTAGCAAGACTGTTGTTTTGCCGAACTATATCCTCATGCTGTTGGTTTACCCGCATTTGCAACATCATAAATCTTTGATCAAATTTTCGCGATAAGGAATCCACAGAGGTTTAATGGTCAGCGGCTTCAGGTGGTGAAGATGGAAGAACCATGATATAATCGAGCCCATTCGAATGAGACTCTCCCCCTTCCCATACTGTATAGCGCATGGTGTGATGTCGCAAGCACCCAAAAATAATATCTTACTTTTGAAAAATAAATATGTAGTAGTGCAAGTAAGAGTCGATCCCACAGAGAATGATTAATTTAATTTTATATTTTTGTAAATGAAAATATGGGGGTTTTGAATTAAAGAAATAATTTAAATAAAACTAATTAAAATAAATATGCAAGAAATAAATAAGAAGAAAAAGCCTTGGTTTAAGTTAACATCCACCATCAAGAATTTACAACTGATCACTGATGCAAGAATAAATCAATTCATATTTTAAATATTCAACGTGGAATAATTACTCCCATTCGAATAATTTTCCTATCTCTCCTTAATTTTAGTCAAGCATAAACAAGCGATCTAAATAACCCTTACTACTAAATAATCTCAGACAAGCGCTAAAGATTTAACCTAGTAGCAACATAAAGAAATAGAGAGATCGTTGAACTAAACAACACAATCCAAGCGTCTGCATTTAATTTAGATGAATATTTTTCCTAAGATAAAATAATATTTTGATAAGCAAAATAATTATTAAACTTAGTTGCTTCGCAAATTAAAGTGACCAAACAATTACGGATTTGATATTTAATTTAGCAATAGATTTCAACGAATAATAAACTAGTATGCATCCTAGCAATTAAACGAATTAATCATAAAATTAAACACAGAAAAATATCCAATACTCAAAATATAAATTGAACAATTAAAATAAATTAGATCTCACAGTGTATAAATCTTGATGGCTTCAATCACTTAAACCAAGAAAAATAAATTAACTACTCATAAAAATAGAGAACACTAAAGAATAGAAGAGAGAATTTTTATTCTAATAAAAGTTGTATGTTACAATGTGTGTCAAGCCCTCTATTTATAGGCTCCAAAATCCTCCTAAACCTAGTAGGATTTACAATTAAAAATAAAAGAAAAATAAAATAATTATTTTCCTAACCCTAATTGGAAGTCTAAATAAAATATTAAAAATAAAATAAAGAATTATTGCTTCCTTTTCCAAATTAAAATTGGATTTTTATTCTACTGATTTGTTGCATTGCAGTGTAGGAAATCCAAAATAAGGAAGGAAACTGCCAGCCACGCGGAGAGAGAAGGAGACAGTCGCCGCCAGCCACGCGTCAGCCGCCAGCCGCTTTTTTCTTTTTTTACCGTTGGCGCGTGGAATACACGCGCCCGTTCCAACTGCAACCGGTCGCGCATTGCGCGAACAACTGTTCCTTCCCGAGCCAAAAACGACGCCGTTTCTGCAGTTTTCGACTTATGTACGCGCATTGCGCGGTCGGCCCATTTTCCGGAATTTACAGAATTGCCCCCGGTCTTTGCTAAATTACATTTTTGCCATCCGGTTTTTGCAGATTTTACAGAAATGCCCTCAGCTTTTAATTTTCCTACAAAAATAAATTAAAACACATAAATAAAAATAAATATAAAATTACCTAAATTAACACAAATTAACTAAAATCCTATAAAACCTATTAAAATCAAAATAAGCTAAATAATTAAACACTTAAGCACACAATAAATATAAAAACTAAGTATTAGGGAATAAAAATATCGTATAATTTAACTCTATCAAATACCCCCACACTTAGCTTTTTGCTCGTCCTCGGGCAAAACAAAAATAAAAACTATAAAAATAAAACTAATAACCAAACAATTTACTTGAGCAATAGATCAATATAAATTTCAACCCCAGCCTCAAAGATTTTTTAAATGATAACTCAAAGAAAGTTTCAAAACCATGCAAAATCTAGAACTTTAACATATTTATTAATTTTACTTTACTCAAGACCTTTTGTGTGTGTGTGAATCCAAATGTATCAAACAAATTAAAACTCAGATAAGTTTCGGTTATTAATTACGTTATAAAAGACATACAATAAAACTCAAAATACTTATTTTTCTCACCACTTTCAGCTAATACAGACAAATATAAATCAGAAGATCAAAAGGTTTTTAATTAATGAAGCACACTAGGATTATCAATATCAATTTTTTCACATATTTTTTTTTCTCTTTTAATGGGTGCATTTTATGCTCCATCCCATTTTCTTTCTTCATTTTTTTTCACGGTGAGTGCATTTTATGCTCCATCTCACATGCGAGTGCGTTTTACGCTCCATCTCGCTTTTTCATGTGTTTATGAGTGAGTGCGTTTTACACTCCATCTCAACCCACCACAAGATTTTTCTTTTCAATAATAATCCTAGAAAAATTACCTAAATCATCTCTTCCAAATTATATTTTGCCTTATATTTCACTTCAAATAATGATCAAATAAGATATAGAGTTCAAAAATATCTTTCATAAGCATTTAACCATTTAAACTTTCTCTAAATTAAAACTGGCTCAAACAAATGGATATAGGTGCATAAAAATTTAAAAAAATCTCAAACAAAGTAATAATTAATAAAAAGTCAAAAATTCAAACTAAGCAAAAATTTATCATTTTTCAAGAGTTATTAAATAAAAATAAAAATTTTTATTATTGGCTAAAAATTAAAATTTAATTAACTCATTGCTCAAGCGACACATCCTAAAAATAAAATAAAGAACTACCCCATTTTCGTAGGAAACACGGTTACACTTAGCATGTGCAACAAGCCTTTAAACCCCAAGGTTACCCCAGGTGGACGAGTTTTGTCTCGTGAGGGTTTGCAGTAAATATACCCACAAAATTCAAATTTTCAAATTTTTTAAAATTCCTAATTTTTTTATTTTATTTTATATTTTTTTTTTAAAATGAAACAAAATTTTAAAATTCCCTAAAAATAAAATAAATATCATAAATCCCTTCCCCCACACTTAAAATTTACATTGTCCCCAATGTAAAGTAAAATGCAAAGAAAAAGGCACAAATAACTATAAAAAGAAAAAGGAAAAGAAATGCAAATCTGATTTCTTGGGTTGCCTCCCAAGCAGCGCCTTTGTTTATCGTCATTGGCTCGACAGCAGGCCAAAATACTACGTTACTCCAACTTCTTGAATTTTGAGTACCCCATCCATTACGTTATTCTTCATCGGTAGATTCAGTCTCCCTTGCATGTGACATGAACGTTTGACTCCCTCTTCAACTAAGAAATATTTGAGATAGCTAGGGAGATTTTTGAAATCTGGAATGGGAACCTGCAAAACAGAGGATAAAAATTTATTATAAGTAATAGGTAATGGAATGGAAGGTGCTACATAATTATCTAAAATCACTGGCAAAGAATTTAATGCAGCTTCAGCCTCTTTCAAATCTTGTGTCAGCTCAATCGTTTCTTCTTCCTTTAACTCCAAATTGTTGGTAATCGCAATCTCTAATTCTTCCTTGTTTGTTTCCTCAACAACTTCCACATCATCGTCTACATTAACACTGTTCGCTTCATTGATGTTATTTTCTTCCTCTTGCTTTGACGATGGAGATATTGTCTTTTCTGAATCTTCTACATCATTACCACTGCTTAACACTTGTGCACTTGTATTCTCCATTAGATTATCCACCATTTGAGAAGGTACTTGCTCAAAACTTTGCTCCTCCAATTGATCGATTGTCGTTTGTCCCATTGGAGTACCCAAACGCTGAATAATTGCATTATTTTCGTGAATTCGTGCCTGCATGTTTTGTTGAAATTGTAAATTATCCTGTTTAAATTGTAAAGTGTTAGCTTCCATTAATTTAAGCATATCTTCTAAAGACATATCAGAATAAAGTGATTGGCCCTGTTGTTGTTGGGGATATGGCTGCATGTATTGTTGATAGCTTGAAAAATTCTGATTTGCGGCCGGATTCATTGGTGGATTCTCATAGCCAAAATTAGAATGATCCCTCCATCTTGAATTATACGCGTTTGAATAAGGATCATATCTCCATTGGGGTTGACCAGGAAAACCACTTGCTATATTGGCTTGCTCATAGGACTCCTCTCGAAGAATGGGGCACATATTAGTCGGATGTCCTACCACCGCACAAATCCTACAAGCTTCCATTCGTTGTGTACGATCTGCAACCATTTGATAAACAAGAGAAGTTAAGGTATCAATTTGTTGCTCAAGAGAAGAAATAGTAGCCTCATTGACATAATCATGCCTCACTTCCATCCTTAACCTGCACAACTAAATTAAATTATGAAAATCTAAAAAAATAAAATCTAAAAAATAAAAAAAATTACTAAATTAGATACATATTTACAAAAGCACAAAATTAAATTAAAATCATTCCCCGGCAACGGCGCCAAAATTTGGTGTGATGTCGCAAGCACCCAAAAATAATATCTTACTTTTGAAAAATAAATATGTAGTAGTGCAAGTAAGAGTCGATCCCACAGAGAATGATTAATTTAATTTTATATTTTTGTAAATGAAAATAGGGGGGTTTTGAATTAAAGAAATAATTTAAATAAAACTAATTAAAATAAATATGCAAGAAATAAATAAGAAGAAAAAGCCTTGGTTTAAGTTAACATCCACCATCAAGAATTTACAACTGATCACTGATGCAAGAATAAATCAATTCATATTTTAAATATTCAACGTGGAATAATTACTCCCATTCGAATAATTTTTCTATCTCTCCTTAATTTTAGTTAAGCAGAAACAAGCGATCTAAATAACCCTTACTACTAAATAATCTCAGACAAGCGCTAAAGATTTAACCTAGTAGCAGCATAAACAAATAGAGAGATCGTTGAACTAAACAACACAATCCAAGCGTCTGCATTTAATTTAGATGAATATTTTTCCTAAGATAAAATAATATTTTGATAAGCAAAATAATTATTAAACTTAGTTGCTTCGCAAATTAAAGTGACCAAACAATTACGGATTTGATATTTAATTTAGCAATAAATTTCAACGAATAATAAACTAGTATGCATCCTAGCAATTAAACGAATTAATCATAAAATTAAACACAGAAAAATATCCAATACTCAAAATATAAATTGAACAATTAAAATAAATTAGATCTCACAGTGTATAAATCTTGATGGCTTCAATCACTTAAACCAAGAAAAATAAATTAACTACTCATAAAAATAGAGAACACTAAAGAATAGAAGAGAGAATTTTTTATTCTAATAAAAGTTGTATGTTACAATGTGTGTCAAGCCCTCTATTTATAGGCTCCAAAATCCTCCTAAACCTAGTAGGATTTACAATTAAAAATAAAAGAAAAATAAAATAATTATTTTCCTAACCCTAATTGGAAGTCTAAATAAAATATTAAAAATAAAATAAAGAATTATTGCTTCCTTTTCCAAATTAAAATTGGATTTTTATTCTACTGATTTGTTGCATTGCAGTGTAGGAAATCCAAAATAAGGAAGGAAACTGCCAGCCACGTGGAGAGAGAAGGAGACAGTCGCCGCCAGCCACGCGTCAGCCGCCAGCCGCTTTTTTCTTTTTTTACCGTTGGCGTGTGGAATACACGCGCCCGTTCCAACTGCAACCGGTCGCACATTGCGCGAACAACTGTTCCTTCCCGAGCCAAAAACGACGCCGTTTCTGCAGTTTTCGACTTATGTACGCGCATTGCGCGGTCGGCCCATTTTCCGGAATTTACAGAATTGCCCCCGGTCTTTGCTAAATTACATTTTTGCCATCCGGTTTTTGCAGATTTTACAGAAATGCCCTCAACTTTTAATTTTCCTACAAAAATAAATATAAATTAATTAAAAATAAATAAAAATAATAAAAGCACTTAATAATTAATAAAACACCTAAAACACTAAAAATAAATTAAAACACATAAATAAAAATAAATATAAAAATACTATAAAATTACCTAAATTAACACAAATTAACTAAAATCCTATAAAACCTATTAAAATCAAAATAAGCTAAATAATTAAACATTTAAGCACACAATAAATATAAAAATTAAGTATTAGGGAATAAAAATATCGTATAATTTAACTCTATCAGCGCATTATCAAGGCGTGATCAATTATAGGTGCTGCTAGGGCCACCTCTTCCTTATTAGTCCAAGTCACACCTGCTTGGTGACATAAAGCACATATGATAAAGGGATGAGGGAACCCTCCCGTTGTAGCCCTTTTCCAAGCTCGCAAAACTAAATTTTGAATGACACGCCCAACATTAACGTTCAATCCCGTTACTATACCGTACAACAGAGCAGCCCGCTCCTTTGTCACGTCACTCACATGTCTTGTAGGCATTAACCGTGCACAAATAAACGCATACCATGTCTTGCCATAACGACTTAGTGTATAATGTGAAAATGTCATCGCTCCACCTTCCCTTAACTTCTATTGTGTCCCTGGTTTGCATAATGTAGTGATAATCGCTGCATAGTCCGATTTATCGCTCACATACTTAGAATACCCCTCATTTATCACATAATCCGACAGGTTGAATAACTTGCTAATTTCGGCGCTGACGAATGTAATTGTCTTCTCGCGGACTAAAACTTCATAAGAGTTGTGTTCCTGTAGATTCGCGTAAAATTCTTTCACAAGTAGAACCACAGCTTCTACAGGTTGCTCTGTAAAAGAAAGCCATCCTTTCGCGGCAATCATAGCTGCCAGGTTACCATCTCGCCTTATATCGGGCCTTAATCCCCGTTCCGGAATCACGGTTCGGTTATCCCACGCATGAAATTTCAGTGCAGCTTTGGCACTAAGAAACTTCTTCTTATCATATTGATTTAAAGACTTTGAACTTGAACCCTCAGCCCGTTAATGCTTAGATGACATCATGGCAATATCTAGATCCAAGTACCACCCAAAAAACCTTCAAAAGTATGCCAAAATCAAACTCACTCGTCTTTGAGGCAAACTGTCAAGCACTTGGCATGCGCTGTGTAGTTCTGCCCTGCACAATGTCTCCCCCAACCTTAATGGACACCACACACTATGGGTTTTGTTGCTACAAAATCAGGACCTAAAGGTCTCACACCAGAGTATCACAACCCAGTTGAGCTAACCCAACCCAATGGGTATTACACCGATACATAAAGAACACTAACTACCCAATACATAGTTTATGGCAAAAAAAATTAACCTCAATTTGTACTAGGCACAATCAACTCGGCACAAATACTCCCACAGACTATTCAAGTTTGATTTTGCAGAAGCACTTACTTGGTATCGTGGGTGGAGACGAAAAGCCTTGAATTCCTTTTTGTCAGTATAATATCATTTCAAAGTTGTATGACAATCCGAATGGATGCTTGAAACCTGATGTTGAACGTTGATCTGAGCCGGTAGATGAGAAGGAATCGGATTGAAGGTGAAGTTTAGTAGAATTAGTTTACTTTGGTTGAGTGTTTTGGGGCGGGTACGCAAGATAATGGGGAAGTTTAGTTTGAAAATTCTGACTAGACAAGGGTTTTAAAACATGGCAACAGACCCCAGCCCTGGCGGCTCTATATATTATTGTGAACTAGCGCCGGCAGTGCTCAAAACAGTTTAGGTCAGCGCTAGCAGTTCTCAACTTAGTACTGTTCCAAAGCTGCCAACTCTAGACCTTTTCCCAAAAATTACAAAATTGCCATTACGCGCTGGCGACTCTATATATTACTGTGAAGTAGCGCTAACAGTGCTCAAAACAGTTTGGGTAAACGCTGGCAGCTCTTAACTTAGTACTGTTCCAGAGCTACCAGCTCTGGACCTTTTTCCAGAAATTATAAAATTGCCATTACAAACTTACATTTCCATATTGTCTGGAACTGTTGGTTAGTTTTTTTTGTTTTTTTGTTTTTATTGTTTTATGCTTGTTGTGTAACAACTTTTTTGCACTAAAATAGTTAATTTGATTTTGGACTGCAATTGAGTCAATTTTGGATCACATAAGCTAGTAATCCATTCCACTATAATTTACTGTTTAAAATAAAGTTTGAGCTATATATTTTGAAAAAGAGTTACGTCATAAAATAGCAAAATAGCAAGAAATGTTCTCTATGGATAAGTACCTTTGTGCATTTTTCACTTATTGTGTTTTTCCCATTCAAATGTAGCCTTGGGTTCGCACTGAGCATTTAATGTAACTTACATGTAAGGCTTGGCAGAGATCCTAGCTAATTAATTTTAAGTATTTCCTACTTACTAATAATTTAAGGTTTGATTTTCCACCAAAAGGACTTTCGGATGATGTTCCACCATTCGTGGTGGTTGGTTTCCCATTAGACAAGGACCTCTGTCATATCACAAAATAATATTAACAATGACGAATTTGCACTGACCATTAAGTAATGAGTGAGCACATCCAATAATATTACTAGTCAGTTATGAACTCTATACAGCATAACATACACTAGTGTGACAATGAAACTATGAAAGAAAGAAAGCGATTGAAATATTCAATGAAAGACCTGTACACCAGGGTCCAAAGACATGGAATCATCAATCTCATCACACTGAACAACTAAAGTATTACTTTAATATTACAAGTGCATCCAAAAACTTAAACAGTCGTCTTTCTAGGAGGTCAAAAGGGTGAAATTTTTACATTGCAAACAAAACCATAAGCCCTTATATATCTTTCATTTCATCAGTTTGAGTTGTCGGTTGTTCCTGTTGCTGAGCTGGTGCTAGTTTGAAGCAATCGTAGGAACTCTGGATTGCCGGCCAACTTGTTCATCATATTCTCTAGATTATTAATTCGTTGGTCTTGGGCCTGAATGGTTGATTGCATTTCTTCATCCTTGGAGCGAGACACTTCTAACTCTACTACCAAAGCTTTTTCTTTATCGCTAGATGAAGATGTTTTTGGTCGTGGACCAAATCCAAAATTGAGCAATCTACCTGCCTTCTTTCCCAACACTCGAGTCATAATTTCAATTTTGTCATTATTGTCAAAATTTTCATATTCTACTTCCATCTCAGAGATGCATTCAGTCTCGAGTGTTTTCATTTCGTTCTGCAAAATTGACAACAAATACAAATAATTAAGAGATAATCTCATATACAAAACTGTTTATTTAACATACTACGCAGATTTGTCTTAGGTTGTCTTCCGTATGGAGATTCATTTTCAGGTTGGATCCACTCGTTTGTGTCTTTTTTCTTATGTGTGCTTTTGTAACCTTCAATTGGATCTCCCTAAAAAGGAAATCATTACCACAATAAGAAAACTTCAAAATTCATATTAATTATATTACATAGTATTCCATGGAATAACAATTGAGAGAATAGAGTAACCAATTTAAAAGAAATTAGACATTATTTACTGATCTTGCTGGGAGGCTGTTATAGATTCTAAATCAGTAGTATATCCTTAAAATTAGACATTCTTTTGCCGGATAAAGCTCTAACAAAAGTCCATGATATGAAAATTTTGCAGTCCTTATATCTATAAATAACCTTAAGCATACTTGAGTGAAGTATATCCTTAAAATGTGAAGCAAATGTGAAGTCCATGATATAACTTTAAGCAAGCAAATGTGAACTTAATTCTGAAGAATGAACTCTAAAGTAAATTATTCAAGACTAAATAAATTATGGATGGATTCTGAAGTATATACTTCAAAGACTAACTACCCTAGGTACCACTACAAATTCCAAGTACCTCTGGACCAAACTTACATTTAGAGCAGAATCCAAGTACACATCAGAGAATATGCGATCAACCTTAAGCATCATAGAAACAATGACACTATAAAGATCTAGCTCCTACCAAAAAGAAAATTAAAGCACTGATCATTCTTCAAAACAAAAGAATTTGCTTTTTTTTACATACCAACTTCATTTAGAGTAGTATCTAGAATATTTAACCAAAGAGACAACATCATGTTGCGTAAGAATGATAAATCCCAAATACCCACATCGTAATTTCACAAAACAAATAAAAAACACAAACAACCATTAAAAGATTAACACCCCTTGTATTACATAGACAACTAGCAATAAAAATTACAAGTGAGAACAATTACATTAAAGTGAAACAATTATCAATCATACTTGAGTTTTTTTGTAATACATACATACATTTTCTGCATAATGAACAACAAAGGATTTTGACCCTCCAGTGTGAATGGTTTTATTCCCTCGATTTTTCTTATTCACTTCTGAGCGATGCTAGAAAAATATTTAAAAAAATAAACAAATCAGTGAAGAAATATTAAAAGTCTAATAATATGCATATACGTTAACTGATTAAAGATTAGAATTAACATACAACAAATTCTGGAGTTGTCCAATAATCACACATCTCATTCCATTTGATAATATCAATACCCTGTAGAGGGCTTTTCCTAGCTTCTTCGGGTGTTGGAAAAGATTTAAAGTACTTGTTGAGCTTGCACCTTTGACTTCTGTTTTTATCCTTCATTATTCCAAGCGCAACACGCTTAACATGTGGCTAAGGAAGGTCTATATCAAAGCGAGCATAAATAAATAAATAAATAAATAGTGTATTATTTATGACATAAAAACAAAGAAACATTATTGGTTCATTGGTTAATGTTGGTTGTGGGAGTTGTTGTTGTGTATCGAGATCATGAAGGATCCATAGAGGATCTATGGAAGGTATAAGGATGATGATATGAAGGAGTTACGCATTATTTGTGTTTTTATGTGATTAATGATTGTTGCCTAAATTCGTCTTAGCACTTTTACGCGCAAGTATACGCGTTCAGTTGTAATATTCAGCAAGCAAGGATATCATTCCCACGAGGAAATAGATTAATACTTATTAATTACTAACTTTTAACCAAATTAATCTTATCTAAACTACGATGGATAATTGAAATTTAAGATGAAACATAGTTGAAATTAACTTCTAAATATTTAACCACGAGAATAAATGCAGATTTGTTAGCTTAAGATTACAACTTCCCTTAGTATCTCATTTAAGTCAATGTACTTCCTCTTCAATTAATTTATTACACTAAATCGCTAACCAAGAATTCTATATAGTACCCATACACCTCTTCCGATAGCACATGAATAAATCCTCTAAAATCTGGCCTTAAGGCGATAGAATTATAAGGAACATCCAATATAATTAACTCACTATATTCCTATGTGAATTATGTCAACTAGGATTTAAATTCAGATTCTCTTGTTGGCTACAAACGACATATAGGTATATTCCTATCCTATATGTTAAACATATTAACCTTAACACAGATTATATGAACAGTTATTATCATACCTCAATCTAAACCTATACTCTGTTTTCCACTTTGTATAGATTATCTCGGTAATTGTTAGCTAGACAATTAATCAACAAGCACAAGATATGATAAACGATTTAGATAACTAACTTTAACTAAAGAGGAAGCAATCAATTTAAACTATGTACCAAGTTCCATTGCAATCTTATTGTAAAGTTTAGTTCATAGTGTCTAGACAGAGCAACATCAAATTTAACAATGAATACATCTCAGAGATTACAAAAATCAAAAATAAAAGGAAGGATTAGAAGAAACTCTAATGGTTGCTCCTAATTTATGCCTTGAATCCTCAGAATCTGCAAAAATCTCCGTTCTTGCTATTTCTGTCTGTTCTTCCTAATTCCGTCCTTCTCTGATGCTCTATCTTCTGCTCCCATCCAATGTTCTTCTGTCAAGATCCGGTTATATCTCCTTACACGTTCCCCTTTTTTGGGTAGTTAATTAACTTCTCCTTTTTTTCCCCAGCGTGCTTGTGATTTCCTTTACCTTTCAGAATTTTCGAAGTTCCAACTTGGCTGCTTCTGCTCATAGGCGTCTAGACGCCAACCCTAGTACAAATCTAGGCGTCTAGATGCCAGCCAGTGACACAATAATTACAAAAATGTCATTTTCAAAATTTTTCATTTCTTTTAATTACTTTCTTTTTCAAAATGTCATATATGTCCCTCATGCTCTACCCTGCAATAGATAAACATAAAATCGAATAAAAAGAACCTAAAAACACTTGAAGGTAGTAACTATTAGCTTTAACGATACCCGATTCGTAGGTATAAAATCCACTCATCAATGATATGAAACGTTCGTAGGTATAAACTATTTAATTAAAGTTCTGAGTGAACTGATTTTGTAAACTAGGTAATTCACCATGTTTAAACTACTATCAAATAAATGGGTTGTTTTGTTCTTAAAGAAACTAAGGGACTGCTATAGTTTTTAAACCAAACGAAAGAAGTTCCCTAAGTTCTAATTGTTGAATGCTATATGTTTAATAAAAATAAGGATTGTTATGTCCTTATTTTTAATTAAGGACTACTATGTGGCCGCTATTTGTTCAAATGGCTGCTATGTCTTTATTTTTAACGGGCTAATAATTAGTGTATTATTTATGACATAAAAACAAATATTATATATTTTATATTCTAGAACTTACTTAAACCCTTGACAATGATTCTTCCACTACACCGTCTGTGATATCCTTGAATTTGGTATTGTTTGGGAGGTGGTGGCGGACCATCAATCCTATCTCTAACTATAACTTTGCAGATTCTATAGGATCAGTGGGCCTCCCTTTGCTCGATGACATATTGATAACCAACTTCTTTCCTCTCGCCTTGGTGAGCTTCTCAAGGCCAATACCGCGAGTTGGTCCGCGAATTTTATTTGCAGAAGATGAACCTATTCAACAAATTAAAAGTGAAAAAAAAATAGATGTGAAAAAGTAAAGGGAACATATGAAAGTTATTTAGATTCTAGCTTGATAAATGGAGAGTAGCAAATACCAAACTCGCATGGTCCAGTTTCTTGTGAAGAGCCTTCTTCATTTTGGGTCAAGTTTTCTCCAATTATAGTTTCATGACTACGCTGTGTCGGGGTAGCAACGGGAGTTTCCATTTGGCGTGCATTCGGTGAACGTGCAATCATCTCAAGTATTTTTTGCGCTAAGCGCAAAGGTGAACCTTTAGGACATCTAGATTATGATCTAGTCATAGGGCTCCTTGGAGGAGTTGACGAAATAACTATTCTTCTTCGTACATTAGGTTGTGACCCTTCGATTGAGTTGTCGACAGGGACTTCAATATTTTGTGAAGCTACGTATCCTCTGGTTTGGGCAGCTCCTTTTCTTTTCATTCCAGGGCCAGTCATTTTGACCTGGCAACAAGTTAAAAAAGATAAATTGTTTATTTTACACTAGAATAAAGAGGCAACTATAACAACTGTTGTAGTTATAGTTTTGTGATCATGTTACTGAAAGTCGTTGGTCCTCCCTTCTTTTGAATGGTTGAAAATGATGGAATACCAAAGGGTGAACAAAGAAAATTGATGTTGTGTTGTATATGATTTGGAGAAGAATGCATCATATAAACAATCATGCTAGCTTTGCCTTATGATGCAAACTACAACTTGTGAATACTAGAATTCTGCATTCTAGGTGGGCAATTATATCAAGACGAGTTATGCATGCTTTATTTCATTTTGTCTAACATGTTGTATAATAGCACACTCTTACTTGAATCATGTTTGGTCAAACTTTTAGCACTTCTGTTAAGTTCCAAACAAGTAATCGAAAAGCAGAAAATCCTTGGCTTTTGGTAGGATGTGTTGTGTACTTTTCCTTCATACTATGAAAATATTTGACACAGAATCAAAGAACAGACGACTGTTGTTACACAATCGGAAGATATATCATTACCATGTTTAAACAGAGGGCGCAATCAAAGAATAAACGATTGTTGTTACAAGTTAACGCTGGTCTGTTAGTAACATGGAAATATGGACTAGACTCGCATCATCAGGCATTTCTACTATTTTTGATATTAATAAGATCAGAAATGTGTCCCTCTTGTCAGTCACTTAGATTGGATAGTAAGTTTGGTATTTCCAGAAATAAGAAGAGTTAGTATATGCGATGAAGTCCTTACGATTCAATGAGGTAGTAACTTTGGTGAACAACTGGCATAGATTTTTTGTAAGCATAAAACATGAAATGGGGACTTATCTACTTAGGCTGAGAAATATTTTAGGTCCAAAACAAATTTTATTATTAAATAATAGGGTAATTCTTACTTTTTAATTGCATATTTCTGTTATTAAGTAGTACTTCTTACTTTTTAATTTCACATTTATGATATTAGGTAGTATTGCAATTAAAGAAAACATATATAGATTATTGCATCTACTAAAATAAACAATCATATGTTATATTAAGGAATGAAAAGAAAATCAGAAATTAAACACAACCTCTAATTTGATATTCATTTGTGGCATGTAATGAGATAAGTCTAACAGGGAGGAGCAAAATTAGTGTTCTTATCACAAGAAATCACGTCAAATAAAAAAAGATACAACAGTCAAATTCATAACAAACCAAAAGGCATAACTGGTATGCAAAATGCACAACATAAAATGATTCCACTTATGCAGATCCAGCCAGTATAATCAACCTTCAAACAGTAAGAAGTAAGAAGAATGGCTACCTACTTCTTTAATCTTCGACACGAGCTTAGCCTTCACAACGAGCGGTTGGGAAGTCGAATACTTCAAACCCTAGAAGTCAGAAGGCTTGATGCACAGGCCATTGGGTTTATGAAATTGGGGGTTCTTAGTTTTAGAAGTTAAATCCCTTCCGATATTCAAGCGGTGGGACAAATTTAATACTGAAAAATTTGATGGAGCGAAAATTATAACAGGAGAAAAATTAGATTCGAGTTCAATAGAGGAGTTGGAGAGTTGCACTGACGATTTTGCCTTTAGCTATTTTTTGGACTTCTGAATCCTTATACCAAGCGACGTAGCATCAAATGTATTGACATAATGTTCTTTTTAACTCCTAAAACAGTTTTGTGGGCATTATCTCTCATAAGTTTTTTTCAGATAAGATTTATATGGCCATGTCAAATGAGTCTTATTTCAAAACAGTTTATTTTAATAGTGTATTCAATATGTTAAAATAATAATTTCAGTCAAATTTGGAGTCCAAATAAAAGTAAAGCACCAAAAATAGTATATTTGTGGGATCATGTTAACCCATTATATAAGTAAAATAGTATATTTTGTATACAATGATAAATAATTGTATATATATTTAAAATTGATTATGGAGATACAACATGTCTTCAATAAGTGTGGTTAAGGCTGAAAAAATGATACGTTCGACTAACTGTTTGATTCGAGCTCTCCATTCGAAATAAAAACAACCCAAATATGAGTAACGTCTAAAATTCAATAAATTACTCGAGTCTCAATCAAACCTTATTTCATATTAGAGAAATTTTATGAACCAAAACTAAGCAATTTAATATTTTACTCGAATCGATTTGTTTGCACCTTTAAGTGTGGTGCACCCACGGTTTGGACACAAATATAAGAATGCACCGATAGCATTTATTAGTTGATCATTCAGATTAAATTCATCAAGTTTAAAATCACTTGTTTGCAAACCAGGGTTAACTGTTAGCTTAGAATGTGATGTAATGAAATCGAAGTGGGATTTCTAGGCCCGACGAGAGCACCCTAAGGCAAAAAAGTCCAACTTTGACCGAAAAGGAAACTATTCCCGTTTTTGACAAAAGCATACAGCATTTTGGTTTGACACGACCTTCTGACCAAAACGCTAAATCTTGGGCTAACGTGAATTTAGCCAAAGTCCATTGTTTTGAGGGTCAAAACGACATAGTTAACCGTTTTTAGTAGCGTTTTTGCAATAACTTAGGGGTATTTTTGATTTTTTTTAAAAAAAAATCGCTGCATGTTGGGTTTCGTTATAAATAGTTTACTCGGTATTCTTTGGTTAAAATCAATGAGTTTTTGATTTGTAATTTATTGTTCACTCATGAACATTGCATCAGAACACGATGTATAGTTTCCAAAGCGGTTTAACTTAACTTTGACTAAATAATGTTATCAATAATTCATTACCACATTTTGCATCATTATACACTTACGAATACTATGAAAAATAAGAATGTAAGACCAACAAAATAATTAAAAGAAATAAAATCAATGAAAACATAGTAATAAATTTCTTATTATGTGGTACCAATTAATTATATGTTCTGCCAAACCTTGGCGGTGGCTAAGGAAAAGTGTGTGTTTAAACTGACCAAAAAAAATGTAGTAACTTAATAGTAAAATGGATAGAAATTATCTCATAACATTCGAAATTTTAAGATCATTATTGATTTTTCAAATGTCATTTTGAGATATTTTTAAATTTAAAAGTCATTCAAATGTTTTTATACTTTTTAATAAAAAAATTTAAATGTTATTTACTCATGATGTAATTTATTAAAATATATTAACTATACAAATTTTAATTAATATTTTATCAAACCCAGCTAAGTTTGTTTTGGTCTAATAAAATTTTTGGCCCTACTGTCAATTTTCCCTCCCTCAATTTTTCACTCCCGCCTAGAACTAAATGGAGTTTCTTCGGTTAGGATAACTCGCCTCTATCGCCTCTCCCTCCATCGTCTCTCCTCCACTGCCTCTTCTCTATCGCCTCTCCTTTGTCGCACCTATCCTCTCCCATTATCGCATTCCCTCAGCCATTTTCGGTCTCCCAAAAGCTTTGTGCAAAGCAATTGAAAAGATTTAAAAACGGAACAAGAAGAGAAGGTTTGTTTCTTCTTTAATATGACCATTTTCTAATTTATTTCCGTATATGATGGTTTATTGGTTGATTTTCTTTAGAAATTTGAATCTAATGCATGTGTGTATATTTAATTTTATTTAGAAATTTGAAACATCTTTTTTTTGCTCTTCTAGCAAACTGTTTTTTGGCTTTTGATTTTCTTCCAAAGCTGGATTTTGGACTCCAATTAATGGTTATTATATCTTAATCTGTAAGATTCACGTGGGGAATATGGTGTGTTAGGTGAGACCATGTTCTATGTTCTTGCAAAAAATAGTTTTTTATTCATCCTAATTATAAGCCGCTGCAATATAAGCAAATTAAGGCTGTTATAGAAGAATCCGGCTAAGATGACTAAATGTATTGGAATAACACCCTTGAGAAGTTAGGCATATTTTTCGTGTGTTTCCCTACATCTCGATCATTTCCCTGGCTTTTTGATTCTTAACAAAGACCAACCCAATCTTTTAGACTCCTACCTATGTTGCACTTCACTTGAGCAGTTGAGCTGATAATGATGATAAGATTAATTGAAGCTAATTGAACACAGTAGTCATATAAATTCTCAAGATATACATATCCTTTCAACTTTTCAATAATTATACAAATTCATGTCCAGCTCATATTAATTAGCCAAAAAGCCAAGAACCACTATCTTTCAAGTATCGTTTTAGGCAAAGACTTGTTATGTTACCCATAGTTGTTATGTTATACAAACAACACTAGTTTAACTTCTATTTGTCAAACTATTCAAGGGCTAAGAACCTGATCTTGTTTATTAAGAATGCACGTTAAACTGCCTATGTTATTCCTCTCATTGAGACTGCACGTTAAACTTATTACTCTTCTCTACCTAAATTGAGACTGCAAGTTGAACATAATTTCATGGATAATACCTGGACTCATCATGAGCGTATATTTGAGACTTATCGCAATGGGGTCAAAAGCTTCATTGCTCATGTACGTGCAACAATGGGCCCAACAATTAACATTAGATGTCCTTGTATTAAGTGTTTGAACTTGTACACTATACCCCAAGAAGAGGTGTCTGCACATTTGTGCATAAATGGGATAATGCCTACTTATGATAACTGGATTTACCACGGCGAAGCCATTCAACATAAGAGTAATGAACATTATCCGGATATTAACTTTCAAAATGAGGAGTTTATGGACTATGATTCAGATGGTCATGAGGATTAATTTGAAACACTAATGGAAGATATTAACCGAGGAACCTTTACTATTGACGGGAATGAAGAAGATACTTTCCAAAATCGAAACTATACCACATTTGAAAAAATGGTTCGTGTGTTAAAGAAAGAGTTATATCCGGGATGCAAGAAGTACTAAATTTTGTCATTTGTTATTAAATTTGTTGTTGAAGGTTTTCAACCATTGGACAAATAAGTCCATAAACATGTTGCTTGAGTTGATTAAAGATGTTCTTCCTGATGGCAATGCCTTGCCGAAATCATACTATGAGGCAAAAATAATGCTACGTGAAATTGGTCTTAGATACGTTCAAATTGACGCATGCAAGTAAGCTCCATCACATATCAATAATTCCTTACCATAAAATTTTAATATAAATAGTTAATCTTTCTCCTTTTTGTTGAAGGTATGATTGTGTCCTTTTTTGGCAAGGAAATAAGGATTTAGATTAATGTCCAGTACGTCGGGAATTAAGATGGAAAGTTAATGATGGGAAGGGGAAGAAAATCCCACACAAAATTTTATGATACTTTCCTATAAAACCGCAACTGCAAAGACTATTTATGTCAAAAAATTTGCAAAAGACATGCGTTGGCACAAAGAAAAACATGTTTCAATTGAATGTGAACTAAGACATCTAGCAGATTCTATATCGTGGAAGGAGTTTGATAGAAGGTACGAATGGTTTTCGGATGATCCAAGAAACATTTGTCTTGGACTAGCAACCGATGGATTCAATCCATTTGAAAATATGAGTTGTTCATACAGCATATGGCCAGTAATACTCACTCCTTATAATTTGCCCCCATGGATTTGCATGAAAGAGCCCTTTTTTATAATGTCACTTTTGATTCCTGGACTAAAAGCACCAGGTAATGAAATCGATGTATATTTACATCCTTTAATAGACGATCTTATTGATTTATGGGAAAAAGGAATTGAAACGTACGACTCTTATAGTGGGTGCAATTTCAACATGCATGCTTATGTTTTGTGGACCATTAACAATTTTCCTACACTGGCAAATCTTTCTGAATGGAGTACCAAAGGTTACATGGCTTGTCCAACCTGCAATATAGATACACGCTCGACTAGGTTGAGGAGTAAAATCTCTTATGGGGGACATCGTGCCTTCCTCGGTCCCAATAATAGGTATTAATAATATTCAGATCAATTTTCACAAAGTAATGCCATTTAAGTTCAACCTTATTGTTTTCTAATAGTTTACTTCATATTCTTCTTTCTTGCCCGTATAGGTGGAGAAAGAGTTTAGAGTAGGATGGAAAGGAGGAACTCCGTAGACCACCAAAGGTCCTAAGTGGGGTACAAATGCTACAACAACTAGAATCAATAAATTTCGGGGATTTTGGCAAGCATCCGGATAATGTAAGTAAGAATAGAGAAAGAAAGAGAAAGCGGATAACATCTCCATCTAATTCCAATTGGACAAAGAAAAGTATTTTTCTCAATCTACCATATTGGAAAGATTTGAAACTGAGGCATAAGCTCGATGTAATGCACATCGAGAAGAATATTTGTGATAACATACTTACGACATTACTTAAGATTGAAGGTAAAAACAAAGATACGTACAAGGCTAGACAAGATTTGGAGGATATGAATATACGTAAAGAGTTGCACTTGAGACCATGGGGAGATAAGTTTGACAAACCACAACCAGCCTTTTGTTTTTCCAAGAAAGAGAAAGACAATTTATTATCTTTTATACGTTCTGTCAAATTCCCAAACGGATATGGATGTAATATTGCTAGATGTGTCAATACAAATGACAGTACCATGTCGGGATATAAGACGCATGACTGCCATATTCTCTTACAAAGATTAATCCCTGCTGGAGTTCGAGGGAATCTTAATGATGATGTGGCAACAACGTTAACTGAGTTGGGAGCATTCTTCAAGAATCTATGTTATAGGACACTCAAAGTGGATGATCTAAGAAAAATGGAGAAGGATATTATAATTATCTTATGCACGATTGAGAGGATATATCCACCGGCCTTCATTGATATTTTTGTTCAGTTGGCTGTTCATCTACCACAAGAAGCAATGTTTACAGGCCATGTATGCTATTCGTGGATGTATCCAATTGAAAGGTGCATAACTACATCTTTCTTGTTATGTATGAACTCTATAGTTGTTTTATACTTAACTGCGTATTTTTTTGTTCAAGGTATCTATGCACTCTGAAAAAGTATGTAAGGAACAGAG
This sequence comes from Hedera helix, assembly GCA_947179155.2. Taxonomy (NCBI): domain Eukaryota; kingdom Viridiplantae; phylum Streptophyta; class Magnoliopsida; order Apiales; family Araliaceae; genus Hedera; species Hedera helix. The sequence continues at coordinate 20,111,749 of OX359281.1, read as the reverse complement.
CACATCCAGAAGGATCAATTGCTAAAGGGTATATCGCTGATGAATGTTTAACATTTTATTCCTTGTACTTACCAGGAAGTGAGAGCAAGTTCAATAAAAAGGAACGTAACCCAAATGGAAAAGTTATAAAAGATGCTCTTTCTATCTTTTCTCAAAATGTTAAACCATTAGGTGGTTTTCTTTTTGATTATGCTGATTCCAATGAGATTCAACTGATTCATTAGTATGTTTTGAATAATTGTGAAGAGGTGCAACCTTATATCGAGTAAGTTGAACATTATATCATTATATTATAATAATAATTATTACTTCATTGTAAGTTTTTTTTTTTTAATAAAAACTATTCTTGTAGGCAATGCAAGAATGAATTGAAACGTGATAACCAAAACAACATCAAATTGGAAAACATATTTCCTCAATGGTTTAAGAAAAAGGTAAAATATGATTTATTGTTCTTCTATACTTGTTTGTTGGAATTTAAAAGTAACGATTAATTTTAATTTTTTCCTCTATTAGATTCATCTTCTTTGGAACACCGCTTCAAATGTCATTAACGATCAACTATTTGGATTAGCATGTGGTCCGAATTTACCACTACAGAAATATAAAGGATGCATCATCAACGGAGTGAGGTTTCTTGTCAAAGATCGTGACAATTGTACGAAAAGTCAAAATAGTGGAATAACATGTGAAGGAGAACACTGTGACGCCCCCAAATCACTATACTTACTATAGATGACTTGGTGCTCACTATAAATGCTAAATCATTAAGTTTATGGATGATTTCTTTTATTCATAAACAAAGTTCACATCTTAATTCCCAAAAATCTTTCATTATTTTATATCAAGTCCTTGTAATTGATACAAGAGACTTAATACTCAATCATGACATTTTATCCTTAAGATTTAGATATTCTATAACTTCACATGTTCCAATATCCACGGTATTAAATCATTAGAACGGCTCTTGGGAACAAAGAATCTCGCGGTGAATGTTTGTATCTTCACTCGTGATAAATGTTTGCATCTTTATCCATGACAAATGGTTGTATCTTTGTCCGATGCAAAATTCTCTTTCCGTACAGAACATTATCCAACTAGTTAAAACCCTCACTCGAAACATATTTGGTTATAGTAATATCTCTTCATATCAATAATCCTATTTATCTGACATTCAGAATAGTAATAACGAGTTATACCTGGGAGCCAAAGTCGAAGCCAAACTTGGAGCCAAAGTTAAAGTCAAGCCAAACTTGGAGCCAAAGCTTGGTTGTCTTAATGACCATAATACCCTAGTTTTACATGGCCTATAAATAGCAAGCATTGTGCACTTGTTTCATCATTCATTTTCAAAGCACAAAATCCAGTATCAAAACTATACATATATTGAGAGAGAGTTCTTGTGGGTTACTACCATGAAAATTGCAAAGAAATAGTTAAAGCTTGCAAATTCAAAAGGTACAATCTCTAAAAGTTATTATGTTCCATTTTTCTTTCGTCTTTAATTTTTAAAAGCTCAAGAACGCGAGCCATAGCCATGTACGATTGTCTTTCTCCCTGTTCTTCACGTATTCTTGAGCCTTTCTTCATTTATAGTAGTTATAATGTTCTATTTTCTTTTATTTACAAGCTCAAGAACATAAGTCGTAGCCATGTACGATTTTTCGTTCTCCGTGTTCCTTATGACTTGAGCAAGTCGTTGTTATGTCAATTTCATTTCATAGTATATAACTAAAGTTCAATGAACGCTAGTCATAGCCATGTACGATTTTTCGTTCTCCGTGTTCTTCATATGTTCTTGAGCAATAGTTATAAAGTGTTAAAATCAAATAAACAAGCCGTTATAATGACCAAATTATTTCATATATAAATGTTATAATCACTTATGCAAGCAGTTATAATGCTCAAATTATTTCAAGTATGAAATTTGAAAGCTCAAGAACATTAGTCGTTACCATGTACGGTTTTTCCGTTCTTCGTGTTCTTCGTGTGTTCTTGAGCAAAAGTCATAAATCTTTATATAAGAAGGTTTATGATTTTTTTATTTTATGTTATAAAGTGTTGTTGATTATTAGAACGTGTTATCTTAGTAAATTAAAACTTAAGGTATCATGTCTTATCAATTCAGTCAAAGAAATATTGAATCAGTTTTTTGGCAGTCCCCTTACTATCAAAATCTATGTAAATCAATAAGGAATTTTGAACTTTGGTCTAAACATAAATTGTAGAGACGAAAGTTACAAACGCGTGAAATTTTTAATAACTCAAAAATATTTTAAAATGAAGAAGTTATGGCCGTTTAACTGAGCCGAGGTCTGACAGCCAATGTTGCTGTCCACTTTTTATAAAGTCACTTAAAAATGAGTTCTTGAGTTTGAGAAGTTTCCAACTAAAACCACCTATGGAAATAGTCTAAACAAGTTATAAAAACATTTATTAAGAAGTAAAATTCGATAAACTAACATTCGAGTACACGTAAACAATTATGTAGCCATTTAACGCTTTACCGAAAAAATCCTAAATTGCTTCAAGGCAAGTTTTCTATCATTAACCTTTGTTTACTTGTTTTCTATATGATTTATACATTTTGTACAAGTAACGTGTTATAAATCTTTGATATGAGAGTTATTGCTTTTTGTTTCGGCATAACTTGCAAAATGAAATGCTTATTCGTGATATATTTTGAATCATGCTTTATTTTATCAAACCAAGTTGTCTTAGGGTGATCCTGACATGTGAAGTAAACTGAGATGAACGAATATGTACCACTATTCATGATTAGTCCAGTGTAGTGTATGTTATGCATAACATAGTGTATGTTATGCATAACATAGGATGTCGTTAGGTTGATCCCCTTTCTATATCCACTGTAAATGTTTCTAAGTCGAAAGACAAAGAACAGTTCTAGGTCTAACCACCACTCAGTCTTACTATGTTAAAACATTTGTAATATCAATTGTTGTGCCATGAATCCTTAAAATCCATATCGGTGTGAGTTTACTTATATGCTATATGTTAGACTTGCTGAGCTTTTGTATGCTCACCCTTGCAAATAAACCTAAATTGCAAACAAACCCGAGAGCTCCGGCTCTAAGAAGAAGAAAGGAAAGAAGAAATGCATAGACTAGTTTACATGTTTTATTAAATTTCTTGTCTTTTTGTTTAAAGTCTTGATGACTTATGTAATATGAACAAGCAAACCGTGTAACCGACTCTATATTAATATATATCAAGTTTCATCACATATTATTGTTACGTCTTTACTTTGGTTTAACTTAGAATTGTTAAAACTTAACATAGTATTGATAATGATTTATTTATCTGGATGAGGATCTGTAAATAACTTGTGAGTACTGTACATCCGAGATAGGACTAAGCGATGTTGACTGGTCAAATCCATCGTTAGGGTTCCTCGGATCCAGGTATAACTCGTTATAATTATTCTGAATGTCAGATAAATAGGATTATTGATATGAAGAGATATCACTATAACCAAATATGTTTTGAGTGAGGGTTTTAACTAGTAGGGTAATGTTCTGTACAAAAAGAGAATTCTACACCGGATAAAGATATAACCATTTGTCACAGAAAAAGATGCAAACATTTATCATGGGTGAAGATACAAACATTTACTGCGAGATTCTCTGTTCCCAAGAGTCGTCCTAATGATTTAATGTCGTGGATATTGAAACATGTGAAGTTATAGAATATATAAATCTTAATGATAAAATGTCATGATTGAGTATTAAGTCTCTTGTATCGATTACAAGGACTTGATATAAAATTATGAAAGATCTTTGAGAATTAAGATGTGAACTTTGTTTATGAATAAAGAAAATCATCCATAAACCTAATGATTTAGCATTTATAGTGAGCACCAAGTCATCTATAGTAAGTATAATGATTTGGGGGCGTCATAAACATGATGGAAAAAATATTGACTTTTACGGCTTACTAAATGGCATTATCAAAATAGAGTACGGAAAAGGGTATAACGTGTTCATATTTTCTTCTGAGTGGTTTGATTTAGGTAATCGACGAATGGGTATTAGGAAGGATATGCACTTTACAAGTGTAAATGTAAGTGGCACATGGTATAGAAATGACCCATACATATTAGCTTCTCAAGCAAAACAGGTATTTTTTGTGGATGATTTGAAATTAGGCGGAAACTGGAAAATTGTTCAAAGGTTTAACTACCGACATGTATTTGATGTTCCGACGGATGAAATGGATGAGATTAACGAATCTACACTTGACGATGTTGTTAACCTTAATGACGACTCACCCGATATCGAAATTATTGTTGAGGACTGCAAAATAGGACAAATGGCTATAGTTGACGTTGATCTAAAAATAATAAATAGCAGCAGCTTAAGACAAAAATCTCAGTAAACTAACATAGAACGCAATATCTTAATCGATGAAGACATAGATGATTTTGAGGAGGATGAATTTGATGTGGAGGGGTGTAATGAGGATGAAACAATTATGGAGTATCGCAGCGAGGAAGAACAAAGTATAGATCGGGAAGATGATGAGAACTAGCATCAAATAAGGTATGCTAATAAACTAATTATAATCTAATACTTCAGTTTATGTTATAATCTAATACTTGAGTTTTTGAAATAACTAATGTGACACGGTCATATTTGTGTATACAGGGGGATAGACTACTTGAAAATATTTCATCAACAACATGTCAATGCTTTTTGCTCTTGTTTAGCTATTTCAGTTAAATTCTTCCTTTAGTCTTGTAATATTAAATAGCAAGGTTTCATCTTCAGCAGTTTATTTATAGTTTTATGATCCGTTTGCTTTATTGATAAAAAGGAATCTTTCCTGCATTGTCACAGCTGTTCTATAGGCCTCATTTATTTTGGTATCTTGTTCCTTATATTGCTTTTGCCTTATCTTTACCATTTTGCTTCATGAGAAGAAGATTCATAAGCATTAGTTCGATTTTTTTTTTGGTTTGTTTGTTCATCATGTATCTCTTATTATATTGGTTATAATGTTTCCTTTAACAAGCTTTCTTCTGTCCCATTCATATATATATATATATAGCTTCAGCTTCTGTTAATTGAATTAATTTTACATTCAAGTGGGTTGTTATACTAGTGAATGAAGTGGGATGTTGTACTAGTGAATGAAATATGTGCAGGAAGACTCCTGTCTGCCTTACAATATTGGGTACCAACTCAGTTAATAAATTCAATATTATATGTTAAATTATCTCTCTTGCCCAAATTCTTTAAACCCTATTTGTTTTAATTTGATTTATTTAATCTCAATGCTCATAGTGTTATTTTTCTGTGAAAATGTCAGCTCCTTTGACGTCATTTGAGCGTCCTTGAATTAGAGATACAAACATAGTATACTAGTCCTTGTAGGGGTAGTTACAAAGTCTGATTGGGAGAAATTGGATGATAGTAGAGAAGCTAGGATTTCTGATTATATGGTGAATTCAAGCTGATTATATGGCAAAATCAGCAGCAGTTTTGCCTTTAGCTATTGCTGAAATAAGGTAATCCACTGATTCAATTACTTCTCTAAATCCCTTTACAATTATCATGGTTTCCGTCTTCTCTTTACAAACACTTGAATCGAGAGCATTTAGTGCAGGCAATATGAATCCGCCTGCTGATTTTCTCATGTCAATGTATGGTTTAACATCACTGCATAATCCTGATAGCAAAACAATGCATACCCATAATCCAGTACTCTTTAAAACCAACAGAGCTTGATGGAGAATGAATCCATTTTCGGTAGAAATCTTTTGTTTGCTCTCTCCAATCCCTTTACCTCTCAAATCCTTGCAGTCTTTCGGATGAATTTTCTTTAGGTGTTTTAGCTTTTCGGGGGAATTCTTGATGATGCTTAAAGCATGAGATAACGAAACCCAAGTTTGATTTAGTTGAGAAATAGCAGAACTAATAGAATTGAGGAATTCCAACAAGTTTAGGCTGTAGTTTAGATACTCCTCAATGGAAGAAACTCTTCCCATTTAGTAATAGGGTAGTCTGATTTTGGAGCAACACAATTCCATTAATCTGATGGAATTGCTGATGAATCTATAACACTTGATCCATTAACATTTGAGGATTAAATATAGTTCAGTAATTTTGCTTGGTAAATTTCAAAGGACCAACGGTAAATCTGCAAGCTCCTACAAATTTTATTAAGCAACATTGTTGCCAACCACCCTCTATCTCCATTACCCTAATGAGAAACACTTCAATTTACTTACCATGTTTGTTATTTTGGTGCGGCAGTCTTTGGAATCACATTTTCATATCATATATAGTTTTTGAATATACTTTTTATATAGTAATATATTTTTTGGTTCATTTAGCTGTTATTATTTCAACTATATTAAACAAAAAGTATCTAAATGTCTTTTTGGTACTTGTTATAATCTATGCCAAATTAAAAAAATGGGATGGAGAATATTTTGTTGGATGATGAAGATTCAATAAGGAAAAGTTGTGTTAGCCATTGAGTTCTTGGCTAATGTACATCTGTTGCTAGTATTCTTTGTTCTGGTTTCGAGCAGTAGCAACAACTCTTGATGCTTTTAGTACTCAAGTAGTTGTTCTACCAAAAAAGGAGAGAAAAAGTGTCATTAAATAATTGAATTATGTGTAACTTACTGGTGTGATGTCGCAAGCACCCAAAAATAAAATCTTACTTTGAAAAAATATTAATGTAGTAGTGTAAGCAAGAGTCGATCCCACAGAGAATGATTATTTAATTTTATGTTTTTGCAAACAAAAATTGGGGGATTTTGTAATTAAAGAAATAATTTAAATAAAATTAACTAAAATAAATATGCAAGAAATAAATAAAAATAAAAAACCTTGGTTTAAGTCAATATCCACCATCAAGAATTTACAACTGATCACTGATGCAAAAATAAATCAATTAATATTTTGAAGATTCACCGTATAGAAAGAACTACTCGCAGGTGGAATAATTTTTCTCCTCTCTCCTTAATTTTAGATAAGTAGAGTCATGTGGTCTAAATACCCTTACTATTAAACAACCTCCGGCACGTGCTAAAGATTTACTTTAATAGCAACATAAAGAATTAGAGAGATCGTTGAACTAAACAACACAAGCCACGTGTTTGCATTTAATTTAGATGAATATTCTTCCTAAGATAAAATAATCTTTTGATCTGCAAAATAATTATTAAACTTAGTCGCTTCACAAATAGCAGTAGATTAATATGAATAATAAACTAGTAGTACTCCTAGCAATTAAACAAATCAATCATAAAATTTAAGCATAGAAGAATATTCAATAATCAAAATATAAATTGAACAATTAAAATAAATTAGATCTCACAGTGTATAAATCTTGATGGATTCAATCACTTAAACCAAGAAAAATAAATTAACTACTCATAATAGTAGAGAACACTAAAGAATAGAAGAGAGAATTTTTATTCTAATGAGAGTTGTTTTTTACATTGGGTCTCAAGCCCTCTATTTATAGGTTACAAATCCTCCAAACCCTAGTAGGAATTACTCTTTTCAAACCCTAATAGGATTTAAAATACAAATAAAAATAAAAGAAAACTAAAATAATTATTTTCCTAACCGTAATTGGAATTAAAATCCAATTTGGAATAAAAAAGTAGCTAAAATCCTGAAATAATCTCGTTTCCAGAATTAATGCACCAAACAAACGCTGCCTTCGCTACAGTGACCGTCAACGTCAGCCGCCCACGCGCATTGCGCGCCCATGAATCGAAACGACGCCGTTTCGTTTCTATTCTTGGCACTGTTTCAGCATTACCGTGCATTGCGCGGGATGCTTTCTTTTAAACTGCAAAACGTCGTCGTATCGATCCTCGCCTACTGCCGACTTCCCATCCGCGCAATGCGCGGTCGCGACTTCCGTTAATTACATAATTGCCACCGGTCTTTGCTGTTTTGACAGTTTTGTCCCTCAAGCTTTACTAAAATTACAAAAATGCCATTAGACTTTTATTTCCCTACAAAATCAAATATAAAATAAATAAAAATAATATAAAAATAATAAAAATGCATAATGATTAATAAAACACCTAAAATACCAAAAATAAATAAAAACACATAAATAAAAAGAAATATAAAAATATTATAAAATTACCTAAATTAACATAAATTAACTAAAACCCTATAAAACCTATTAAAACCGATATGAGCTAAATAATTAAACATTTAAGCACACAATAAATATAAAAACTAAGTATTAGGGAATAAAAATAGCATATAATTCAACCCTATCAAATACCCCCACACTTAGTTTTTTGCTCATCCTCGGGCAAAACAAAAATAAAAACTATAAAAATAAAACTAATAACAAAACAACTGACTTGAGCAACAGATCAATATAAATTTCAACATCAGCCTCAAAGATTTTTTAAAATGATAACTCAAAGAAAATTTCAAAACCATGCAAAATCTAGAACTTTAACATATTTATCAATTCTACTTTACTCAAGACCTTTTTGAGTGTGTGTGAATCCAAATGTATCAAAATAATTAAAACTCAGATAAGTTCCGGTTAGTAATTACCTTATAAAAGATATATAATAAAACTCTATATACCTATTCTTCTCATCACTCTTTGCTAATACCGACAAATATAAATCAGAAGATCAAAAGGTTTCAAACAATTATATACACTAGGATTATTAATATGCATTTTTTTCAAATATTTTTTTCCTCTTTTTTTTTTTTTTTAGTGGGTGCATTTTATGCTCCATCCCATTTTTTTTTCTTTCTCCATTTTTTTTCCACGGTGAGTGCATTTTATGCTCCATCTCACCAGCGAGTGCGTTTTACGCTCCATCTCGCTTTTTATGTGTTTATGAGTGAGTGCGTTTTACGCTCCATCTCAACCCACCACAATATTTTTCTTTTTAACAATCCTAAAAAAATTACCTAAATCATCTCTTCTAAATTATATTTTGTCTTATATTTTCACTTCAAATAATGGTCAAATAAGGTATAGAGCTCATAAAATATCTTTCATAAGCAATTAACCATTTAAACTTTCTTTAATTAAAACTAACTCAAACAAATGGATATAAGTGCATAAAAATTTAAAGAATCTCAAATAAAGTAATAATCAATAAAAAATCAAAAATCCAAACTAAGCAAAAAAAATTATCATTTTTCCAAGAGTTATTAAATAAAAATCAAAATTTTTATCATTGGCTAAAAATTTAAAATTCAAATTAACTCATTGCTCAAGTGACACATCCTAAAAAATATATATAAAAACTACCCCATTTTCGTAGGAAACACGGTTACACTTAGCATGTGCAACAAGCCTTTAAACCCCAAGGTTACCCCAAGTGGACGAGTTTTATCTCGTGAGGGTTTGCAGTGAATATACCCACAAAATTCAAATTTTCAAAATTTTTAAAATTTTAAAATATGACCTAAAATTAACAAAAATACCTAAAAATAACAAAAATCCTAAATCTTTCCCCCACACTTAAAATTTACATTGTCCCCAATGTAAAATAAAATGCAAAGAAAAAGCAAAAATAACTATAAAAAGAAAAAGGAAAAGAAATGCAAATCTGATTTCTTGGGTTGCCTCCCAAGCAGCGCCTTTGTTTATTGTCATTGGCTCGACAGCAGGTCAAAGTACTACGTCACTCCAACTTCGTGAATTTTGAGTATCGCATCCATCACGTTATTCTTCATTGGTAGATTTAATCTCCCTTGCACTCGACATGAACGTTTTACTCCCTCTTCAACGAATAAATATTTAACATGAGTGGAGAGAGTTTTTATATTCGGAATGGAATCCTGCAAAATAAAATATGAAAATTTGTCGTGAGTAACAGGCAATGGAATGGAAATAATTGCATTGTTATCAATAATCATTGGCAACGAATTTAATGGAGCTTCATCCTCCTTCAAATTTGATTTCAGCTCAATTATTTCTTCTTCCTCTAACTCCAAATTGTTGATAATTGCAATATCTAATTTTTCCTTGTTTATTTCCTCAACAACTTCCACCACCTTAGGAATGTCATCATCAAAAATAACATTATTGTCTATATTAACACTGTCTGCTTCATTGATGTTGTTTGCTTTCTCTTGCTTCAGTGATGGAGGGACCGTCTTTTCTGAATCTTCTATATCGTTATCACTTCTTAACACTTGTGCACTTGTATTTTCTGTTGGATTATTCATCGTTTGAGAATGTACTTGCTCAGAACTTTGCTCCTCCAATTGATCGATTGTGATTTGTCCCATTGGAGTACCCAAACGCTGAATAATTGCATTAGTTTCTTGAATACGTGCTTGCATGTCTTGTTGATATTGCAAATTATCTTGTTGAAATTGTAAAGTGTTAGCTTCAATTAATTTAAGCATATCTTCTAAAGACATATCAGAATAAAATGATTGGCACTGTTGCTGTTGGGGGTATGAATGCAGGTATTATTGAGAACTTGGAAAATTTTGATTTGTGGGCGGATTCATTTGTGGATTCCCATAGCTAAAATTAGAATGATCCCTCCATCCATAATTATACGCGTTTGAATAGGGATCATATTTCCATTGGGGTTGACCAGGGAAACCACTTGCTACATTGACTTGTTCATAGGACTTCTCTCGAAGAATGGGGCACATATTAGTTGGATGTCCTACCACCGCACAAATTCTACAAGCTTCCATTGGTTGTACATTACCTGCAACCATTTGATAAACAAGAGAAGTTAAATCATTAACTTGTTATTTAAGAGAAAAAATAGTTATCTCATTGACATAATTATCCATGGCTTCCATTCTTACCTACACAACTCAATTAAACTATGAAAAACTAAAATAATAAAATCTAAGAAAAATTACTAAATTAAATAAATATTTACAAAAGCACAAAATTAAATTAAAATCATTCCCCGGCAACGGCGCCAAAATTTGGTGTAATGTCGCAAGCACCCAAAAGTAAAATCTTACTTTGGAAAAATATTAATGTAGTAGTGTAAGCAAGAGTCGATCCCACAGAGAATGATTATTTAATTTTATGTTTTTGCAAACAAAAATTGGGGGATTTTGTAATTAAAGAAATAATTTAAATAAAATTAACTAAAATAAATATGTAAGAAATAAATAAAAATAAAAAACCTTGGTTTAAGTCAATATCCACCATCAAGAATTTACAACTGATCACTGATGCAAAAATAAATCAATTAATATTTTGAAGATTCACCGTAGAAAGAACTACTCGCAGGTGGAATAATTTTTCTCCTCTCTCCTTAATTTTAGATAAGTAGAGCCATGTGGTCTAAATACCCTTACTATTAAACAACCTCCGGCACGTGCTAAAGATTTAACTTAATAGCAGCATAAAGAATTAGAGAGATCGTTGAACTAAACAACACAAGCCACGTGTTTGCATTTAATTTAGATGAATATTCTTCCTAAGATAAAATAATCTTTTGATCTGCAAAATAATTATTAAACTTAGTCGCTTCACAAATAGCAGTAGATTAATATGAATAATAAACTAGTAGTACTCCTAGCAATTAAACAAATCAATCATAAAATTTAAGCATAGAAGAATATTCAATAATCAAAATATAAATTGAACAATTAAAATAAATTAGATCTCACAGTGTATAAATCTTGATGGATTCAATCACTTAAACCAAGAAAAATAAATTAACTACTCATAATAGTAGAGAACACTAAAGAATAGAAGAGAGAATTTTTATTCTAATGAGAGTTATTTTTTACATTGGGTCTCAAGCCCTCTATTTATAGGTTACAAATCCTCTAAACCCTAGTAGGAATTACTCTTTCCAAACCCTAATAGGATTTAAAATACAAATAAAAATAAAAGAAAACTAAAATAATTATTTTCCTAACCCTAATTGGAATTAAAATCCAATTTGGAATCAAAAAGTAGCTAAAATCCTGAAATAATCTCGTTTCCAGAATTAATGCACCAAACAAACGCTGCCTTCGCTACAGTGACCGCCAACGTCAGCCATGCGCGCCCATGAATCGAAACGACGCCGTTTCGTTTCTATTCTTGGCACTATTTCAGCATTACCGCGCATTGCGCGGGATGCTTTCTTTTAAACTGCAAAACGTCGTCGTATCGATCCTCGCCTACTGCCGACTTCCCATCCGCGCAATGCGCGCTCGCGACTTCCGTTAATTACATAATTGCCACCGGTCTTTGTTGTTTTGACAGTTTTGTCCCTCAAGCTTTACTTAAATTACAAAAATGCCATTAGACTTTTATTTCCCTACAAAATCAAATATAAAATAAATAAAAATAATATAAAAATAATAAAAATGCATAATGATTAATAAAACACCTAAAATACGAAAAATAAATAAAAACACATAAATAAAAAGAAATATAAAATTACTATAAAATTACCTAAATTAACATAAATTAACTAAAACCCTATAAAATCTATTAAAACCGATATGAACTAAATAATTAAACATTTAAGCACACAATAAATATAAAAACTAAGTATTAGGGAATAAAAATAGCATATAATTCAATCCTATCACTTACTGTAATGTTCTATTTTTTGGGTACCAATAAAAACTGCTCTGGAAGTTTTGGTTCTTCTCTGTTCTATAAGGATTTGGAATATAGAGTTTTATTTTTATTTCACTGCATATAGATTGGAACCCACACAAATGCCTTTGCAAAGTTTTCCCGGTATATAATACTCTTTTAAACTAACAAAAAAAGTATAATGTAAATTCTTACTAACTGGGTAGTACTTACATAATTTTCTCTCAATCCATGATATGCCTACATATATCTTAAAACATTCAATAAATATGGAAGCATGTTTGTTGACAGCTATATTGCAAGTTAACTAAGTGAATTATTTTACTTGTTCAACTATCTTTTGCAGGTTTCTCCTGTCTCTAATGGAAACTCAGCTGATTCAGTTCCTTCAACCTCTTCGAAAATGAAAGTTATGCAAAGGTCTAATTTTGACCTACTAACATGAATGTTTTTATTGTAACTATAGGATGCAGTTTGCATTTAACATTCAACTTATTTATTTGAAAACTTATATGATAAGTTTTTGCTTACATTTTCAATCTTTAATTTTGGTTTTTAATTTATTGACATACCTTATTTTTTTCCATACCTAAGCATTCATCCACCACCTGCCTTTGGTTCTTCTCCTAATCTCAAAGCCCTTGCAAGTGAAGCTAATGAATCTTAAGTTCATGAGAAAGGTATGTTTCTGTTGTTTCTTTGTTTTCCGGTAAACCTAATGAGAGGGGGAAATGCAGTAGGGTGGGCTTGACTGTGACTAACTTGAGGTGACGAGACGACGATAGCTGGCATGGAGCCTAGCTGCATCGTCATGTGCCAGCCATATATATTACTAGTTCATTGGATAGTTTTTTAATGTTTTGAGTCAATATAGACGACTGCGAATCAAATGCATGCGAGTGTGGCATAGACTGATGAGAGGATGTAATTTATCTATAGGCTTGGGTTGGGTTCCTAAACCCATTCGGATGATGATTACTCACTACGTTTAATTATAATTAGAGTAAGAGTCATGTGTCCTAGAGGGTTTAGGATAGTTACCTTCCTACTCAATTACAACTCGTCGTTGGACATTCCTAACAGGATTGGTAAGACTCGAGTAAGTATTATATATACTCGGTTAATAATGGAGGCAAAGGTTACAATTATTATTGCTCTACTAGATACTTAGGCATCCATTATTGACCTATCTTGAAACCTGTACTTACTCTCACACAGGAGAAGTCCACCGGCGGCCCAAGCCGTCAAGACTTTTGTACAGATATTCTCTCCGGACGAACAGCAAAACAGCCGGACAGAATCAGGCGTCAACATTGACGCTAGAAGGAAGACCTCTAGTATTTAGTAGAGACGATATTTTCAACCAAAAATAATTAAGATGGCTACCGCATTGCCGTCAAAGAGCCAGAATAACTCCCAGAGAGATACACACTCGCAGTCACATCACACAACCAATGCTGACAGGCAACGTCGCCTTCGAGAGATGCTTGATAAAAAAAAAACTCTTGATCTCCAGCAAAAAGAGCTTGATAGACAATATACAGACCTGGCCAAGGCTAGAAACGATTTGTTGAGCTAAATAGGTTCGGCCTTCCGCTCAGGCCGCCATGTCGACACATAGATCGTCTCTACGACCACCATCCTAACCATTAGACAATTAATTCTCGATCTGTAACTTCTAGAGACCTAAAAAAAAGATTGAGATCTCCCTTGCGTCATAACAGGGATGATCGAAATAAAAAGCTTATTTCCTCCCGAAAGCATACTTTATTTGAATTTATGAAGGTAGTATTTCTTTGGTCTTTCCATTCGGTTTGATGCCTCTAGGCTTCCCATGGAGCTTTCCCTTCTGTCTGATGCCTTCGGGCTCCCGATAGAGTCTTTCCCTTCGATCTGATGCCTCCGGACTCCCGATGGAGCTTTTCCTTCGGTCTGATGCCTTTGGGCTCCCGATGGAGCTTTTCCTTCAATTTGATGCCTCCAGGCCCCCGATGGAGCTTTCCCTTCGATCTGATGCCTCCGGGCTCCCAATGAAGTCTTTCCCTTTGGTCTGATGTCTCCAGGCTCCTGATGGAACTTTCCCTTCGGTCTGATGCCTCTGAGCTCCCGATAGAGCTTTTCCTTCGGTCTGATGCCTCCGGGCTCCTGATGGAGTCTTTCCCTTCAGTCTAATACCTCCAGACTCCCGATAGAGCTTTCCCTTCGATCTGATGCCTCCGGGCTCCCGATGGAGCTTTCCCTTCGGTCTTATGCCTCCGGACTCCCGAAAGAGCTCGCCCATCTCGGTCATTGCAATCTTTGGATTTCGAGAGCCTCCTATATACTCCTCCAACCCATTTCATATGCTGAAGGAGTAGGGGCAATGTTGTGCTACGTATTTTACTAGAATAAATGAGATACCAATGATGGGCTTGGCTCTACAGACCATTAACTTTAGTGCGCGTACAAGAGGACTTCTAAGTCCAATAGGCTTGGGATTGCTTTCCTTATCGATTCGGATACTAACTAGTTACCATATCTAATATTAATTGGTATTGGAGTTACCTATCTAGCATTAATTAGCATGACAGTTACATTCTCTAACAAGGATTCTGCTACACAATTTCTATTAGGAATTGGAGTCCTGTTGAGCAATATGAGTACTATAAATACATAATGAATGATAGAGGTACACACATCTGATTCTACCTACTAAATACTTAAGCCTCCATTGTTAAAACATCTTGAAATCTGTACTTACTCTAACACCAGAGGTATCTCCCGGTGGCCCAAGCCATCAAGCACTTCTGGTGGTTATTTTTGTGCAGGTCTCAGTTGTGATACCCCATGATTTTTGGAATAATTTCAAATAAGGATTGTGATGAATTAAGTAAATGTTAGTATTTAAAATCTAGTGTGAACAATAAAGGTATTAAGTAATGATTTGTTGTGATATTCAGGATATTATGACGTGTAAAAAGTTTAAATAAATAAAATGTGTGCATTTTAGTTATTTAAAATAAGCAATTAATGTGAATTATGTAAATTAATTATGGATGTATATTTTTATTACGGTTATTAATTTAATGATGTATGTTAATGAAAAAAAAAGATTAATATTGGAAATTAATCCTAAATTAAATTAAAAGTTAATGAGGTAATTAATGAAGTCAAAACTATATTGTATAGTTTATATAAAATATATGAAATAGTGAAAAAGGAATAATTAATAAATATGGAAAATTCTTATTTTAATAAGATAAATTATGATTATGTAAAATAGAATTATTTCTATTTTTATGAGCTTTAATATTTGCGGAATTTAAATATGTGTAAGAAATTATTATAATACAATATATATATATATATAATTGATATATGTATATATTATGTAGTAATAGAAAATACATGTATGTTTACGAAATGTATATGTAACAAAATTGAAACGTGGGAAAATTTAATTTTATTAAATAATGGGTATTATTTTATTAATTTTGGAGGTATAAAATACTTCATATAAGTACATGCATGTCATTATGCGTGTACAAAATTTATCAAGTAAGGTACCTTAAAAATATATAAATATTATTTATAAATTTTGGCAAATTAAAATAAATATTTTATATACATTATATAAAATATTTATACCCGAAATAACTGCGTAATGTGTTAATTAGGCACGTATGCATGGTAATTTTCTCACCGACTTAAACTAAGTCGGTGGATTTGAGTAAAAGGATTTCAAAGTAATTAAATTGTGGCAAGTATGCTTATATATATATGCATGGAATAAATAATAATAATAATAATGATATAACAACACAACCAAACACCATCTTCCTTATCATTTCTTTCTTTTCCTTCCGCTACCGTCAACCGCCACCTGAGTTCCCCACCACTAGCAGGAGAGATAAATCATTTCTCACCCATTCGAGTGCATACAAAGCTTCCAAGGAAGGTATAAAACTAAGTTATTTGAGTTATTTTTTGTATTTATTGTGATAAAATAATTTTGTGAAAATTAGTAAATAATTAGGATAATGATTCTATATAATTTTTAGATATGTATTTATGAATTTTATGTTATTTAGAGTACTTTTGTGGTGGAAATAGTAACCAAAATGGTATAATTTTTGGGTTGGCTGGCTACTGTAACACAGAAAAAGGGGGGGAAAAAATTTAGGCCGCCCGCGCATGGCGCGCGGCCAAATTTTTTTTTTTTCCGGACCAGGAACGAAAGGGCGTCGTTTCGGGCAGAAAGAATTTTGGCCGCGCTATGCGCGGTGGTCGAAATTCGGTAACCGGGCCACCAGAAACGACGTCGTTTGGATCAGGGGGAGGGCAGACCCGCGCAATGCGCGGCCGACCGCGTTCAGCATATTTACCATTTTGTCACCGGTCAGAATTTTCAGTATAATTACGAAAATGCCATTGGAAATTAATTTAATTAAAATAAATGTTTTAAAAAATTGATAAAAATTATGTAAAAATCAGAAAAATATATAAAAATATTTTATAATTTAAATTTAATAATTTTCTAATTTTTGAGGAATAATTTCAATTAATAATTAAGTGCTTTATACGTGAAGACATAAAAGGATACGATTAAATTTAATAATCAAATTTGATTATAATTAATTATAAATACCAAAACAAATCCGATGGGTAGAATAATTATATTGTGAGTGATATTAATTACATAAATTAATATCATAGATTACTAAATTATTATTATTTGATTATGTTATTATTATAGGTTGTCCAAGAAAGGATAGTTAGCAGTTAAATTAGTAAACGGACATCGAGGCAAGTTCCTAAACCCTAACTTTGAAGCATTAATCATATGTTAGATAATAAAAATCCTCATTGAGTTCAATTTTCTAAAGTTTCATCATTATTCCATTTTCTTGAATATTGATCTCGGTTGATGTTGTAAATTATTCAATTGAAAATCTCTTTTGTTACTCACATTCATTCTTAAATGCAATGACATTCATAACGAAACATAATTGTTAATTAGTGAGTTGATAATTATGAGTCTAGACCATTTGTTCGGCTAGACTTTTGGTACAATTAAATTTCAAATTACTCTTTATTGATAAGTGTTGAGCTAAACCAAATTATTTTGGTGCGGACTCTTAGAAACTGAGGTGAACAATCATGTTCCAAGGAATATAGTTGCCGAAGGTCTTAAATTTTGAAATTTCGTGATATGCGGTAATATGATGTGCACAATCATAGGTACGAGAGGCTGATCACCTCGAGTACGGGCATAAGGTTTTATGGTCTTTATGACACATACAAGTTATCAATATTATTATTGACTAACCTATGTTCTATGATATTGTGACCTTCAGTATGATGTTCAATTATCATGTTTCAACAAATTCCTCAGTTACTTTTATTCATTTGAAATGGGTTCATGTTACGTTGTTATTATAAATTCTTTTTCTCATACTATTTTGTTATGCAATTCATTATACTTGTTGAGCACTTCGGTTGCTCATTCTTGCTTAACTAATATGACGCATACAGAGATGTTAAACCTGAAAGTATAAATAAGAAAGACAAGGGCAAAGAAAAGATGGCGGATTGAAGAAATGATGAATGTCCCTCGCTAATAGTTTTAAATTTATTTTGTGGCTGTAGATGTGAAACATGTATTATAGTAATGTTGTATGTATATAAAGGTGATGACCCTGGCAGTTTATTAGACATCTTTTGTATTATGTTGAACCTTAATGGGTGTAATATATAATACTTTTGAATAGTGGTAAATGAAGTTAGAATATATGAATCGTGTGCATCAAATTCGGGGTTCAAGGAGCCTGAATTTGGGGGTGTCACATTTATGATGTAAGAAGAGAAGGTTAAATGTGTGGAGTATAAATGATGTGCAATAGAAAGTATGAAATAAGTTGATTGAGTAAGGATAAGTGCGATTAAAGAAAGGAAAAGTTTCAGAGAATGAGAAACAATCTTGATAAGTGCATCAAGAAATGAGTTAAAATTTTATAAATTTTTAGAGAATAATGAAATATAATATTACAAAGAAATTGTAAATATTCTGACAGTTACGACCATTAAGGTGTTATCCATGTAAATTGTAATATCCCAAATATTTAAATGAATTAGAAATAAAATATTTAATATTTAATAAAGGTTGGAGTTGATAACCTAGTGGTGATAGATAAATAGAGGTCCAAATTAAATTTAATGGACTAACTTAGATATGGTAATATCAAAATTTTTGATAAGTTAGCGAGTAAAGTGATAATTCAATAAGCTTGATTAATAGCAAGTCTAATTAGATTAAGAGAATTAGTTAATGGAGTTATGTAGTTATGCGACGTGGTTGCGTGTAAATTAAATATGTATTTATATGAATATATACATATATATATGTGTGTGTGTGTGTGTGTGTGTGTGTGTGTGTGTGTGTGTGTGTGTGTGCATATTTAGTAACATAATTTAGTGGTTAATTAGATTATGATAAATAAATAGATTAATATTAAATTAATCCGAATTGAATTAAAAAGTTTATTGTGGAATTAATTATATTCATTAATCAACATTTATGCAACTTATTGATAAATATTTGTGAGGAATAATTATGTAATTTATAAAATTATAAATTATATAAAGTAGTTAAATTAATTAAGGGAGAATAGTAATTATATATATTGTACAATATTTAATTTCATATATATATATATATATAAAGAGATTAAATTAATTGAGTAATTTTAAATAGTAATATATTAAATGAATATATTCTATAATTAAATAAATCATTGTAAATGATTTATGGGAGTGAGAAATTTAATTATACAATTATTTGTGTAATATTAATTAAATAAGTTAATAAATTATTTAAATAAGAAATTGAGTAAATATATTATTACTTTAATGTATTTTTGGGTAAATGGAATTATTTTCATAATTGATGATAAATGAATTATTTAATGTGTAAATGTATTAAATAATTTAATTTATGGCCTAAATAATATATATTAAATTATATATTGTATTTATTTTAATTTCATAATTTATTGTGAAATTATTTTTGAAGTAAAGTAATGTGTATAAATAATATATATATATATATATTATTAGTGAACAAACCCTAAAGTTTTTAATATCAAAATAATTGATAAGTTTTCTATTAATTAAATATTCGCTTAAATTGAATATAATGAGTTAATTAAATATAATAAATTAATTAATATGATTATTAATTAATGTAAATAATGTGAAATATTAAGAATAATATTTATTAGTCCATTTAGTAATTTAATACTAATGGGTTAGAGTATTTAATTATTTATTCAATCTAGTTATTTATTTAATTATGGATTGGATAATTAATGTGTAACAAAATTAATAACCAACCTTGTGGGTTATATTAATTAGTCCAATGTTAAATTAAATGGGGTTGACCAAATATTAGTTCAAGTCATCTTATTGGAGTCCAATAATTATTAAATGTAATACAAATAATAAATCTAATTACAAAAGTAAATGTGTAGCACATTTAATTAATAAAGCAAGCTAAGGTCAATCTTTTTGGGACAAAAAGTGATCAGCCGTGTATGCTTAGGAGAGAGGGAGTGAGATGTTTGATATTTGTATTTTCCAATTATTTAATAATTGGATTGCTTGTATGGGTTTTTTTTTAGTACATGTACATCATTCTTCTTTTCACCTAATGTGTTTAGCTTGTGTAAGTATCCAATAGCTAGCTTGTGTTGGTCTAATTTCATAGATATAAGATATATATCTATACGTCATGGAAGACTTAAGTCATTAGATAGAGACAATTGTTAGTCATTTCTTCTTCTTTCACTTTTCAAATTAAAGAGAGTATTATTTGAGAGCAAGAACACTTGGTGCCACAAATAAATAGAGAGTGCTATTGGGTCAAGGAGAATGTAGAGAAGGAGTTCTTAGTTTATGTCTTCAAGTTTCACAACATATTTTGGAAAGAAGAAGATAATAGCTATCAAAACAAGGTAGTTATTTTTATAAACTTTAATCTTGTTTTCTTTCAAGTTTATGGTAGAAATATTAACATAGTAATTTTTATGGTTAAAATCATGCTATGTATGCTTCTATGATTGATTATGAGTTTAACTTATGTTTTATAAGTTTTAATTATGGAAAACATGTGTTTGGTAGTGTGTAATCAAGCCTCAAAACAATGACAAAAAAAAAAATTATAATATTTAGATTTAATGTCCTAATATTATAGAACATTAAATCATGGGGGGGAAAAAAATTTGGATCACTCAAAATGGAGTTATACACAAAAAGTTATGATTTGTAGTAGTTTATGTGATATAATAATTTTTATAAAAAAAATGGTATTAAATCATGGAAAATTAAATTTTCATGTTATAAATTGATATTAAGTGATTGGTAATTTTTTTGAATTTTTATTAAGGAGTTAAAGATTTCTTGAAGGTATATTTTTATTAAGTGGTATTTTCGAAAACAGTGTAGACACTCTGCTTTGGGGAAAAAAAAAAAAAAGGAACTATCGTGTATTGCGCGGAATCCTGTTCACTGTCAGACGCGGAGACAAAACGGCGTCGTTTGGCGAATAAAAATTTTCATCCGCGCGTTATGCGCGGAAGCCAGCTTCGGTCCCCTTAAAACGGCACCGTTTTGGGCCGTTGAGTATGTCAGCACGTGCATTGCGCGGAAACCAGTTTTCGGTGGAAATTACAAGTTTGCCCCTCCTTTCAGTTTTTCGGCCTAATTACAGAATTGTCATTCTGGGAAATTTTAATTAATTTAAATATTTAAAAAAAATAATTTAAAATTATAACAAAAATAATAATAATACAAAAATGATATTGGGGAGGATATTTTTCATTAAGTTTAATATTTAAATATTTTAAATATTAATCGAGTTAGCTAAATTTATGGTTAAGTTAAATAAATAAAGATTTCATTAATTATTTATTATTTAAAATGTTAATAATAAATAAAGGTGATAAATTAGAAATTATTATTTAATTCCTATTAAATAATAATTAAAGAGAGATAAAAAATTTATAAATTAATTATTTATTATTTAATATTTAAATATTATTAAATAATAAATAAGGATAATTAAGTAATTAATTATTATTTAATTAACATTAAATAATGATTAATGGAAATTAAGTTATTAGATTAATAATTATTTAATTTAAATAATAAATAAGGATGAATAATTTGATTATTATTTAACCTTAAATAATAATTAAAATTAATTAAATAATTAATTATTATTTAATTGACATTAAATAATAATTAAAGAGGATTAAAATTTGTAAATTATTATTTAATTTCCTTAAATTAAATAATAAGTGAGGTTAATTACTTGGTTAAGTATTAGTTGATTAATATTAAATTAAAGAAGGTTAAAATTAAAGCAATAGTTATTTATTATTTAATTATTATTAAATAATAAGTAAGTACAATTATTTATTATTTATTTTAAGTAATAACTAAAGATAATTAATTAATTTCTATTTAATCTAGATTAAATAGTAATTAAATAGAGATTGAGTTAATAAAATAATTTGAATTTAATTATATTTTAATTAAACAATTGTAATAAGTTGTTTAAGGGTTTAATAAGTGTCCAACACTTAAAGAAAAATATTTTCTAACTTATTAAATTATTAACCTAATTTGATTGAGGGTCTATAAGTTTCATAATATTGTTTTGACTGATGTAAATTACGTGTTAATACTTATGTGTAGTAAATAAGTTCCTTAGTGAGCGTATAGTTGTGCAAATACGCCGTACTAATTATTAAACCAACTTTATTAATGTTAGGTCTTTCAAAGCCAGTTAGTTAAAGTTAGACATTAATTGTAGCTAACCAGACAGGCAAGTTTCCTAACTTCGAACTTTATTTTGTGCAAGTTTTCTAAACCCTACTCAATTTATATTCGAGCAGAATATATTATTTTATTGATCAAGTTCCTAACTCAAACTCAAGTTATTATGTTTCAAGCATGCTAGTGGTTTAATTCTGTATAATTATTCCACCTCTTTAAATTGTTGATTCGCACATAGTGCATGTTGCATGTGTTCATCAGGTATAAAAGGCTGATCACTTTCATTACCATAAGGTTCAGTTAAATTTGTTCATGGTCATTATTGACACTCAACATTAATTGATTCAGTCATTCAATTATTGAAATTATGATTCGTACTCTTTCACAATTATTATATTGTTGAAAATTCAAAAGTTTATTCTTTCTTTCAATCATGATATATCGTTATTGTATTTAAACTTGCTGAGCAAAGTCGTTGCTCACTCTTGCTATATCATGATAACAAATTTCAGAATAATACAAATATTCGAGGAGAGACGGAGACAGAAGCAAAAGACAAGATTATAGTGTGATGCATGATAACTAATTTGTTATATGATGTAAGTTAATTGTGTAAACCTTTTATAAATCTAAAGGTATATATGTAGTTAAGGTTAGAAGCCTTGGGAAATGTTGTAAAATAAATAATTTATGTGTATATTTTCCGCATTAGTTATAGAACATGTATGAAGATGATGTATCGTGACGTACCAAGTCTAAGGTACCAGGTACACGGATTTGGGGGTGTTACATAAGTTATGGATATTAAAGAGGTGAAATATGATTATTATGGATTTAGTTGTTATTTATCAAAGATAAAGGTAAAGCAAAGTGTTATGAATAAAATACGTTTGATTATTACGACAATTATGATTCCGAGGACGGAATCCTGTTAAGGGGGGAAGAATGTGAGGATCCGAATTTTCAAGATTTATTTAATAAAATTAAATAAGAATTTAATCGATAAAATTATCTATTATTTTATGTGATTTAAGGTATGTGATGAGATTTAATTAGTAAATTAAATCTATACAGAGATCATGATAAATTGTGTGGAATTAAAATAATTGAAAAGTAAATAAATTGTGTAAAAATAATTTATTAAGAATAAAAGAAATTTCATATAATGGTATGATAAAATTGTATAATTAAATGATTATAGGGGTGCAGAAATCATTATTTAAATGGTGTTATGTGGAAATGTGAGGAATATGAAATAGATATGTATATAGATATATTTATATATATATATGTGCATGTTTAATTGTGTAATTATAAATTTCATTAATTATGGAAATAAAGGGATTAATAATTAAATTAATCCGAAAATTTATGAAAAGCTAATGAGGGAATTAGTAAAATTGTAATTATTGATTTTAGATTTAATGTCTAATTATGGAGAAAGTTTAGAAATTAATTGAGGAGAAAAGTAATTATATAAATTATATAATAATAAATTATATAATTTATATAAGGAAATTAAAGTGATGTATTAAGAGAATAATAATTAAATAAATTATATAAAGATAATTATATAATTTATATAAGAAGATTAAATAGAATAAGGATAGAAGAAATTTTATAAATTGTATTTTAGGTAAACTGGAAATTATATAAGGAGAATGTAATTATATAAATATAGATTATATAATTTATATAAGAAAAGTTAATGTAAATGGTAAAGAAATGAAAAATAAATGAGAAGAAGGAAGGTTTTAAATTATTAAAAATTATATTTATGTATAATGAAATTGTTATGACTTTTAAGAGAAATAATATTTCAGAAATGTGAACATGTTAATGTAACATGTTGTCCAAGTAACGAAGTGAAAAATTATGAAAAATAATTTTTATATGTTATATGAATTATTTTATGAATTTTGGAAGTATAAATTACCTCATTTAATTACATGCATGTCATTATGCGTGTACAAAATTTGTCAAGTAAAGTACTTAAAAGAGGTCTAAATATTATTCATAAATCATAATATGAATTTTAGTGAATTAAAATAAATTTTTTATATATATTATGTAAAATATTTATTACATGAAATAATTATGTAATGTATTAAATTAAATTTGTATGCTATTTTTGTAAAAATTCGGAAGTTTCAAGTTGGTTGGAAAGGCAGTGAAATTTTTTTGTGGCCAATGTGGATGGTGGATTTTTTGGTTATAAAAGAAAAGAAAGAAAGCAAGGAAAAAGAAGAAATAAGAAGAAAAGGAAACAACACAAACACATATTTCTCTCTTTATTTCCACCACCATCCGAGCACCGCCTTATTCGAGAACTCGATGGCCACCAATAGAGAGAGAAATATTAGAGCCATCAAGAGAAAGAATTCCAAGCTTAAGGGAAGGTATAAAATGAATTTATTTGGTTTATTTTTATAGTTATGGTGGTAAATTAATTTTATGAAAAATTAGAAAATAAATAGAATAATTATTCTATATAATTTATAGATGTATATATATGAGTTATATCATGTTTGGAGCAATTTTGTGGTGGAAATTTTGAGAGAAAATGGTCTATTTTGTGCTAAGTTGGTTACTGTTCACGGCTGAAATGCACGGGCGGCCAAAAAAAATTTCAGCGCCCAGGGTTAAACGACGCCGTTTTTGGGCGAGAAATTCGGTCGACCGCGCCATGCGCGACTGTCCTTACTATAGCGCCAAACGACGCTGTTTAACGAAAATCGAAAGAGGGAAGGTCGCGCCATGCGCTGTCGTGATTTAGGCAGGGATGGGGCGTGCAATGCGCGATGCACCGATGGGAAATTACCAGCATGCCCTCGCTCTTTTAAGATAATACCAAGCGTGTCCTGGCCTCAGAAAATTACGGATATGCCCCTAGGCTTTCTGAGAAATTCCGGTTATGTCCCTAAAGCCGCAGAAATTACCAAAATGCCCCCAGAAATTATTTTTAATTAAAATAAATGTTTAAAATTTGTTTAAAAAATATAGAAAATTATAGAAAATTACTAAAAATATAGAAATGATGTTTGGGCATTAAATTTAATATTTTTGTAAAAATATTAAATATTGGGGATTAGTATTTAAATATTTTAAATATTAATCTAGTAAGTTTAAAAGTTAGAGAATGAATAAATGAAAATCCGGACAACTAGATATGCTAAATTTTATCTGATAAGCCGGGTTGTCCGTATTGAAGGTGTTTGATATTAAGTTAAATTAATATATTAAGGGACGAGGTTAATTATATTAACCATATTATTTGATAATTGGGCTGGAGATGATATTAATTAATTTAATTAATATCATGAAGAGATAAATAATAATTAATTGATTATTTTATGATCATAAGTTGTACGAGGAGTATTATAAAAAATGTATTTATTATTTAATGCCACAATCCAGGCAAGTTCTTAAGTACTTTGATATTAATTGTTGATCGGTTATGATATGATAATTCTTGTTTAAATGCATATAAATTATGTGTTATGTGATATGTGGATAATATAACAAAAATGTGTATTTTATGAAGTAATTTGAATATATTTGAGATATAATGTCTGAGTAGAAGCACAACACGTGATGTATGACACACACAGAGCATGTTAAGCTATGTGCTACGTGAAATATGAAAGGTGTAAAATGTTGAACTTGCTGAGCCGTTGTGCTCATTACTTGCTTAAAATAAACTTTTACAGGTAAAGAAATAAATTTCAAGAATATTGGATTATGATGGATCAACTTAGAAGGTTGTAAATGAAATTGTTATATTCAATGTGGTAAATTGCAAAAATTTATATTGATGTTGTATTTGTACATATATGTTGGATTTGCATAAAACGAGTAAAGTTAAATTGTGAACTGTGATGGTTCAAGATAGATGTTACGATAAAATGTATCATATGTCAAATTATGAATCATGAAACAAATAATATTGTATGAATATAAACAATATTAAATTGTGAATGTTGAGCTTATGACACTGGTAATAGAAAGGAAAAAAAAAGTGTAGGTTGCGATCCAGGGACTAGGATCCAGATGATAAGTTTTAAACATTCACATATTTTAATACAATGATTGAATAATTGAGAAAAGAGGAAAAATAAAATTTTATACCGAAAAATATGATAAATGGATGACTGTAAAATCAATTAATGGGTTAAATAAGGTGATTAAAGAATTATTAACGGACTGAAATTTGGACGTTAAAAAAATAATGTAAGATAAATATGAAAATTAAGGTAAGAAGGTTGGTCGAATTTCGGAGTCGTTACATCAGTCTGAATCGGTGGTTGAACGTGCAGACGAAATTCGAACGTTAACAAGTATTATTATTATTATTATTATTATTATTATTATTAATTTGAACACACACACACCCTGCACTCACACACCCAAGATTCGAACCCCCGACATTCTAATTTTGAGTTAAAGTATGATTTTATTATTATTTGTAATGTAATTTTAAAAGTAAATAGGTTCTTATGAGAAACACCTTAATTACCAATATTAAATTAATTATTATGAGTTAATTTTGTGTTTTTTTATAAAATAAAAAAATTGTATAATTGCTTAAGGGTGATTTTTTATGATCAACAAAAAGAATTTATTTAAACACCCAAATATATAATATAGTTTTTCCATGAACGTTTAAAACCCAAAAGACCGATATTTTCAATAATGATATGTTAGAAAAAATGCTAAATTTAAAAAATAATGATATTAACATAGGTCAAAAGTTAAGAGTAACAAATATTTTAGGCATCATCAAAATGTTGAAGACATGGACAAAAATTCGCATGCGTATTGAATTTGTTCTCTTTCGAAAATATAGGTAAATTTATTATTTGTTACTATGGCATAAGATCCTAATTAATATAAATAATACTTTTTACTGTAAATTTATTGCTTCATATATAATTTTTATTAAATTATCTTAATTCTAAGTTTGAAAATATTTTAAATTGATTTTTAAAAATTAATAATAATTTTATAATTTAAAGTCAAAGAAGTATAAATTTAATATTTAAGATGTATAGTGTTATAAGGTTGTGAAGTGAAGTTGAGTAAAGTTATTCTTGTGAAGTCTAACGCAGTTGTGGTGTTCTAAGATACAAAATTCTTCGAAACAGAAATTTTATATTCTTTGGATTTGTGAACATCTCACTAAAAAGATCATAGATATCCTATTAAGCCACAAGTCAAAATTTAATTTAGATCATGCTTGTTTAAAAATATAACACTTGAGATTTGACTATTAATTTTAAGTCTTTTATTTATTTTAAAAATTGAACTTAAAACTATAATTAGTCCATAAATTAAAAAAAAAATTACAATGGGAACTATTTAATACCACTTTCAACCAAGTATTATAATCCCTATTATTTGGGATTAAATTTTGTGAACAAAATGTACTTTTACCTTTTTTTTAATGGCCAATGTATCTTATTCTATATCTATCTATACTCACACTACTAAAATACGATATTATTACTAGCAAGGGTATAATATATAGTCCAAATGATAAATATAACATGTGACTATTTTAAATTATATCATGAATAATTATATCTTAAACAAATATGTGATTGACTATTTAATCTTAGAACTAATAGTCTTAAAATTATAATTCATAGTAATAGAGTCTTGAACATAGTCTGAGTGTTTCTAAAAGACCAATAAACCTAGAACTAGAAGGAATAATTTGAGCAAGAAAGAAAAAGAATTGAACATAGTTCAATTCTTTTAAATCTAATAAGTTTTGGTGAAAGAAGATAAAAATATGGTAAATAAACTTTTCTATTATATCTAGTCTTAGAGATGATCGCAAAATATTTATATAGGTTGGATCTACGGAGGGTGCTAACTTTTGAAGAGAAGCTATAAACATTGTGATTTCTTCTTAGATAATGATAACATTTAGATATGAATAGATTTATATTAAAATATTATAATCATTGGAGTGCTTAGGTACTGGTGTACCATGATTAATCAAAATTTTCCAAGATATCTAACCTCATTGGTACGAGAATTTTACGTTTTTGACAGTTCTGTTTCATATCATATAGGAGGAGCTATATATATATATATATATATATATATATATATGGCTATAGTAAGGCATTTTATAAGGTACAATGTTGTCTTGTTAAAAACAAAATAATTTTTCTCTGTCTCCCTCCTATTGGTTAGATATGAGACTAATAGTTGATTTATAAGCGCGAGTAATGGAGTCTTATTTAATTGTGGTACAAGTACAACGTATTTTTTGTATAACGTTCGACTCTATTTCATTGATGAGGGTACCACACAGCTGGATTTTAAACTAGTAAATTTATTTGTAGGACTTTCCAATTCTATATTTAATTAAAACATTATTGGTAATGTGTAACATACAACACTGTCACATATGTATAAAACATACATGGAGAAGTCTCACAAGTAAGCCCCAGTCGCCATAAGGCCAAACTGAAGCCCAATCATAATTACTATTTTTGTGAATTAGCTGCGTTAAAAGCTGAATTGCCTCTTTATTGTTTTACTCGTGTTGATAATATATGAAGTGGGTGATCAGATTGTAGACAATATCTGTTAATAATCATGTCCAATCAGTTAATACAACGTTGGAAGATTCCAAACGGCAACGGAAATTTTGAAACGGAACTACAAACCGAGAAAGAAAGAAAATGTGGTCAAGCTTCCTAAAAGTGTTTTTCGAGTCTAAATCCAATAATGCCTGCGCTGCGGTGTTTTGTAGCACAACACACCAATGGACCAATAAATATAACCACCACAATAATATACATTATTTTATTTAAATTTAAGTATTTATTTTCTAATTACCAAAATACTATTGGGTGACAGAAGAGAAAGAATGGGCAGAACCAAACTAGACATGACACATCATTTTGCACAAACTTTTATTTTTTATTTTTTATTTTTTTAGTCACCAGAGCAATACCGGAGACAGAAGAAGAAGAATGGACAGAACCAAACTACATGTACCTGAAGCTCTATAAATGGTACATATGAACTACCCTCACATATATGTATATGTGTACATGTGTTAATTGGGTAAATTATGAGAACTGTTGTTTTCACAAGATCTCTCCGATATAAATTTGGAACCTACTTACTATTTATGTGAAGAATAGCTATTTTACTTGTGGAAATATAGGAAGAAGTTAAGGAGGCCTCAAAGTATATCACTCTCAAACCCATTGCCATATATCAAGAGGTCAACTCCTTGTAGTTTAAACTTATTCGTTGGTGTAAACAAAAGTATCATATTGACATTAATGCACATGTAAACAATTTCAAATGTACTTTGAATAAACTCTCTTCAAATGAAAGGTGAATGAATCCAAGTTGCATCGACAGTCAACAAAAGAAGAGAATTCTCAATTCTAGCAAAAATGGTATATACTTTTCTGAGGACATAACATAGGAAGAGAGAGAGAGAGAGAGAGATTTAGTCCTGCCAACATACAAGCATGACAATACATCTTCTAATAATGTATAGCCTACCTCTTTGCTCTTTTATGTACCCTCCAAGACCTTTGAATGGAACTTTTTGCTTACTGCCTCCAATGCTGCTATTACTAATACTACTTCCCATCTTCATATATGAATGAATGTGTGTGCTTTATTCAACTACTTTTGTCTTCTGTCGTAATTCTCTGACCTCTCTGGATGTGAGAGGTTTAAATAACCTTATAGCAATTATTGTAGCCCTTATAGTATAAAGGGAAGATAGGGTGTTTTGTCCCCATTCTCAACAGGCATTGTACTTTAGATCCTACCACTCTTTCTTCTGCTAAAATCCTTAATCTAATGAAGTGCTGGATTAAGATCTAACCCTGAAGACGTTTCAGTTGTAATGGATAATATTTTGAATATATATAGCTACCTTCTAGTGATTAAGATTTTTCCCATGAACTAAAATACCAAGATTTGGTTTTTAGGAGAATCAATATTTATATAGTCCGGTCAATCATTTTGTGCATAAAGCATAAAAATATAAGACGCAAAAACAGCATTAGTTAGCCCTTTGTTTCTGTGTAAACACGTCGAGAATTATTTGCAGGAGAATTATTTGCAGACGAAGAGATGTTAAATGGTATCCCAAAAGAAAAACAGAAAGGTAATCTGCTCTAAGTTTGATATTATTCATTTGCTCTTCAGTCCATGCAATGTACACTAGACAATTCCTGAAAAAAGTAATTGGATAGGCTAGTGACTATGAGCAGTTTCTCACACATACTGGGGTCAGGCATGTGCAAAATAATACTCCCTCCATTCCACAAAGAGTCTCATTCGTAAATAAAAAAAATTGTACCACAAAAAGAGTTACTTTATAGTGGTAGTATATCAAATGACTCTATAGTCTATATCCTCAAGTTTGCCATCATATTTTCATTTTCATACCACACTACTAAATTAACAACTTACTATTATTAGGGGTATACATCAAACATAAATATATCTTTCATATCTGCAAATTTTGTTAATGTGCTTCTTTTTGTGGAATGGAGGGAATTACAAGAAAAACAGAGCTTATTTTTCTTTTTTGTGCTGGGTTTAGTTCCAAAATTCAGGAGAGAGATTTGAACACCAGGCCTAAGTTCTTGGAGTGGCTTTGCAGCCACCATCCCTTGAAAACTAAGAGAGCATTTCTAGTGCTATCAAAAGCTAGCATTTCCTGAATTGCTAAACAGGCTAATAGATGCATGGCCTAAACTAATCAAATTACTTTGCTAAGTTTTCAAGCATGTGCCATATGGGGTGTTTGTGGGGGACCCGAAGCAGTGCGGATTTACAGAAATAAATAATTCTATCGTGCAACAATAGTCCCATACTTGGTGTGCTCTCGGATGCATTATATAGGAAAAGACCTAGCTGTACCGTACGAAACAAATGTAGAAAACATGTGATTATCAAGAGATAGACATGGTCATTGTTTCTGACATGAAATACAACCTGGGTCATTGTATACTTCTCCAACCATCAGATTCCACATATCTTTTTTGGTAAGTAATGTCACACTGCATCTGTTTTATTTTATTTCATGAGCCAACTATTCCTTTCTCTACCTAAACCTACATGCCACTCCTCTCATATTCTTACCGTTAAAATTAATTGGATTTGGATCTTATCCATTTACCCTTAATGATAAGCTTCCACAGTACACTTGAGTAAAGTGGTCACTGCCCGGATAATTTTCTAGCAAAATCGTATAGTGAAACACGTGCGACACCTCAACCCGTCGGTTATATGGAAACGAGAACCTTAATACAATCGCTTGTACAGTGAATCTTGCGTTGAATGGAACCTCAACCTGTTGTCTATAATGAGACAAAAACCTTGGTATATTGTAAAAGACGTCACACCCAACTAAGGCTTGTTGAATTATAAATCAAATTGAAACTTAAGAACACTAAGATAGCTTAGAAATTCTTAAAAAATCAAAATATGAGAAAATCTCACAAGAATTTGATTAATAGAATAAAAGTCGTTATGTTTACATAAGCCTTTGATCTCTATTTATACTAATATGAATCTCCAATCCTTAAAATAAAAGGAACTAAAATTACATAAGAATCCTAATCAAATAAGGAAACAAAAACCCTAAATAAATCAATTATGCTAGAAATCCGCGTCAATTGTTCCACTTTCTGACACTGCTTTACAGCGCTGTAACGCTGTCTTTCTGCAAGCTGGCACTGCGACGCTCCTTTAAGGCATTGCGGCGCTTGAAGCCTTGGCGCTGCAGCGCTACTCCAAGCGTTATGGTGCTGGTGTGATTGCTAGTCTAACGTTTTGGTCTTGTTTTGGGCCTCCTTGACTTGGGCTTGCTTGAATTACTTGGACTACCTTCGACTTAGTTTCCTTAGTTACTTCCCTTGAATTTTGATCAGCCCAAACTTCTGGAATTAATCCATTAAGTCCTTCCATGAATATTTTAGCCCTTGCCCTTGTGACTGGCCCAATTGGAACTTGAATTGGATTCACCCAAGCTTTCATTTCTTGACTTATCCGTGCCTTGTTCCTTTGCCTTACCGAGATGGGATTAAACTTTGCTGACATATAGGAAATCCATTGCTGCACCCGAAGAAAATCATGCCAAAACTGATGCCGCGTGAAAACTTGATTCCCACCTGTGTTGACGAGCTTGCCTTGATTTGGGCTTGCTGAATATGTTGAGTTTAGAAAGCCCAAATCATATAACTTATTCTTACCTCGCGATTCGTTGAATTGAACTTGAGTTGGCCTTGAATTGAGCTCCATTTTAAGCATCCTTGAATAAATTTTAGTCCAATTACTTGAAAACACTTGATGACCCCTGGGACTCGAATTGAGTTATTGTCGTGTCACTTTAGTGCAACTGTGCAAGTATAACTTTCACTTGAGTGGGACCAACCAAAATAATGAAGGCCCACCTGAATGAATAGTAAGGTCCTACTCGAATAAGTTGTGGCGTTTGCTGATTGCATTAGAGGTTAATGGAGAGGATCCAAATTCTAGTTTTAACTATCTAAGGATGATCAAGGAGTGATTATGTCAAGGAGTGATTATGTCGCTTTTAGAAACCATATTTCTTTCAATCCTTTCTCTTCCTAGTACATGTATATGAAAAATTCAAGAAAGTGCAATTGAGATAGGGTGAAACTATAGTAGCAACCACAAAATATTTCCATGGAAAGCACAAACTCAAAGAAATTTACCGTTAAATAATCACATTGAAATAGTTGAGAGCAATGTAGCCTTCAGCTCATTAATGTCCTTGAGCAATTTCTCATTCTCAAGTTTCCCACTCTGTATCTCAAGATGCAAAGCTGCGTTCACAACATTTTGCAACATTAGGCTCTTTATATATCAAAAAATTGATGATGTGACATAGAATTAGTTCAAATATCGCCATATTGAAACAACTTATCCAGAATGTCACATGCTCAAACCCATTACACATATCTACAAGAGCTTGAAATATAAAGGCCATCAGATTAATGGATAGCCAATGTTTCTATATGCTTCATGATGGTAACCTCTAAGAATTAACTGAAAAAATGAATACACAAGAAAGGCAATGAGCAATTATGACGTAAGAAAATAAGCATACATTTACTACCACATATTAACACCAACTCCTACGCAAACTCGCCAAATTATGCAACTCTCAGTTATGAAACTTAAAAAAAGAGTTCGATAAAACTTACTTTCTTCTTTATTTGTTTCGCATTCAGTTTCTAGAGCCAATCTTAAATGGGAGAAAGAGTTGTCAGCAGGTTCCCAAATACATGTAACATGTTTGATGCAAAAACGTCTAATCAACACTTTTCCAGGGGCGTCTTTAGTTTTTTAGTTAGGAATAAAGAGAATATTTTTATTACATCGACATAATTTGTCAGTAGTGGTTATTGTTATGTCTATCTCTCGTTCAGATTCAAAATTTTAACCTCCGTATTATATAGAATAATTTGCCAGTTTAGACAACTATCTGTTACTGACTTTGAGTTGAATTATCTACAAAATCTCTGGGAATTTTTTATTCGTATTCCACAGAAGCAACTGGGTGGTACACATACTCTTCGGGAGAAAACTTTAATTTCAAGGTTACAATTGAACTGAATGGAGGTTGATGACATACCTACCAGAATATTCCCTAGGATATTAGAACCACCAGGCAATAAGTATTTTGTCACAAGCCCAAGGTTCATAATCTGAACTCCCATCCAAAAATATCAGCCATTGCATGCTGATATAATAGAACTAAACAGTTGTCCGTCCTTTATATGGTGGAGTATCAAATAAATTAAACAATGCAAAAAGATTATTAGGGACGAAGGCAGATGCCTGTCAACGTAATGCTAACAGGAAGAATAATTACAAAAGCTCACAATGAGTTGAAAAAACACCAACTCAAAAAAAAGAAAAGAATTTTTTAAATATGTTTAGATACTGCTAACCTTCAGAAATTTTATACTTGATAATAGAAATAGTAATTATAAATAAATTATTACCAGAATTCAAATTACGAAGGTCTTCAAGTACCTCCTCCACAAATGCCGATACGGAACTTTGCAATGAATTGTTTTTCTTAGTCAAAAGATGTATTTCGTTTTCAATATACTGTTTCTCTGACAACAAAGTCTCCAGTTCACAATTTTCTCCCTTATCGATGTTTTTCTGAAAATTCAGGCACAATGAGGTAAACATTTCCCTGTTACAGAAGGAACATAATAAATCAAATAATCATTACATTGACAGTAATTTTACCAAATTGTAAGACTGTACATGTTACTTTTCTATGAAACTGAGATTCCAAAAGCAAGGAGTATACGTAGTGTGGAAAGTCTAGAGTTGGAAGAAGTACCGTACTGTCCAAGTAATAGCATTGAATATCTTAATGGCTGCTTACTAATTTTTGGCATCATTTCAGCTAATGCTAAAAGAAGACGAACGCATAGAAAACCAGAACAATTCCTTTTGATAAGCTTACACAAAAATTTATGAGAGGGGGTGGGGGGGAACTAGCCAAACAGCAGGGGTACTGAAAATGTTTAAACCTATATAAAACATTGTCAGAGGCATACTGTATCTCATCATTATACTGAGTTCATGGTTCAGTAATTAAAAATTCATTTTAGTTCGTTCAAATTAATAAGATTACTGGACAACTTCATAGGCTAAGAACTAAAATAAAAACATATATTGGTAGGATCTCAGATGAAAATATCTGCTGCAAAGCATCTGGAAAATGGAGCTACTCAGAGAAGTTTGAAGAAAATAAATATCACTGTATTCTTTCATGTTAATCTTTGCAAAAAATTTGAGGCCATTCTTTACTCTTCTCACGACTATCAAATTATTATGCTTTTTCTAGCATTACTTTTCCAGAAGTAACTATTCTTCATTAAGAGTGCCTACATGCAGACACGGCTAGAAAAAACAAAACAGAAGCTTATGGTGACCTTTGTGTGATTTTCAGATAATTAAAGTGGTGCTACAGAAAATTTTCATTCCAAAAGAAAATATAAAATCCTTTATAAAATCAGGTCCTCAAAATTTCCTGATTTTTAAATTGGGGTACTCCTTGGTCGAAAAAAATAGAACATCGCATCAGGGTATTGGGTGAATAATGAATCTCACTTTAAGTTAATGTAGATGAGAAATGTATGCCAACCTAATAGCCGGTGCAGAAAGTTAGATCTTTGCCTTTATTTCCTAAACTGAATTTTCTCAAAAAGGCATGCATGACCTTTCTGAAATTGTACAAACAGGGTTTATTCCACCCATTTTGATGTCGACTTTGAATCGCATTTTTTAATTTACGTATTATGATTCTCATATAGGCAAACGTTTTAGTCTTTTACTAAAAATATAGTCAAACACTTGCAACTGGTCTTCGAATATTAACTTTAGATATACTTTGGTGAGTGGTGAGTACCTTTTGTTGTTCATTCCATTAAGTAGTTCATCTCGCTTCATCCTTAGTGAAGAAAATTCTTCCTCCAACCCTTTCATCGAGGTTCTTGAATCAGCTACAAGTAAACAACTAAAGATAAGTAAGGGACTGAGAAGATAGATCCCATAACAGAATATGAAAGTAAATGAGAGAGGAGAGGCGTGGGGATAGTAAAGGAAACTATTTAACAAGACAACAGTTGCCTATGTAATCATTACATAAATGTTTCTCAAATATCATAAAAAAAAATGGCATAGTTGATCGAGTTACCACTGTATGTTTTTGAGACAAGGCTAATATTACACTTGACTCACGTCAAACAAAGTTACTTAAGAACTTGCGTGAAGTCACTAACTCTACCAAACCAGACCTTTAAAATGTGGAGATGACCAATCAACCAATATACAATAATTGTAAGAAACCATGCACAACATCAGAGTTTTATGATAATACTAACTATTCAACAATTTCTTCCAATTTTATTATATGTTCAATCGAACACATTCATAATCAAGAAAAAAGAAAAAAAAGGATACATGATCATAGTTTGATTACTTTTAGACTTAAAATCTAGTCTTTTGTATTTACACAAGTGAAAAATCTGTGATATCACTCCTACATACACAAAGTAGTAGTAGGTATCTAAATATTATCTTCAACACAATTATAACTTTAGGGACAATAAAACCATACATTAACCACCATACCAGAACAAATCATAAACTTGAACTTACATTAAATTTTAGATACACAAAAAAAAAATGTTTTACAGTCCTAATATTTAGTCTGAAAGGTTAATCAACTCAATCCGCCACAATCAATTTACAGAGCTAGGTTATGTAAATAATCAGTATATCCTAACAATTGGAATAGTATAGTACCAGTCACCGCCATCAGTCCATCGATTTCAAAATGTAACAGATACAAAGCCTTGGTCAATTCCGATTCTCTACCGGCCATAGCAGTCTCAATTTCAGAACATTTAACGATTTCTGATTCGATTTCTCTGGTGATTTGAAAATTCTCTTCGATTTCCTCATTCACCTGCACATTCAATGATCAATTTGACGTATTTGTAAATTAAAAATAACATTAATTTTTTTTAAAAAAATCATAAGAAAAATCAATTGATTCTGATACTGCAATCGTAGCCGATTTCATGTAATTTCAAAAATCTGAACCAAGTGATAACCTGATCCAGCATATCCTTGACAAGAGAGATCTGACACAAAATGGCACCTGAATCCTCCATTTTTCGCCTCTGATACGCAAACATTCCCAGATTCTCTGCTCTTTCAATTTCGCGCGCGTTTAATTGTTTTACTGTTGTTATCGGGTTATATATGCAGGTAGCTGGGCCGGGCTAATTTATGTGAATTTTGCTGGCTTGCGGTTTTAGAATACTGGACCTATCTATTTCCGTTCTTATTTTTATTTTTCGGCCGAATTACAAAAATTTCCTCCAAGTTGAAGTTGCCTTTCAATTTTAATTTGACCATTTAAATGCTAAATTTTTTTAATTGAATTCTTCAAGTGCTCAATTTGATTCAATTAACTCTTGACATTAACTTCGATACCATGTTGAGTCAATTGAAACAAATTGGCTACTTCATGATTCAATTAAAAAATTTACGACTTAAAAGGCTAAATTTAAAATTTGATGGCAACTTGGAGGGACATTTTATATGTCTTCCTAATTTTTTTTCCTTCCTATTTGGCTATTAATCATAGAGTCATAGAGTCAGTAAGTTAAAAATTAAAAAATGACTTATAAGTCATTTTAAGCTAATTTGACTTAAGAATTATAAATTAAATTAAAATAAGTTATGAATACGTTTGATTAATAATGACTTATAGCTTAAAATAAATTATTAAAAAATTACTAAAAAAAACTTAGATCAATATTAGCAAAAGATAATAAAGGTTGACCTATAAATACATGAGTGATTGATTGAAGTGTATATTCGCAACAAAAATGATATTATTTTGTTACAAATAATTCAAGAGGTAGGGCAAATAGCATCTATACCATTTATTATAGAGACCAGTGGTTGAAATTAAAAAAATTAAAAGTTTGCTATTAATACTAGAAGACGTTGTGGGTGATTGATTAATGTGTATATTCATAGCAAAAATCAATAAAATTTTGTCAAAAGCAAGCAAGGAGATAGTACATATTAGACATGAACAAAAAGCCTACGGCTCGCAGGTTGGCCTAGCCCTGCGCTAAGTCCAACCTGGTCAAAGCTCCGCCTGGTCAAGGCTTTGCCCAATCCGGGCCGACCTACAGGCCTTCAACAAGTTGCTATTTAGATGTAAAAATCCTGTCTGGGTAAAAATCTTACCTGGCCCTAGCCGCAAACCGACCTGCTAAAAGTCTGTTTGGGTAGGATAAATTCAATACACATATACTATATTAAAAGAAAAAATTTCTTAATGATATTGAAGTTGATGGTTGATAATATAATATTTGTTATTTTATTCTTACATAGTTTACTGAAAGTATTTTTTTTAATAAGAACCAAGAATCGAAAGAGTCGTGTGAAGCCAGGCCTGACTTCACCCGCATGCTTTAATAGTCCATAGTTCTATTGGGAATCCCGACATAGCCCAAAAATCAAGGTCTGACCTGATCTGATCAACGGTCAAAACCTATTAAGCTCAGGCCAAGACGGCCTAATCCGGGCTACTGTGCATGTCTAGTACATATATATCCCTATATTATGTATTGGTGCATTTTAAAAAATGAAGGATAGTGAATAAAAATAAAATACTTTTTTTGTTCATTTTTATTGTTTGTAAGTTCTTTAGATGATGAAAATCAAAGAATTGAAAACTTGACCACTTTTATAGCCAATATATTTTCTGTCAAAATATTGAAAAATATGGAAGGGAAAGAAAATGACATAAATTAATTATTATAATTTATATATAACTTTCTATTTACAAACTCAATAAAATTTAATAAAAAAGATAAAATAATAATCTGAACTTAAAAACCACATTTTCTTATATCTGTTCAATCATAAACAAACAAACAACAAAAAGCTTACAACTTGTTTCATTCTTGTCTTCTTTGTCTTAATGACGTCCTTTGTTCTGCACTCCCAAAATAAAATAAAATAAAATAAAGCCTTTGTTTTTTCCAAATTAAAAACTCACAGACTTTTAGCAGTTTGCCAGACGCGAGTCACTGTCTCACTGGAATAACTTTATGGCCTCTACATTTCTCTTTTATAAGAGTACTAATTTTGTCCTCTTCCTAAAATTCGTGTTGTTCCAAAGAAGTGTGGTTAATTTAGGGGGTCATAATACAAAGTTATTCCACCTCTACGAGATAACTACTTCCTTGTAATTTTTACTTTTCCCTCGTTTATAATGTTGAATAAATTCTTCAAAGGGTTAATATTTCATATATAATATTCTTTTTTCCCTTTAAATTAGTTGTTATTTTTTTGACAGTTAAATATTATCAAATCCAAAAATTATATTACCAAAGTAAAAATCGTGTTACTTAAAGTGTTATTTAGGTTGACTTATTATGGTAGTAATGTCATTAAAGGAGAGGGGGGTTGTTAAGTGAAAATGGTCACTCCCCACCCCATATATATATATATAGGAAAGTAATATTTTTAAATAATTTTAAAATATTTTTACATGTAAACTGTGGCTATAAATTTATAATGACGGTCAAAATAAACAGTGGTAGATCCAAGATATGATTTTAGTGTAGGTAATTTTTTTTTAAAAATAATCTTTTATGTGAAAAATACATATTAATTGAAAAAACATTAGAGCAAATTAAATAAAATTAAAATATAGTATACTCCTTCCATTTCATAATTCATTTTTAAAATTGGAGTATCTGAATAGGATCAAATCGTATAAAACCAATCAAATCTGATCGGAACAGGTATTTAGGCTAATCTGAATTGAATTGAGGAAGGGAGACATTGTATACAATTAAGTAGTTGATGTAACAGATATGTAAACTCAATTAATTTAAAGACTAAATTATTAATAAGTTGGAATTTAGTGCAACATAAGTATATTTAGCCATGTACTAAATAGTTCTGCATCAAATGAGCTTTGGGGGTATTCAGCCAATAAGTTTGACTGGTACAATTAAGTAAAACAACGAGCTTAAAGCAAAACAATTTAAACAATAAAAGCAGCATTGACGTTTTCAAACATGGACTTTCTTATGGGCGAAGAGTAGGAATTGCAAGCAACTGCGTTGCTCTTGATAATGATAGACCAAATTTTTCATCCATGTCCAACTCATTCGTGCCAATAGGTAAGTCCCAGTTGAAGCAATGGACCAATTGAGCCACCACCAACTTGATGTTAATCAGGCCCAGGTACATCCCCGGACACCCTCTTCGGCCTGAGCCAAATGGTATTAGTTGAAAATGTTGTCCTCGAAGATCTATATTTCTTCCAGTAAACCTCTTTGGAAGAAATTCTAAAACATTATCGGACCACTCATCAGCATCTCGTCCTAATCCCCAATTATTAATGATAATGCGTGATTTCTTTGGTATGAAATATCCATTTATCACAATATCTTCCGTAGACTCGTGAGGAACCAATAGCGGCGCAACCGGATGTAGTCTAAAACTTTCTTTAACAACCATGTCTAGGTATTCAAACTTAGGCAAATGAACTTCTTCCACCATTGCATTATCTCCTACAACAGCATTAAGTTCTTCTTGAAGTCGTTTCATCACCTTCGGATGCTTTATAAGTTCCGACATTGTCCATTCAATTGCAGTGTGCGAGGTGTCAATGGCTCCAAAGATCATGTCTAGTATAATTGCTTTGATATTTGTTCTATCAATTGTGTTGGATAATTGCTCATGGGTACTTGAATAATTTTTCTTCAAAGATAGAATCACATCAACAAAATCTCTATCAAGCCTTTTGTGCCCACTACTAGCATCTTGTTCATGCTCATCTATGATAGATTCCAAGATTTTGTCAATAGCCTTGCTAGTTGTCTTGAGACGTCGAGTCAATCCCTATTAACAAAAGTTAAAATGTTACAGAATCATATGATCAATACTAATTAAATGCAAAAGATTTGATTAATAAATGGCAAATTAATTTCAAAAATTATACTAGAAAATGACGCAAAATCCAAGTCGTAAGTATCAACATTCCTTTAAATGGAGTTAAGAGATTGACTGCGAAATTAAACGTTTTAATTTATTCAAATGCAAGTTCTTTTTAAATGGGATTGTAACTTAGAAATACAGAGAGAAGAAAAAAAGGGTATGCTAGAATATAGTAAAATTGATAAATTAACTAAATTTTTATGTGATTCACGAGTCGTAAATATAGTTAAGCTCTTTATAATACACGAAAAGTATAAGACTACGGGTTATTTTTTTATTTTTTTATTTTTTATCGAAAACTGCTAATACCACTTTTTTCATATAAAAATAAACTTATAAGAATTAAGGAAAATTGAGTAGAATATATCACCTCTCAAAATTAAACCCTATATGGCTTTATAATGATCAAATCTCAAAGGGGCAAATATTTACCTGGAGGTCAAGTGCACTAAGAAAGGGCACATAGTCCGCTATATTGAAAGCTCCGGCCAACTCCGTGATCTCTTGAATAACTCCATGAATATCAAATCTCTCATCTCTACTCTTCCCGAAAAGCATCCTACAAGTCATATCCTCAATCAACCCTGCCACCTTCCCACTAACATTCACCACCTCACGCGCCGCGGCAGCACCTTTAAGCCCCTCCACCAACAGCCCAATCTCCTCCCTTCTCATCCCGGAAAACGAGTCGATCTTTGTAACACTAAGCAACTCTAGTGTACAAAATTTCCTAACGTTGCGCCAATACGGCCCGTATTCAGCGAAGGCCATGTTTTTGGTTCTATAGGATAAATATTCGGCCGCTTGAGATTTAGGCCGGCTGGCAAAAACGGTGTCGTGTGTCTTAAGGAAGAGCTCTGCGGCTGCCGGAGTTGAGACAACAACGGTTTGGACATTTCCTAGGCGGAGGGACATTATGGGGCCGTACTTTTTGGCTAGGTTGTAGAGGCTGCGATGGGGGAGGGTTCCTAGCATGTGGAGGTGGCCGATAATAGGTAAGCCTCGGGGTCCTGGCGGTAGTTTATTGCGGCGGTATGGTGGTGGTTTGGTGTTCCGGCGGATGTGGATGAACCAAAAGATGGCTACAAGGAGGGGAAACAAGATAAGAAAGGAGGAGGGAGACATTTTTGTTGTTCGGTTTTTCAAAGAAGATAATAGATATGTATTTGTTTTATGCTACTTCATTTATACTGGTGGGCCCGGGTGCCAATAATTATACTACTTGACAACAACATATCATATCACATGAGATAAAAGATGAGAGAGAGAATTTAGACTAGTTTCATCCCATTTATTGCTAACAAGCGTATTTTTTTTTTAATATTTTTTTACAATTAATTTTTTAAAACCAAAATAAAAAGTTGTTAGGACAGATATTCTGAATTTCTAAGTTAACGCGGGAAATTTTCTATAATCCACCTTATTCAACTAATAATAATAATGTCAACAAAACTAGTAATACACGTATATGAGTAATATATACTACTTACCCTCTAACAGATAAAAATTACTTGTAAAATTACTTCAAAATAATAAAATAGTGCCGTCAACAAAACTAGCAATACACATGTATGATACTATTAATGTATTTTTGTTTCATATTTTTCTTTAAAATAATAAAATTCTTAATTTAATATGCATGACAATAATAAAGAATACATGCTGTCGGCAATCTCTCCAGCGCAGCCCAATTCTTGGCTCACATTGTCAAAACACGAGCTCTGGAGAACTTGTCAAGGATTTTGGTTGAATTTTAGATTAGCAAGCATTTTTGGTGAATTATTTGGTTATATATTTAATATGCCTTATAAAAGTAAGCCAACTTAAGGCTTCCTTCCATAATGACTTATTTTTAAATGAGTTATAAGCTAAAATTTAAAAGTCTTAAGATTAAATTATTTTTCTTAATTTAATAATATTTTAAATTATTTAATTTCATAATGGGGGATTAATAGTCTTTTAAATAGTTCTATAGACTTCTTTTTTTTATTCCTAAGACTATTTATAAAGGATTATATAATTTTATAATAAATATGAGATTAATAGTTCATTTCATTTTAAACTATCAAATGACTTTATTGAACTAATAGTCCCACATTAAGGGGATTGACAATCCCTCCTTAAAGAATTAAATAATCTGAAGTGTTAAATTAAGACATATTTAATTCCAAGTATACTTTTTGCAAACAAATATGACCAAAGTGAATTATAAATCATTTTCAATTGTGATCTTATAAGAAAAAGTGTTCGGCATCAATTTAACTTATACGTTAAAAATTATGTTTAAACAAGTTGTGAATATATTTGAGTGGTAATGACTTATAAGTTAAAATAAATTATAGAGACTACCAAAAAGAACATTAATAAGCAAATACTTTGATTAAATATTTCATCATAAGAATCACAATTCTAACATTAATAAAAAAAATATTAAAAAGAACCATAACTTAAATGTTTATGAGTTTTTTTGGACATAATATCCATAAGTTATTAATCAATATTATAATTATTATTATTCTTTTAGGCATTAAAATATAGTATTATACTCTTTTTCTACATTCAAAACTCAAAATAATCAAAAGAAACCAAAATTTAAATAAATATTAAGAAAAGATTTATCCTAATAAATATAAATTTAATTATTATTTTTTAAAATTTTAATATCAATAAAAATAGATGGAGGGAGAAATAAAATGATGGAGAGAGGTAAGAGATAAAGAGAGAATGAGAGAGATTAAATATAATTTGTGAAAAAGATTAACGGTAGAATGGTAATTACACTTGATCAAATTTACTTATTTAAAAGGACTTATAAGTTGATTAATGTCATGGCTGAACAAGCCCTTAAGCCACACACACATATATGTAGGAATTGTTATTCATAGATGACACAAAGAGATTTAGAAGGGGGATTGAATAGATCTTTTCGAAGACTTTAGATTAAAATTATTTACCCAATAATTATTAGTTAATCTGAGTCAATTAAGTACAACGGAATATCGTGTTTTATAAAATCCCTTTTAAGATTGAATCAAGATCTCATGTTTGACTTTAGTGATATGAAAATGTGAAAATCAATCAGATGATATTACAATTATATAACATTTGATATGACAGTTATATAGCAGTTATATAAAGCAATAAATGACGCAGTAATTTTTAAGAGGTTCGAAGCCTAAACTACTTATTGACCTCTCTTTCACTCCACCGATTAAGGATCATCCACTATAGGATAAGTTTTCTCTGAACCAATTACAATATCTCTAGAGAACTGATTTTCTCTGAATCAGGCGAGTACTCTATCTTAACTTTACAATCTCCCTCTAGAGCTGATTCACTTAGAATTAGGTGAGATCTTTGTCTCGACTTTACAACCTTCCTCTAGAGCTGATCCACTCAGAATCAACCCAGCTATTTGTCTCGACTTTTAACCTCCCACTGGAGCTGATTCACTTAGAATCAGGCGAAATCTCTGTCTTGACTTTATAATTTCCCTATAGTTGAGTTTGGGGTGCTGCTAAGTTGTATTTAAACTCTTCTTCTAAATGACTTGGCAAATATGATCAATTTATTTCCAAGGCTAGTGACTTTCTAGAAATCGTAGAATGACCTTTGAATTTTAGGGATGTTTTGAGCTTTTAGACTTATAAGCTTTTTTTCATGTATGTGCTTGATCGATCGGTAGCTTTGAAGTCTAAATTTGAAATTTATTTATAGATTTTTCTATTATAAATGCCCGTTTGGAAGTTACTATTGCTTTGCCTGATATCTACCTCAAAAGTCTTCTGATGTAGACTAACACACTAGCAGACTACTATAGTTGTCTAATTTGTTAGTTTATTGTATGTTGTGGCAGACTCGA
Source organism: Hedera helix (assembly GCA_947179155.2). Lineage (NCBI taxonomy): Eukaryota > Viridiplantae > Streptophyta > Magnoliopsida > Apiales > Araliaceae > Hedera > Hedera helix. Next base: position 20,066,919 of record OX359281.1, on the reverse strand, counting down.
TTTTCGCAATATAGATGTTGGAAACGTGACTAATTGGGTATCTTTATTTTAATCAACACCCTTCGAGGATATTCAGGTTGGAGGTGTGTTGGAGAAGCTTTCTGTCAGGACGACTACTGACATGTCAGGAGTTGGACTCTATAATACCAAATGTCTAGGATCGTAAAGTCAATCCTCATATAAGTTCGTTCTGCATTTTTTGTAGTTTTTCATTGTTCCGTGGTTCTTTGTAGTTTAGCATTACTCTACTATTTTTTGTAGCTCAGTCATCACTCTATGTTTATTTGTACTTTTACTTTTTGCTCATTTGTTTGAAGTTGTTCTACGATCTTTAAGTTCTCTTCAGTCACTCTACGATCTGGATATCTTTATATTTAGCTCAACGACTCTGTCAAACTTGCTTAGTTCATTCTACGATCTTAGTGAACTAAGTCTTCAGCCTTGTGAACTTGGACTTTTAGTATTATTCAAGTTCTACACTCTACTATTTTAGATCAATCTAATAAGTTGGATTCCTAAGTCCTTGTACATTAATAGTGTAATGACATGGAATTGTCAATGTTGTAATTATTATAATTAATTAATAAAACTTAAATTCTCAAAGTGTGACAAGTGTTATGAGACAAGCCAATTATGGATTATTTCATTGAGGAATAAAATCCAAGTTTAATGAAATAAATTTAGATAGAAAAGGAATTAAATTGGATCAAAAGCAAGCAACTATGATTTTATTTGAATTAAATTCTCTAAGATTGTTGAGGAAAGTCCAAAGTGCCCTTGTCAATTTAAATAATGACCATAGTATCCTATAGTGGTTTAATGTCTAATATGTCCTTAATTGGCAATGTGAAATGACTTGGATGCCTTAACCATGCATGGATTAACTTAACCAAAGATGGTTAAGTGTTGGAGCATTGCTTACAACTTATATATGTATATATTTTGTAAGTATCAAGTTAGCTTATCATTGTTCTTCTTCCAAGTTGCTTAGAGAGCTTCATAAAGAGAGAAAAGAGAAGTAAAGCTAGGGTTTGCTAGAAATCTCAAAGGATTGCTAGAAATCTCAAAGGATTGCAAGAAAGTTGTTCAAGAGAAGTGAAACAAGTTATCAAAGTGGATCATCCAACACTTAGAAGGTTCATAGCAAGGAGAGGAATAGTTACAAGAAGGTTGAAAATTTTCTTTGACTTAAAAACCTTCCATTTGTGTGTTCTATGGGCTTAAAGTTAGAATTTATGTGTACACCATGCATGTATTCATGGTTAGATGTGTAAGTTATGTGAGATTATGTGTCAAGAAAGTGATTCATGTGAAATCCTAAGGGTTAAAGTTGTGTGTGTAGGTATTATATGCATGCATGCTTATGATCATGGCTAGAAATCATGATTTAATTGATGATCATGTGTTATTTGTTGATAGATATGATGAAAACCTAGTTGGAGGTGTTAAACATATTTGATACATGTGTTAGTTCTTGCTTGATAGCATACTAGAAGCTTTAAAGGTTGAGAAACATGACTTGTTAAGAATAAATACAATATTAGGTTTCTATTAAATTATAATCGTGATATATATTAATGGATTTTCTTAATGTGTACTCTTAGAACACACACTAAACGTGAAAAATAATATATAATATTATTTGTTTATGTAAGCGCACTGAATTCAATGTATAAAAAAATAATATACTAGTGGACCCCATGTATTGAATTCAGTACAACTATATAAAGAAATAATTTTTAGCGGATCTCATCTCTTATTTTTCGCGCTTAGTGTGTACCCTTAGATCATACATTAAGCGGACCCTATTAATATATAAAATTATAAAAATAATTTATTACATGACATATTTTTTTAACTAATACTAATATTTATTTATCTAATTAATAATAAAAAAAATCAAAATATAAAATCATGATATATATATATATATATAATAAAAAGAGTCTCATTTTAATTTAATTTTTACACTCATCTCATATAAGAAGTCACATTTAAAATTTTTCAAATCAAGCTGTAAAATTCAAAAGTTCAAAAGTACTAAGTTTTTTAATTAACAAAATTATATTTACTGAAAAATTTAATATTAAGTTATAAGATCTCATAAATTTATTGGAAGTTAGAATAAAATTCTTTTTCTAATAATGATGTAGTATTTTTTATTTAGAGAATTGATATTTTTATAAGAAAAATTAATATTTTCATAAAATCTCACTCACATCAGATGAATTTCACTTGTTATTTATGTGAAGAGAATTTTATAAAAATAATAATTTTTTTTATTTATTAAAAGGCAATAATTTTTAGAAATACAGGGGGGCCATCATGTCTCCCAATTTTAAATTAGAGAAAAAGAGAAAGAAAAAAAGAGAGTAAAAGTGTCTTAAAATTATTTAATAAAAGAAAAAATAAAATAAAAAAATATTTTAGAGTCTAATTAATATAGAAAAGAAAAGAAAATAAAAAAAATAAGGCTTATTTTAACCTAAAAAATTTCTTCTCACTTTTGTCTGTTCTCTTCCATTCTCTACTTTTGCTTTCTTTTCTTCCACTGAAAAACACCCAGACAGGTGAATATCGTTGAAGGTTGATGGTCAAAATAAAATCTGAGAGGGTTCAGTCATTAATGAAACTGGCAACTAACCCCGAAGTCAATAAGACAAGCCAATTTTCTTTTCTTTGACACAATTAATAAAAATATGTACAAAATTAATTATATTTTAAGAAACTTATATGGAAATTTGGGGAAGGGATTGGTTAGAGTATCAGGAAACTAATTACTTTTGTTATGAGATATATTAATATTTTTACATATATATTTAATATTTTAATATGTACTTTTTTCACATAAAATTAAAACTCACTCTATTTTTATGTAAAAAGTGAATATATAAAAATATCAAATATACTTATAAAAATAATAATTCTCCATATTAAACTTATGATCGTATTCAGTAAAAAGAGAAATTCTATTACCACATAAAAGAAAGAGAAATGATATTTTGGAAAGATAATAAAGCGATATTTCCGGTCTCCATAACTAGTTTATTTATGTCTAATTTACCCTTCGAAACCCATTCTTTATTCATCTTTTTTGATCTTGAACCCAAATTAAAACCACCTAAATGAAGCTCCGATGGAGTATGGGTTCAATTTTAGCAAAGAGGAAGACCCTTTGCGATTACATCCTGTTAAAAACCTTTACTCTAAAGTCAAATTAACTAACTCTATCAAGGTTTGAAAAGAATGAAGGGTTTAATTAGTAATGGATTTGGGTGTGGCTGGTTTGGGTTAACGGTGAAGGGTAGAGTAAGAAACTGAGTTGCAGAGGTGGAGAGATAGAGAGAGAGAGAGCAAGTGGGTATTGTTTGGAGGGCAAATTAGTCAAAATCTGAATTAATGTAGTTTAGAATTTTCTAGCTATAACATTTTTAAGAAAAACATTTGATAATTATTAGATGTTAAAATATATAAATATTTAGATTATGTTTGTTTATAAAAAAAAATATTTAAAATTAGATTATTTGTATTAATTTAATATTATTTCAAATTATTTTATCTCATAATGTGAATTAATAGGTCTTTAAATAATCGTATAGAGTATTTTTTTTTATCATTTTAAAAATTATTTATGTGAAATTATATAGTTTTATAAAAAATTTATGATTAATAGTCCTTTCTATTTTAAGTTATTAATTAACTTTACAAAACTAATGGTCTAATATTAAAAAACTAATAATCTCTCAGTAAAAAATTAAATAATATAAAATAATATCAAAATAAAATAAATAATTAAATTTTAAATATATTTTTTACAAATAAATATAACACCACCACCAGAGAATACTCTGAAAATTTTGAAAAATCTTATAAAATATGGAGCACATGTGATAATTATATTAGAACTTTCTACTTACTACAGTGATAAAGTTGGTGGTGATTTGATCCCCTATACGACTCAATGATATCGCATGAGAAATTTGATACTCTGTACGTCTCACAAATTTGCTTCAAGTACATAAAAATATTATCTAGTAAAATATACTTTAAATACAAAATTCAAATTAAAAATGTTTTAGCTAAATTAATTTACCCGTAATAGTGTATTAATTACAGCATTTGAGGAAGTCATGCCTAACTGTGGTTGTGGTCGTAGTCGTAGTCGTAGTCGTCGTCATCATCGTATTAGTAGTAGTAGTCGCTGTAGTAGTAATTGTAGTAATAATAATTGTAATATTCGAAGATATTTGTAACTATAAATTTTGTAAACAAAATAATATTTAATTTAAAATATATTTTGCTAATGAGTTGTAATTAAAGATAAATATCTGTATAATATTTATATATAATTGAGAATAAATTTAATAATTAAATTAAACTATTAAAAATATTGGTCTAAATAACTAAGAAATGAAAATAAAATAATTAATTGGTGGAATTAAATTTCATGAGCGAGTTAATTAATTCCTTAAATAGTAATTAAAGGATTAATATATTTTAATTAATTAAGTAGATAAATTATTTATTTAAATGAGGATATGCGTGTGTTACGATAATTAAACGTAATACGAAAAATGACTTAATATAGTATTATGCCAAGTTAATATAAATTACATATGTAATTGAGGGAATTAATCCACTAATTGGAAATTAATGGATTAATGTGTTGATTCTAATTAATTAAATAAATGAGTTTATTTCATTAATGATAATAATTATGTTACGTTACAATAATTGAATGTAACGCGAATTATGGCCTAATGTATATATATATAATTATGCCAAATGAATGAAAAATAAATATTAATTGGGAAATGAGGCTCAATATATAATATAAATATATTGGAACTAAAATAGTAAATTAAATTAATTATATTAATTTAATGGATAAATATATATATATTAAATAAGAGCGAAGGAGTTAGTTAAATTTAATTGTACAAAATTAGTTGTACAAATTAAATGAGTAAATTAAAATGGTTAATAAATTGATTATTAATTATTTTAATTAAGTTAATTCGTTACACCAATAGTGTTAAAGTTAATTATGGATTAATTCCATAATTAGTGGAATTTTTTTATATGTTATTATAAAGGTATGAATTAATAAATTACGTATTATTTGTTAATACATATAATGAGGTACATATAGTTGTAATATATGTAATAGTTATAATTATAATTATATATTGTTAATTATGGAAAATTACAATATATAAATATAGAGGTAATTGTATATATTTTATATACATATAAAATGCTAAAAATTATATATTAATATATATAATTTTATTACATGAATTTATATTTCATAAAATGATAATAACATAATACATTATATTAATATATATGTAATATATATTATTTAAGTACATTATTATATAACTAAAATGCTGAAATTATATAATTAAAATGCATATTATGCATTATATACATAATGTATATTTATTAGTGTTGAAAATTGCAAGAAAAAGTTATGTATGCATGCATTAAATCTATACAAATGCTGCAAATTAAAGTAGTTAGTGGAATTTGATGACTAAGCTTCAAGGAAGCATGAGGAGGCTTCAATTGATTCATCACTTGACACCTCCTACTTGCTTAATGTGAGTGGAATTATACAGTGTAGTTGAGCTTAGCTCAGTCCATTCATGCTACAAGAATTCTGAAAATTTGTTAAGTCTAAAGCTCATACTAAGCTCCTCACCAAATTACATTAATCGTTCACCAAATTGAAGCAAGGTTTTAGAATTTATGTTCCAAACTAATTCTGAGGAAGTGTGGAGCTAAATTACATCAAGAGGAAGCTAACTAAATTCATAATCAGAGATTGAATCAAGATCCAACAAACAAAAGGGTATACCTTCCTTTCTCTTATTTAAATTCATAAAAAGCTTAATTTTCATAAGTTGTTGTGGGAGGTTATTTGGTTGAAGAATCAGGAGTATTACGGAGATACAAGGATGATGTTGGATGGAGATTATGTGATTAGTATGTTTCAATTCATGTGAAAACTGAATTTGTAAAGCATGCACACCAACTATTTGGCAAAATGTCTCAAAGAGGATTTTATATAAATTATGAAATCAATGCATGGTTTTGAAGGTAAAACAAGTGTCTGGGTGTTTTATAACTTAATGTAGATGTTTGGATGAAAGAAACGTTGATTTGGATGAAGGGTTGTGCAAGAGAATTTTGTAGAATTCGTTTATGCACATAAGCACCGAGGTGCAGTTTTTATAAAGGAAGACAATGTTGAGGCGTTGTTTTTTGAAAATTAAAAAATAATAATAAAAAGGGGCAAGCACCGGGGCGCAGGAATAAAGAAGAAGGACAACGCTAGGGCACTATCCACCAGAAAATAAAATATTAATTTATTTTTGAAATTTGAATATTCAAATGAATTAAATTAATAAAGAATAATTTTTTAAAATATAATTAACCTATAATTGGACTATTAATTCCAACTTGGTTAATAATTAAAGATTAAATTATATAATATAGAATTAAACAAACATTTGAATGGAAGTTTATAAATGTGTTTAGCTATGTGATAATGCGATTGATGTTACATAGGTAATACAACGAGTGGTAACGATCCAAATAAGCGTGAACGACTATAATTAGCAACGGTAAAAGGCAAGTTGTCTAACTTACGCAAACTTGATATTGTGCATGTTTTCGCATTATATGCAAACTTCTATGATTATGCAAGTATTCTAGCTATGCTTCGAAACAATATTATCGAATCGTAAATTGTATTTGTATGTTTTGAAAATGATATTCAAATATTCATTTACGTTGTTGTTTCAAAAAAAATTCAAGTGTGAACTATCATTGTACGTCTATGCTAATCAATTCGACTAGACAATTATTGATGCATGATCATTAAATCCATGATTATAGTGAACCATGATTTGTTTATAATAGTTGTTGTTGAAAAACATTATCAATTATCGAATTGAGCTATTGTTTGGAAGTTTATTCAAAAATGAATTGTTATAGTAAGTCTAAGCCATTTGTTTCGGCCATAAAATTGTTGATATGTGATTATTGAACCCTTACTTCCTATAAAAGCTAAGCTAAACCAAATCGTTCTTGTGCAAATTCAAATGATGAAAACTAAGATGAACAACCCTATAAAGGGAAAAAATTTATTGGATCCTATAATTTCGATTTACGCTTATGCGCTAATATGTTTGTGCACAGTACATAAGTACAAAAGGTTGATCCCCTTGCGTACATAAAAAGATATTACAGTCTTAAGACTGCTAAAGGTTATTGTAGAAATACTGGTTAACCTAAAATGAGTTCAAGGTCTTGCGACCCTCACTAATGTGCTGTTTTTAAAATCTAAGAAAAGGTTTTAGAAAGATTTAGTCAAATTGTTTCACAATTATTGTTCAACTGTTGAAAGATACCATTAAAGTTTATTCATATATGAATTGTTTGTTTTAAATGTTTATACTTGTTGGGCAATGTGATTGCTCATTCTTGACTAACTTAACCTTTCAGTTAAAAACGAGAAGTCTGAAGGGGCAGTGTTTGACAAGGGCAAAGAGAAGACGCATAAATAGTTAATAATTGTTAAACTCTTTTGTTTTATATTGTATAAAGACATCTATGTATATATTTGCTTTTTTTATAAGATGTAATATTTAAGATTAGTTAACCTGAGAGTTTTTTTATATGTAAGTTTTGTAATGAAATAAGTTAAGTTTATGTTATCTAATATATTGGGTAACATAGATATATGAATGTATTGGATCGTGAGTACCAAATTCGAGATTTAAGGAATCCAAATTTGGGAGTATCACAGTAGTTGTAGTAGTCATAGTAGTAGTAATAGTGGTGGTACTAGTAGTAGTAATCGTAGTAGTACTAATAGTGGCGGTGGTGGTAGTAGTAGTAGTAGTAGTAGTAGTAGTAGTCGTAGTCGTAGTAGTAGTAGTCGTAGTAGTGGTGGTAGCGACGATGACAGTCGTAGTAGTAGTAGTAGTAGTAGCAGTAATAATAGTAATCTGTTGGTTTGTAAATATCCATAGACATACAATCAAATTGCATAATAAAGCATAAGCATGGCAAAATCAGATTTTACAATTTTACAAACTATAATTCAGGATCGACCTTTATGCGTAATTATTAATTAAACAATAAGGAGTTAGAGATTTATACCCTTATTGATTCAACTCTTGAAACAGTTACGAGTTCACCTCCCTTTGTCCTTCACGCTCTTTTACAAATCCACCAATTACATTCTTTAGATCAATGTCAGCTATCCAAGTGTGTAGCCTCTAGAGGTGATCCACCAAGAAAAATATAAATTTGAGAAGCAATTGATTCTAATAGATCTTGGGTAGTGGCAACCCCTAGTTTTCTCTCTCTTCTAATTCCTTAGATGCAGAGAATTGTGTTAGTAACCTCAATCCATAATAAGACTCATCTTATTTATAGATATCATCAACTCTTCTAAATTCTTTAGGAATTGAGTTTTAATTTAACTCCTAATCTAATTAGGAACTAAATTAATTTATTATAATAATTATAATTTTTTAACCCTTTAGGAAAAGAAGAGGAGCAAGATTTGAAAAGAGGAAGAAAATGATGAGGATAATCAAACTGCGAGCTTGAATGGTATTAAGGAAAATTCGATGGTGTTGTTTATGCAACAATTCTAGAATTCTGAATAGTATTATTCGATTGACTTTGTTGAAGAATATTGTGATATCCCGAATTTTTACAAGATTATCAAATGAGGATTTTGATTAATTTAGTAAAGGTTAGCAGAGAAAACCTAGTTTGAATGACAGAATGTATTAAGGGTGATTAAATATGAATTATTAAGTGATCAATGTGTTATAAATGACCTATATGGTTGAAATGATATAGAAGGACTCTTGACGCAAATAAGGGTTTATAGAAGGTACGAGGATCAACTATTTATTAAAGTGTATTAGCAACGTAACAGATCATGAAATTATTATGAATATAAATTTGGTTGGTTGAATGGCAATGCGATGGATTAAAGAGAATGATAAATTGTAATGCCCACAATAGGGTAATTTGAAAGGAATTAAGGTAAGACATTATGTTGTGTAGGTATG